>JAOUQX010000040.1:17260224-17275940 GCA_028566295.1 Liobagrus marginatus
ACATATATATTAACATAAACAGCGAAAATGGCAGGGAAGTATGTCAAATTACCAGTCCAGCCCTGCCCTTTGCCCCTACTTCTCTATTTCTCTTCCTAACAGCAGCAACCTCTATGTATCAACTCTGTTGGGTCACTACACAGTTAATTGCAAGGTTCCAAATAAGAAATGTAAATATGTAATAAATATTTAAAAATAGTGAAAAATAACGAAATAATAAGTAATATTCTCGGCGGGGTGGTAAGCGCCTACTGGTGCCCCTGCAGCTGGCGTCACCATAGAGGACCGCCTAGTTTGACTACGCCTAGAAACGGTACTGCTCCTAATTTCCCTTTTAGTATACCATTTTATAGACCTGTATATGGGTTACTCAAAAGTTTTTGGTATTTAGATTCCTAAACCTTTAACTATTCCTTGTAATTGGAGTGTTACTCTTATATTCTTAATAATTCTTTCATTGAGAAATGAGTAAAACCTTTAACTTATTTTAATGGTATAACTGGATTGCATTTACACAAAATTTACACTGAAAACATGCCTTTAGTAAAGGTGCAACAGGAAAACAATCCGTAAGACACATTTTGGTGCATTTGAAAGAGTAAGAGTGTAAACGGGTTCAGACTGGTACAAATTCTAAAAGGGATTTTGTTGTAAAGCCTTAAGGAGCTGGAAACTTTAAAAATTCCAAAAACAATACATTTGTTTTAACAGTTTTCATACACTGGCTTATAACAAAGCCACGCAGCATCTTTGTTTTTGGTTAGAAGCTAGGGGTCAAGGTTGGATGCACTCCACCCAAATGCAAGACCATATCATTAAACTTGCTGACACTTTGCAGCCTCATGCATAGAAACTCCCAAAGGTGGGCAATAAAGTAATCCCTGTCTGAGATTAATGGCAATCTGTTCCATATTCGCAGAAATGTCATGTCCATCAGACAAGGCTAAGTGAACAAAGTTGTAAGAAGTTCATCAGTGGATGTCATTAAGCAGAAGCTATTGTTTTTTACTGGGCACAAATAGAGATTATAGTGATTTTGCCGTTTTTAAAGGCAGTGCCAGGGAGGGCTGGATTATGGAGGCAAATCAAAGAAGTGGGTGTGGAGAGCTTCTCGGGGTGGGGGGAATTAGACTCCTCTCAGTTTGCATTTCCCCGCTTTACCTCCTTGCCATGATCAATCTCGGCTCGTTGCAATAAGCAGAATGCAACTATACCCACGATCCACAGTGACTTTTAAATGAACTTTTGCTCAGATGGCAGCTGATGGACACGCTATTAGTCAGGTACCCCGAGCCTTGGCAGAACCCAATACAGCTGTGATCCAGAATATTGACAAGCCAATGAAACAGAGATAGGTCAGAAAGATGAGGTATTGCTCTCTGTGCTAATGTGAACTGAATGCTTGACAAACTGGCACAACACTAACACTGAAAAAACAAAGAGATAACGCTAGGGTTAGAGTTAAAACGTTAACGTTAAAATATGGCTCTAATTCTCAAATCATGTTAGGAACACTATACCATTTACTGGGTATTAGTCGGAAGTGGTAGCTCAGAGGTTAAGGTCCTGGACTAGGGAATGGAAGCTCATGTGTTCAATTCCCAGCGCCTCCATAGCTGGGCTCCAGAGCAAGATCTATAACCCGCAACTGTGCAGCTGTAATGATGTGGTGAGTAGCTCTGGATAAGGGCGTCAGGGTAAAGTTAAAGTTTTGTTTATTGGTCACATGGACATCATAAAGTACAACATACAGTGAAATTCTTTGGTTCTGCATATCCCAGCATACAAATTTGCTGGGGTCAGAGCGCAGGGTCAGCCAGAACGAACGGCACCCCTGGAGCAGGTGAGGTTGAGGGCCTTGCTCAAGGACCCAATGATGGTGGCTTGCCTGGTGCAGGGCTTGAACCCCCGGCCCTCTGATCACTGACCCAGAGCCTTATACCGCTGAGCCACCGCCACCCCACCGCTGAGCCACCGCCACCCCACCGCTGAGCCACCGCCACCCCACCGCTGAGCCACCACCACCGCTGAGCCACCACCACCCCAGCGCCGAGCCACCACCACCCCACCGCTGAGCCACCACCACCCCGTCAGAACCATTCCTTTGAGATTATAGTCCATCAGACAATTTGGCCGCAAGACTTCCCTGAACATTTTGGTGTACAAACGCTGGTCTATATCTGTTGTTAAACAAGATTAGAAATGCAGTTGTGAATACAACTGTCACAATTATGAGTGATAGATAAAAAAAATGTCCTTCTCTGGATTTCTGTCTTCTATCCACGACGATGTTTTCTAAATCTGGAACATTTTTTCCACCATTATTTTTGACCATCATCAACATTTATGGGTGTAAAACCCGGCCAAAAGAAATGACAGGGGCATGCTCTAAAATGGGATGTTTAAACACTAAACACCATAAAGCGAGTAAGTGTGTGATGTAGAGCCAGTTTCTTGTACGGCAGAATGGACAATAAAATGCTATGTATCACACACTGATATTTCAGACAGTGCACACTGCAGGAAGAAAGGTGGTCACTGGGTCATGTAGCTGCACACACATACACAGGTGTGGACACACAGCACCTGAAGAATGGCATCTCTCTCTCTCCACTTCAGATGTATATCTCTCCTCCGTTGCATCCTACGATATTACTTAACCAGTGCAAGAAATCTTGTTTTGTCGTCAAATAATCAGCTGATCAAAGTATTTGAGGCTTTAAGCGGATGCTGTTTTTACATGCCAGTCTTCTCTGCTGGTGGGATTGCACCACCCCTGCCAAGCTTCACTTACTGTTGTTAATGTGACATAGCTGGCAGTCATTGATAAAACACATTTTCAGGGGCCTGTTGACAGCTGACAAGCCGAAACAACTTGTTGTGATGCGCCGTCGTTACTCTAGCATGCATAAATGTGCATACCTAGCCAGGGTTGCAGACTTGATAGTACAAGTGTGACTGTGTGAGGGAGTGTGGTGATGGTGACTCAAGGGAGTGAGGGATTGAATATGAATGTGAGAAATGTGCCAGGAAACAAGGGATCAAGGATGGATGGATGTGCAGGGAGCACAGGGGGCTGATGAAGCCAGGCAATGGTCTGGAGGTTGATGCGAAGTAGGAGACAGCCACGGTCACTGCCCCCCATCCTCCAGGCCGACTGACTATTCCCACCACCTGCCGCGCAGTGGCGGCTTGGTGAAACAATGCCTGCATTATCCGGCATCTCTCCCTGGTCTCCTCTCCACTGAGTCGGCAACAAGCCATATATAGCATACTCATGGCATCATAGCACCAGCCAATTAACACTCTCATTCAGGACACACACAAAAAGAGGAGTGGGAGCAGATTTTTTTTCCTTGATTCACCCACTAAAGACCCTTCCTCTCATTATAATATCTCCAAAATCTGCTTAGCTTCCAGTGAAGATGTACCCTTCGTTTGTCCTTAATTCTGAGATATTGCTTTGGTTGATTAAGAAACACAAACACGATCCATTACTGCTCCCTCTGCACCTCGGCTGTTCCCACATGCATGGAGCAAGCACATTAGGAACCAGCAGCCATTTGTCTGCAGATATTTCACCAGCTTCTGGGAGGCTCTGCTTAGGATCAAGTTCCTTCAAATCTGTAATAACAGTATGTGACCTAAACTAGGTCACAGGCAAATTTAGAGTTAAGCAAAGACAAAGGCGATCAAGCCCGTAAAGAAAAGTAAAGAGAAGAAAGAAAAGAATTTTGATTCACATTTCATGACCCTAAAAAATAGTGTCATTTAAGGTCCACTGTTCTTCCCAGCAGTGTAGTTTGTCTCGGCGATTCGTTTGAAGTCAGCTAGGATTACTCATGACACAATAAACTACAACAATGCTTCCAAGACTACCAAAGATTTTAAAGGGCAAACCAGTCAAGTGTAACACGGTCCACAGCATCAGACAAAGCTTTCCTATTAACCGTACTGTCTTACTACTCAAAACAAGATGCAAATGAGGGGTCAGCTAAGATATAGGGAACATGTCTCTAACAATGTACTGCTCCAGTCCACACATCAAAGCTTACATCGGCTCTTTCTAGTTCTGGGATAAGTCTGTGGTATTGGAGGCATAGCTAATATATTAAGCGACACAGCAAAACGGTGCTACCGCTGAAATATGATTCTTGTCAATAATAAACCTAAAGTTTGATTATTTCTTACAGCAAGGAGTTTTCTTCCTGTGCTTCTTGAGTAGTCGTTATTCTGACAGTGACTGCAAGCTGGAACGGCTCCAGCTCTTCAACCTCGGCCCGAGGGAGACAGCAGGGCAGCCTTCTCTTCCTCAACTCTACCCTGCTTCCATCAGACACAATGCTGGCACCTTGACAATGGTCTCATGTTCAGGACAAATCCATCATTCATACACTACTGTATGACTTCATAGGACTGTGCAGAAGCACAAGACAATATCGATAGCTCTTTGTCTTGCACTTATCAGCACATCTGTTTACATGAGCGTTGAGAAAAGTCTATTCATTTTGATTTTTACACATCGAATTGTGAGCACGTAAGAGCATTTCTGACAATCTAGCATTTTATCATGTATATACAATTCATTCACATATGCATCCCAGATATAATTAAGTTAGACATATAAAGACATTATACTGTATATAATAGAAAACAGATAGTATGCCAAAACGGCTCCTTAGTTTCTTTCTTATATATTTTACATTTAGTATGTAAGCTTTTGGGACAAACATAGACCAAATGTAATAATATTAATGTGCATGATCTATTTATTCATCCTTAGTGACTGCCTGGTCAGTGCTAAATGATATTACTACTGCTTCTATTTTATGTTGAGAAATATAGGCAACTTTATTTAAAGTGAAATGCAATTGTGTACACGGATAAATAAAATAAAATGATGACACAAATAAAAAGAGCAACTATGAAGAATTTTACAAAATACAAAATAGTTGGGGAATTAAACAAACAGATACGCTTAGTGGCTTTATGTTACATTCTTCTGGTGTCCAAGAATGTACACAAAGTTCATATCCAGACTTATTTTACTGCAGCGATGGGGCACGTTTATTATAATAAACATTCCTAAGAGCATTTACAGATTGGGTTTGCTGGCAGCTGCCCAGGCTATTGTGCAGGCAGTATGAGATGCCGGCTGCTTGTGACTACATCTGCAGTCAGCTTAGTGTGCAATCAGCCAGATGAGGTGTTTAAGATGGGCAGGCGCAAGAGTAGTCCCATGAAACCTACACCGTCACACTATCTCCCTCAGGCAGTCCATGTGGTGCCTCTGTTAAAATACTGTCTTTGGCAGCCAGCCAGCGGGTTAAGACCCCTGTAACGGCTACGGGCCGTGCCCAGTAGAGGCAGGACGTTAAAACAACGCAAACATGCCATGAAAAGGTGGAGAAGAGAAGAAGTCAAGATGCTGAGAGCTGAGAAGTTTAGTGAAGAGCGATCCGCCATGATGCTCTCAGCTTCTGTGGTTTGATTGGCTGGAACGTGGCCGTGTGGCATCCTCATTCTAGAGCTTCCGCAGGGGGTGAATGGAATGATGGTACATTTACTGTAAAGTTGAGCATCTGATATTTTGGTGTGCTTCATGGCACAGATTTTTGAACAAACTGTCCACACGCTAGCAGCGAAGGATGCTTATTGACGTGTCATTCTGAAAATTGTACATAAGCTGAAATTGAGCTTAAAGCACACCAAAGGACGGAGAAAGAAAAAGAGATCACACACTGTCCTTGCTACGGCTTCCCAGGAGAGGCCAGTCACACCGCTGCCCACTCAGTGGTCACAGGGAAGAGTCACAAATGAGTCATACTTTAGCAGAAGTGCCAAGAAAACGGAATGAATGACTCTGTGTATGTGTCTGTGTGCATGCTTTTATATTAATTAATTCAATAGAAAGGATCACAGCAAGGGTTTCGAAAAGAAGAAAAATGTATTTGGAAAGCAACATATAACACAATTAGTTTTGAGTCAATAAATGATTACCATCCATTTGGTTTCCTTACACACACATAAAAACATTAATAAACAAGGCATCAGAGAAATTATCCAACATCTAACCATGTTGTTAGCTACATGTCGTATTAAATATGTCTTGTTAAAACACCCAGTCATATTAAACACACTTAAGTGTTTTGGACAATTTATTGAAGCGACTGAAAGGAAAGAGAGACGGACATGTTGACATTGTTAATAGGCAATGCATCATTAAGGAATTCTTCTTCATAACTTGCACAGTGGGGGGGTTGAAAAATGATCAAGAATAATGCGCCATGCTTTGTAGTTACCGCAGTGACTTTCTGCATACAAATCCTCAATGAAGGGGAACACACAGAGGATGAGAGAAAGAGATGGGGGCAGGGAGAAGAAGAGATAGGGAGGAAGAGGGGAGAAAAACAGAAAATCGGCCATTCATGTGAACATAATTCAGAGAATTTGCAGGGTGAGTGGAAAAGATATTTAATGCAGGCACATAGCTGTATTCAGTGGGGGTAGACTGAAACAGCTACATGGAGACTACAAAGCCGAACTCCTGCGGTTCATGAATAAGTTGAGGAAATGATCAGAAAAAAAGCAGAGCAATGTTTAGACAGATGGGCCACTTAAAACGGCCAGGACAGAGAGAGGGAAAAAGTGCTTTTAATAAAACTTCACATTCACCAAATCATTGATCTTTCTTCTTGCTCTCTATCCACCAAGAAAGGTGAGAGCAAATGTGATGTCTTACAAGTCTCTACCGAAAAAAAACTTGAAGAAGTATTAAAAGACACTGCTGCTTGCTGTCCCTCAGACTGAATTAAATTAGCATTATAAAAGACATGAGGGGAAGACAGATGATCAAATAGGGGACTTCGAAAAAAAAAAAAAACAGAAATCAAATAAATAAACATAAAATCTCAACAAAGAGTCAAAGAAAATACATTTCAAGACATTATTTCCTTTATGGGCGGCGAAAAATGCTTACCAGCAACCTTGGGAAAAAATATGTTTCACTGTATTTATTTATTTATAATTTTTTTGGGGAAATGACACTGATGAGATTCTGCAAATGTTTTTCTTCCTCAAGGCATTTCATGTAATATCAAATGTAGACTTGCTGTGGACAAGATGATATAAATTTATGAAACAAAACAATGTGATGTGAATAAGCAAGTTTAAAAATAAACAAATAAAACAATAATAAAAACTTCAATAATAGATATTAATGCAGTAAACTCTGCGAATTGTAAATCAAGGAACGATAGCTATACTGCAGCAGTTCTCTACAGACTGAATCAGACATTTTGGAAGAGCGCTAGCTGAAACAGCTTGCTGCGCCGTTTCACCAGAATTTACTATTAACCCCTTTAACATCCACAGGCCCTGCTTCAGTCTGCTACTACACTCCTATTTAACCAGCGCCCGTTCTGCTTGGCTGCTGAAGCAATTCAGCTTCTTGGATATTTTTTTTTTTTGTAAATCACATTAATTAGAGCCTGTGTGTTGAACAGAAAAATAAAACTGGCTTTGACGTAATCAAAATTAATCAGCAACTTCAGCACACTAAAGTGAGTTCTGTGGTAAGAGCCAGCAGTGATAGCGTCCGAAATAACACTACCTAAAATAGCAAAGCGACTAAAGGTAATGTTTAAAGGCTATTTAAAGCCCATATCTTATTTTATATCACTAGAGCCTCAGATCATTCCAATCTGAGACTACTGGGAATGTAGGAATTGTTCACATTAGATATATATATACGGTATTTATTTATTTGTTTGTCTCCATTTAATTTATTCACACGTTTGTCTACAAGCAAAATCCCCAAACCTTTCCTTTTCTGTATTTCTTACACCCCACAAACCAGTTACTGAGTACTGCAGTCCAGATGTGCTCTTTGTTGTTTGTTCAGAAGTTGAGGCACAAAAGCAGAACCTACAGCATGGCGAAGTTGAAAAGGAAAAAGGGGAGTCACACATAAGACTTCAGTCACTAGCAGGAACGCTTGCTTTGAGGTAAACATGCCCTGTCCTGACCTTCGGGAGATTGTGCTGGCTTTGCCATTAACGCCAACACCTGCGTTCCAGGCAGGGGACAGCCGGCAACATCCGCAGTCCTCATCTCTATAGTTCCGCATTGATTTCCATTTAAGCCTGATACAGCTGCTACACACCTCTGGCCCCACTCCAGGCAATATTTATCCAGTGACCAATAGGGGACATCCTTTTGTGGGGGCTGCAGAGAGACAAAGACAGACTCAAAGGCAGAGAATTGCCCAGCACGTTGATGCAGGACCGTTCTGAATCCTATTCACTGGAGACCATCAGGGGAGCCAGGCAGCTCTTTCTAACTCCCTTTTTTCTATCTTTCTTTTTTCATTTGTCTGGTAATTTAAAAACTCTTACAAACCTCACATCTGTGTTATACATTACTAAAACAAGTACATACAGTGGACATACTCAGGACCTTAACCTGCTGTACCTGTGCGCTTTCTGCATTGTGATGAATGCACATACGCCTGACAGCGACCACAGGCTCTCCTGGTAGGGAGTGGGAATTCAGCGAACTTTTCCACGGAATTCTTGAGGTTAAAGGCCAACTTGCAGGGGTGAAGTAAAATGATGTGTGTTGTTGGTTTGAGACTCAAAAGATTGATGCACTCCTGCACTATACTAAAATGAATTTTCCAGTCCGGAGCTGCAGGGAATGCGGGCCACAGGAAAGCTGGCTGAAATATAATCAATAGCTAAACAAAGATGCTCGAATTGGCCGAGTTTTTGGCAAGCCCCAGCTCAGACTTTGAAAATGAGCTTTAATGGAAGCCATGGTAGTAGCATCAGTGGGGTGGAGAGCTGTCCTATCAGGTCCTGGCCAATGGCTGCCAAGCTCTGTCCCAGCCCCAGCGCCAGAGAGACTTAATTGAGAGGCCTCCTAAAGAAACACAGAGCTCACATCTGCACACGAAGCTAATCAACCTGGCCAGACAGACAGAGCCTCAGAAACACACAGTGGCAACTGGGAACCGAAATCCGTTTACTTAAACACAATTTATTAAAGAGCACACCACTATCACACACTATTGTCACACAACATCATACTGTTGTTGTTATTATTATAATTATTAATGGTTTGCTAAAACCGCATCATACAAATATGGCAGCCTACATAAGACTGTTGTTCTGTGTAGCAGCATAGTCCTGGAGAAACGTTGTGTCGTTTCACTGTGTAGTGCATCAGCTTTATATGGCTGAAAGCTAACCATCTTGTCCTGACTTTATTTGACTTGAAGTTCTGTGTTGCAGTCTTCATCCCCAGTTCCCAGTTGCTCTGTTCGGCAGAGCCTTGTCTTGAACACAGGGGCCCCATGGAGCTTGTAATGCATAGTCAAAGCCAGCAGTCATTGATCTGACCACTTAGCAAAGAACATTACAGGCACACTCTGATTCAAAAATCAATGGGACACCCCTAAACATCTAATATGGGGAGTAAGACTGATTTGTATGTGTAACAACATATAACTGGACAAACAAGCAAACAAACACACAAAAAAAGATAAGATGAGACACAAAAATCAAAGTAATTACGCAGTTCACGGAAAATTTGCACAGTTAGCGAAAGACATCCTCATACTGTGTGCACCTAAACATGTCTGAAGTGGCTGTTGACTAGAAATGAAACATTATGGATGTGCTTCATAGTGAGGTTCTATCAGATTAGCCATATTTCCCATAATGAGTGTTTTCCTCCATGCGGTAAAGATACGGCTGATTGCTCCGCTAAACCAATAACATTCATGTATACAGTGGCATCTGTGGGATGTTATGACTTGAAAGATGTGCCACTTAAATCTATTAACATGCCGAATAAACGGCACTGTTCAACACAAGAAGCAGGAATCTCTTGCCCTTTGCTTTCTTTCTGCGTTATACCATCTAATCCTTGTATCAAAAGAAGTACTGACATATATTCTACAAATGTAGAATAATATTAGTGGGTGATTCAAACTAAATGTAGGATTGGGGTCACTGTGAGATTTTGATGCAAAATAAATGCAGGGTGCTCCAAACGATAAGGGATTTACTTCTACGTCATCCTTATGACTCGTAGAGATAATGGGAAAGAAAAAGATGATGAGAAGGATGAGATCGTTGATTGTATTCAAAGTGAAGGTATGAGGAGGATAAATTAAAATGTTTCATATCGAGCAATCTGAAATGAATGGGCCAGGTTAGTGCAGAGAGGGAAAAAAAATCAATTGCGATATGGCAGCAGTGAAAGGGAGGGCAGCATGAATAGAGCTTGCCAGTGGGGTGCAGCAGCTGCCAAATAACCTACAGCAAAAGCATTACAATAATACTGATGAAGTGTACAGAGGCTTATAGAGGCATTGCAAGGAAACCTGGTAACAGTTGCTATTAATTCAGAGTCCTCTGTTGGCCCTGGAAGAGGTTGACTGCATCAAATGCCAAACAACATCTCTATCAGCGAGAAAAAAAGGGAGACACAGAGAGGGAGAGGAGAGAGAGAGAGAAAGAGAGAGAGAGAGAGAGAGAGGGGGGGGGGGAGAGAGAAAAACAGCAAGGAGTACATGACCCATCATCTATTTTTATGCTGCGTTTAATTTACATTTCCTTGCCCCACCAATAGAAGTGGACAGGGAACACAAGGACACTGACACTGGGCTATCTGGTGGGTGGCAGAGGTCAGCTTTTAACCTGTCAAAAGTGCAGTACTTATTAGAATAAATGTCCAAACTCGCAAAGGGCAGCCCTGGCCCCTGGTTCATTCTGACCCAGGCCTAGTCAAAGAGGAGCAGAAGCCCCACGCTCCGATGAGAACCACTGAACCGGTCCCTTAATAATTAGAACCCCTTTCTAAGAAGAGGTGAGGAGAAATAAAGGGGACGAAGATGAGCGAAGAGGGGGAGGGGGTTAGGCATGGGGTTTCAGGGACAAAGATCTAACAAGATGCAATGATAGCAGAAATGATCTTCCTACATGGCCAAGGGTGAGTTAGTGAGTCTATTCAAACACACAATTATGTCTATTTGCAAATGATATATGCAAATGACATATTCAGCATGACTAACAGTCACACTTATGCTAATGATGCCAGATTTAGGTGAGTAAAATATATGGTCAAGGGAATAAAAATAAAAAGGAATTAATTGTCTGTATTAAAAACACTAGACTTAAAAAAAAAATACATAAAAGTGTTGGGCTATTTGATCAGGGTGCACACCCATTCATCTTATAGCTCTGTTTGGGGAGGCTCCTCACTATCAAATGTAAATCACTGTGCTAATAAACACTCTGATCTGAGCGGAGGGTGTGGAAAGGCTATGACCTCTGACCCCCTGTTCGAGCAGATGAAAGTTAGACTGCATAGAGGGAAAAGTGTGGAAAATCAGCCAGCCTGCCAATACAAGCAGAGATATGGGAAGAGCTGGAGGCAATGGCCTGCTGCTGCATCAACATAACCTTAGTGCTCCTGTGAGAGCTCGCATGGCACAGTTCCACCTGACAAGGGCTCTCTGAAGCTCCCATAATCCACCTGCAGGAAAACAAAGCCTGTGCCAGGCAGTGTGCCTTGTGCCAGGATGATCCCAGATCATACGTCTGGCTCTAATCATGTTGCCATCTGCTGCTGAACCAAACCTGGGTGTGAAAGGGACTCGCATCAGCTCTGGTACACATCCCTGACGTAAGGTAAAGGAAAATAAAACAAAATCTGGGCGCAGGTCGAACAATGCTGCACTCATCAATCACTCTGACACATTTCCTGCAGGAAATAAGCTCAGTCACTAACCTGAACACAGTGATATCACAGTACAGTCACCAATTTGACCCTGGGGGGCCCTCGCTGTGACAGTGGCATCCCTGTTCATGGGTGAGGAAGACCCCTGATGGCCACTGGGTCCACATAGCGGAAGAGGCCACGGGGTGGCATGACCAAGCCTTTGGGAGGCCATGTCATCACGATAGGTCTAAGTGCATGCCACCACCCTTCACAACAGGAAACAGTGACAGATCAAACACAAACAGAACAGTTGATATAGAGACTAAGGGCAAAACATGCTCATCTACACAAGTAATACTAACAGAGCTTCAGGGACACAGACCACGTGTGGTTTTGATGTCTACAGCACCTTTAGGTCTTTCTCTGTGAACACAACGGCCAACTTCTGAGATTCCCAAGACCTTAATAAGCATGCATGCATTTCTTTTTCACGTAGGGATTCATGATTTAATTAGTTATTGGAGCTAAAGACATTTGTAGAATTCAAATAATTGGACCTTAATAATAAAATGCCTTCAGGACCTGTCATTTAGCAGAGTAACACAATTCCCCCCCCCCCCCATTTGTCTGAGGCCAATATGGTTAGCATTTAAGCATGGAACTATGAACCAGCCTAGTAGTGGAGGACTGTAGCCTGGACGCACCTAATGGGTGTCTCGTCTTCAGAGAGATTTAATCAAACACATCTGGCTTTGTCAGGATGATCACAAGTTGAGAAAGTTTTCATTTTTTGACCTGTGACTCCTTACAAAGGGTGACCATCTGACCTTTTCTCACCCCATAGCTGGCCACAAAGAATCAATCCTGTCAACATCTTCTGTCTCATCAGTCAGAGCCAGCCATCATTAGCCCATGTGTCAAAACACAGCTTTAATTCCACACCTCTGCTGGGACTTCAGTGCTTTAGAAACTCAGCCTGGCACTAATATGTGTTTTTTTTTTTTTTCATAAGACCACTGACGGACACCATATATTCTTAGCCAGATTTGTTTCAATGTGGCTAATTCAGTTTTGCCCTACCACATTCCTTAAAAGACAAAAACCCCTGCTTGTTCAGGTGCGCAGTGGAGATGAGAAGCTTCATGCAGGCCCTGGCAGCCTGATTTTAATAGATTTACTTAATGTGATTGGGATAGTATATGTGGAGGCAGTGAAGTTTGCTATAGCCAACCTACCGACTAGCATGGCTAATTTGATGGTCAGAGCACCCGCACTGGAAACAGACTCTTGTTTCTTGCTTTCTCAGTCGCTGAAGTTTTATCATGGGGCAGACCGTACCAAGTGCCAAGATCCCTCAAGGAGATTTGGAAGACTTACTAAAAAGGAAAATGGCGGCAACATCTGTGTGGCACTCCATCGGCTTCGGTTCACTTAACACAGTTCTCTGTCTCGGCCGGAAGTGACTGCTAGGTGGCCAGCAGAGAGTGGCACAGCAGAGGGCAAGCTACCACAGTAGACTTCACAGCTGACAGCTGCTGACCCACAGTAGCAAGGAAAGAGATGTAAATGAAAAAAGGTGGGGCAAAATACAAAACTATTCCCAAAATGCATTCCATTTCCTGCAGGGTTGCTGATAAAAGCTGTCATTCCACAGGTCTAAGGGCCGCTTTAATTTCTTCCAGTAGGATAATAAATTTAATAAACGATAAAACACAGTATGCCATGATGTTATATAAAAATCATCAAAAATGTGAAATCCTATGCTATAAAGTTGTCCAAAGTAATTTCTTTTGTCATTTATTTTCCTTTTAACTCAGCAATATTACAACGGTTACAAATTTGTTAATAAACATCATGTCATAGTTTTGAACCATATGCACATTTTAAACCATTTTAATTAAGCAGTTCCATTTTTCATTCCAATGAATTGTTTGCAAGACAATTCCCATCCTGTAACCACTTCGGTTATAGTAGCCAGCTATAAGGCAGACAGCACCGCTACTCATTTAAAATTGAATAGTAATAATATTTAAATTGCAAATGGATGTTGACTTTCCACCTTGCATGTATCTGTGATTGAACTACTCAAGAAAGCATAAAGGTTTAGAACGAGTGCCTCAATATAAACCTACAATTTAAAATCGAATCGTCGCTATTGTCAAATCCATGCTGTTATGGAAAATAAATCAACAACTTTTGACCAATAAGACTTGAGAACACAGCCTTGCGTAAGTGAGCCTCCAAATGAACAACAGAACAAGAATAACATAAGTGTGAGAATAAATAAATCCTGTACTGTTCTGATTTTGCTGTGTAGCCTCCCAGCAGGAAAGGCTGCTGTCTCCTGAAGAGTGGCGTGGGTGAACAATCCCAAGCACAGGGATGGAGTGTGTCGGAGGCACCGCAGGAATAAAAAGGAACACAGCTAGCCACCAAAGCTTCAACTGTAACAAACACTTCCTTCCTATGAACATCTAACACTGGCAAGAATTGTACTCGCAAGTGTCCACAGACAACTTGATCAGACATCATATGTGAATACACCAATGAGGTAATGGAAGTAGTAAAAGCAGGCAACACCTGAAAGGAAATGTCTGTGTACGATGCCAAACTGCCTGTCAGAGGTTTATGCACCTGAGCGCTGCCAATAGGGAATAAGGGGATGTCAGTGTCAGGTGCAATGAAGTGTAACAGTGAAGGACATTCCGCATTTTATTTGGTCACATACACAGACAGGATTTCGAGCCAAATGAGTCATGGTGAAGTCACTGGGTTTTGATGGGCTTGACATTCCTCCACCTTGCTCTCCCATTATGCTTTTTCCCCTTATCTGGTGAATCCGTTAAAGCGTCAGAGCGACCACAAGGGATCCCTCTGTTACTACCTCTGCTCCTCTGCGGTACTCCACTGCTGTCCAAACAAATTAGACTAAATAATTAAAAAGTGCAAATCATTGCTAAAGTCAAATGCTTCACTGAGTTCCAGGAAAACTTAGCTAAACAATATAAACAAGAGAGGCCAAGTAGTCTCAAACATTCTGTCCTCTCGCGTCCGCTTGCTTCATGATCTACTGTTTGTTTTATGGTTTGGCAGCACCAATTACAACTTACCACACCCCTCCAACCCCAGCCCCAGCACACACACACACCATACACAAACAGTATATGTGCATATAGTATGCTGAGCATCAGAAAGAAAAAAAAACAGCTTAGACGACATATCATAAATCTTTTGTTAGTTACAATATTGATATCACAGAGGCCTGTAACTTGATTCTAGGCTATGATAACGTGTGTGTTTAGCACATAGCGAATGTTTCCACTGTATTTTACTATTCCTCAAAAATAATTATGGGCTCATAAATATATTGTAAACATCTTTGCACTCTACAAAACAAACCCACAAAGTGACTCATTCAATACAATCTCATGCATGTGTATCTGTTTAAACAGATAGATCCAGTGTTCTGTCAGGTTATCTATGGCATCGTTCATTTCTTTCATTAAAAAAAGCAAGTAACATGCAGATAAGTCTATTATTTAAAACATTTTCCCTTATTTTCTAGTTCACCTTAATTGGGATCATAATATGTCTCTAAAAATATTCTTTCCATAAAGTCTTATTAAACACAAACCTTTAAACCTTTAAATAAAAATGTCAAGGGCATTCATGTTGTAATTGTTGACACTATACTCCTTTAATGAGATAGATAAGTAAACCTTATATATAATCTACAGTATATAATCTTACTTTTCATGACATGATATCAGAGTCAGGTTTTCCCTATTATCCTACTATTTTAAATGTTTGTTAGCATTAAGTGCTTCTGTTCTAGCTGTGGGGCTAATTACGTAGATGGCTACAAAATGCTACTTAATTATGCTAATGCTCACAAGAGATGAAGCAATGATAAAATATAATACTATTACTTAACACTGGTCTCACATATTATCTTTTGTTAGAGATACAATGATTAACTGCTTAAC
>JAOUQX010000040.1:17276040-17289340 GCA_028566295.1 Liobagrus marginatus
ATATTCCCCACCTAACTGTCCTTTTACTGGTATAATGTTGTGCCGATGACATCATCCTTAACCCCCACCACACACACCTGATTTTCTAGAAATTGCAAATAATGCAATTTAATTTCCGTCCCTTTTGCCAAATGAAAAGTGTTGAAAACTTTATCAAAATTGTTAAAGTTACTTTCATTATAATTTAACCAATATTTGCTACTGAATTAGTATTGGTAGAGCTTCAAGCAACTGCCCTAATGTCACACTGCCTGTGGGTCTGTGAGCTTTAAGCCACTACCCTAATGTGACAATGCCCAGTAGGTCTGGGTCAATCCCCATTTAAAATCCACCTAAACAAAACACTGTTTATAGGATTTGGAAAAAGTCCAGTTGGTTGATTTGTGCCAGGCGAGCAAATGAATCTATAATGTCCCGTAACAGTATATCAATACAGGACAAAAGGTTAATGTGACAAGAAAAGAAATAAAGGATAATTATCCTTCAAATACAATTTTTCATAAAGTTTATTTATTATTATTGTTGTTGTTATTATGCTGCATTGCTGCACATAGGATAGGGAATAGTTATAATCCTTTTCATTTAATGTCATGAAGAACACAGGTCATACCACAGTCTGTCTTGTAAAGAATTCTCATCTTGTATAATGTGACAAATTAAAGATGACAGCAATCGCACGGTTTAAAACTAGCCTTTACACTTCAATCTTTCACAACTAAAAAATACTGCAGACTAATACTGTATTTATCCATCTAGTAAAAGAATCTTTGAATTTATTGTCAAGCAAATAGTGAAGTAAATATATAGCAAATTAATTGCAGCATGGAACAATATTTTCTCCTTACCACCACAATGATAACATTGGCCCACTTACCCATAATTTCCTGCTGATCATAAGCATGTCTTTAATTTTGCTAAACCTCTCATAAAAAATCATTATAACTCAATCTTTAACTACACTAAATTTTCAGTGACGTTGTGCTCAACCATATATTTGCTAAAGATAACACACTAAGTTCCCAAAATGAACAGTTAAAGGGACAGCAGAGGTGTCCAAAGGCCTCCATCTTTCTGTGTGACAATAAGCACTGCTCTGATGTCAGTCTAGGCGGATGGTATGAAAACAGATAGGTTTGATTCTCTGGGCCCAGCCTAGCCTCCCACTGTGGACTGACCCTTCATGACATGCTGGTGAGTCCGCCAAGAAAACTGATAAGCCTGGCAGAACCTAAATCAAACAGAAAAGAGTGCTAGCTTAATGCCAGCCTAGACTAGTTCCTACTACAAACATATTTAAGACAATTTGCAGTGCTGCTTTTAGATACATGCAGCTCATTCATAAATAAGGAGGAAAAGGATGCTTTAATACAAACAACTTATTTTCCTTCTTTAAGGAGATGAACAGTTAATGAAAAAGACACAACAATGATAGACTTGGCATTGGATAATAACATTAATATTTAAGATCTGGTTCTTTGAAATGTTTCTAAAGGCACACCAGGGTATGTCTCATCTCCAGTATGGTCAGACAACATTGTTTTTGTTGTCTCTGCCCAGACAGTCAGGGACATAAAAGGCAGATCAGACTGGTCTAGAAAATTTGGACACTTGCCAAAATGTCTGTTAATAAATCCCTGCTTCTTGCAAGCAGCTATGGCATTTGTTTTACAAACCAAAAATATTCATAACACAGTCTCAATTCAAAACATGAACATATACTTTTAATTTACATGTGTTTATAAATATGTCTATATGTGTGTGGGTGTGGGTGTGGGTGGTATATATAGTATATACTATAATATACTACACTATGGTATATATATATACTATACATAGTATATTATACAATATTAATATATTGTACATTTAGTAGCCATGGATGAATACACCATAGAATTAGAAAATTAAAAATTATTAAATTGCATTTTTCCCGCTCTTTAGTGTCTCAAAGGGTCCAACTAAAATACAAATTCATAAAATATGCAATTTAGCAGTGACCTCTGTCAAAGTTCGTAAGGTCTCCATCTGTGGGTGAATAACAGCCGAGACTAAAGAATGCTGACTCTCCAACAGCTTGCCTGTGAATACCTGCTGCTTTAAAAATACTGGCCAGACGAGAAGGCCTGACAAGCTCAGAGGGATCAAACAGGGCCAGGGAATATTGCCTATTTCATTGAAATATGAGGCCAGAGTGTACATTTAGGCCAGCACTGACCACTTAGGGAACGAGAAAGAGGGATATAGACAAGAAATATTTATTAAGGTTAAAAACATTTTATTAAAAAAAATATATTTTGAATTAATATATAAGCCATTTATATGCTGACAGTAGTATAATCTATAATTGATTTGTATTATAATACTTTAATTAGGGAACAATGGCCAAAAAGGTAGATCGTGCTCTGCCGCTCCTTTAGTGCATGTAGAGCGAAGATCTGAGAGTGAAGACCAGATCATACTTCTCTTCTGTCTGTCTGTCTGTCTGTCTGTCTGTCTATCTATCTATCATATACACATCCAAACAATGTTTGAATATAAAACTAGCTTTCCAAAAATAGTAGACACTAAATGGAATATGTATCAGGTGCATAAGTGAGGACTGTGTTCAAAGAGAACTATAATGAGTAGATACAGGTAGCAAACCACAGACTGATATATGTGTTGAAATGAAAATCTAATCAAGATTTGTATGTTTAAGGTAAAACACATTTTTATGGAATCACACATACATACACTCATGCACATACAGCATACAGACACATACATTTCCTGTCTACCTCATTCAGGATCATGATCATAAGCTCTGTGAAATTACTGTAAAAGCCATACAAATCTCACACACACAGACACTCCTGTCGACTTCTAGCATTAACCTACCATACATTCCTGAAGAGAACATACACACATACTATATATACACACACACACACACACAGACACGCACGCACTCACACACTCACGCACACACACACGCACACACACACGCACACACACACACACACGCGCACACACGCACACATACACGCACGCACACACACACACACACACGCACACACACACGCACACACACACGCACACACGCACACGCGCACACGCGCACACGCGCACACACACACACGCACGCACACACACACGCACACACACACGCACACACACACACAAGCAGCAGATAAACACATAAGGCTCATTATCATCTGTGGAGAAGTGATGCTGAAGGGGTGAAATATCCAAAATAGATCCAAGGAGATAGCTTCCCCCTGCACATCTATTGACCACATCATATAAACAAAGGAGTCAACAATGATCTAGTGACTCAGTAAATGTGCCACACAGACCTGCTGTGGCTCAGGATAAAGAATCAGCATGAACACACATAGATAAGCCTACACTTTACTGATTTTACAGAGTTCAGACTCATTTCAATAGCAACTATATTAGGTGTAGTTCCGAAGGGCACAAGCTCAAATATCTCATATTTTCTTGGTGTTGACTCCATATATATTTGAATGTATATCATTCATTCATTCATTCATTCATTCATTCATTCATTCATTGTCTAGCGCTTATCCTGTTCAGGGTTGCAGGGCGCTGGAGTCTATCCCAGCTAACTTAGGGCATGAGGCGGGTACACGATGGACAATCGCTAGTTAATTGCAGGGCTTGGATGCATATTGTTTATGTAAAACCAAAATAAGCTTAATTGGTTATCATCAAAAATAAAATGGTGGATCCGTTTTTTTGTAGGCCCAGATTTACAATAATACACAAGATAATGATGAATAGACAAATTAAAGAGAAAATATGTACCTTTAAGGTGAGGTAAGTAATGTGGAAAAAGATTTATTGCTGTTGATAAATTTCAGGAGCACAGGAGTGAAGAGTGGCCAATAGTCAATTTTCAATAATTGACAAACAATAATCTACAAGACATTTAAAACTGTACAATATAAAAATAGAAAATAGCGGAAGAAGGGAGTAATATAAGTATAATCTCAGACAGCAGTAACAGAATATGTGTAAAATGTGTTTGAGACTACATTTATTCAGGGAGTCTCAGGAAGTTGTTGTCTTATGGAGTTTTTCATTTGGCTTGGCTTGTTCGTTAAATAATATTAACTGCTATACATTTTTATTATAATCTATAGTTAGAAGCACTATGCAAATAAAAATTGAATTGAAAATGACTGAATTCTTGTTTTTGAGTTAAGTTTCCAAATTCATCAATGTCTCTTAATCAGATTATTTATATACAATGTCACTAACATGAAGCCAATTCCATCCTAGGATTTATTAGACACACCAGATTATTGTACGTTCTATTGCTTTCCAAGGGGTATGAATGAATTCTTCAGCATTGTAGATCAAAGTTGCATAGCTGATGATTGCAGTGAACATTTCTTGAAAATTGTAAGGTTTCAGAGGTCGGGTGCAAAAACCCCTTCTTTAGTTCACTGATGGATTGGAAACATTGGATGGCAGATCAACGAAAACAACAAAACTCACCGTGTTCTTGGAACCATCCAGTGAAAATGCATGCCTTGCAATGCATATGGTGTATTATCATGCTGGAAATGCTCGGCCATGTGTGGATAAATTGCAGCCTTAGAGTTTTGCAGTTAGTTACAACTTTTCCATTGAGTATAATAAAAGGCCTATATGTGTCTTTTTACATACAGTCACTCTGCCACCACTGCACTGCCATACACACAAAACATGCTCCATATTGCTTAAACAAATTTTTTTATTTTAATCAAAATAACAGGTTCACTTTTTTCATAATCATTTGACCATAAGAGATTTTTGACATTATTAAAACCCAGCATTAGAGTAATCAATACAAAGGGCCTTTCTGCATAACACTGATGAATTCTGGATGTAAAGTAACTGATTACACCCATCCATTTTGCTTTTTTTCTATTCCCAGTAAGCCCTTGAGTCTACAGTTAGGGTAAAGTAAAAAGTAAAAGTCTTTCCAATCACAACACTCAGTAGAAGCATAACTGATGCTAGAAAATCTGATTTGCCCAAATGAATAGCCCCTACCCTTTACATGAAGGGGTGGACTGAGCTTTATAAACTCCCAGTTCATTAATCACAGGTACAAAAAATATATATACTGTTACATAGCAGAAAGACATACTATAGATAAAAATAAAAGAAAGAGAGAGCTGTGACTTTTAAATAACCCTATGTGCTGTGTGGCTTTTGGGTCAGTTACAAGATGTTATCTGAAAGGAAACAGTCCAAAAATGTTCAGTCTGTTTTAGTGAATTCGTACAGTGTGATCCGGTAACTTCCTTAAGCAAGCAGGCCTCGTGTCCAGATGAAGCTCTTTCTCTCAGAGGAACTCGGGTTTGTAAGGCCCTTTGCTTATCGCAGAGCTTTAAATCCATTCACTAAGTTTAGACTGAACCTTCTTCAGTATATACATGTGATAATCCATCCATTTATTTTCGGTAATGCTCTGTAAATTCTACACACTCTATCACAGAGGAATCAAGGCAGAAGACAGAGGAGACCCTAGACAGGGTGCCAAACTATCACAGTGCAAAACAACACACCATTTAGAAATGCTGATCAGCTCAGTATATACAGTATGTCTTTACAGCTGAAGTACCCAGAGGAAAGCTCTAACACAATTAAGGTGAACACTAGAAGGTGCAAGACAAAGATGCTAACCACTAAGCCACTGTGAATCCCATGCTAATCTAACTATTAACACAATCATCCAGAAATTCCATAAAATACATAAAACACATAAAATAATGATATACTATATGATGAAATAAATTATTTGAATGATTATATTTTGGTTAACTGGCATATATACTGTGTCCTGTTTTTTCCTTTGGAATAGTTCGAACAGTGTTGCTTATTTCCTTGATCTTAGACGATGCCTCTGATCACTGCATGTGGAAATATCATTCATGTAGTCAGTGTATGACACCTGCAAACATGTAGGGGTGAGCAACAGAAGCCACTTGCTGCTGGGCTCCATCTCATGGCTGAGCTCATTAAACCATTCTGTGCATCAAGAGAACAACTTCAGACACTTCTAGGCTCTGCTAAATAACCTTCGCTGCAGAAATGATTCATTTTATCTGACCTTAAATATACCCCAATGACTGGACTGTCCCTGTAAATGCACTAAAAGCAGAGCAACAGAGATAAGTTTTTGATCATATGGACATGTTACTATTATTATAAGACTTTAGAGGAAGGCAAACAATAATAGGAAAAAATCAAATGAAAAACAATAAACCAAAATTTGGATATTGGATGAAATTATTTATAATCACGTTATCCAGTGTCATCCAGATGAGGATGGGTTCATTTTAAGTCTGAAGTTCCCTTTAAGGGCTCCTAGTTATATCATCCTTGTGGGTTTTGCTTTGCCATCACTGCCTCTGTGATAAAACAAATAAAATTTATATTTGCCTGCAAACCTGCTTTGCAACACTGTCCGTTATTTATAAAGTTAAGATACTTAATTTGGGTTGAATATGGGTTGAGGTCAACATTTATTTAAAGGAATTAAAAAATTCACTTTCAAGCCCAGATCCTGGTTTTGAAACCAGATAGATTACTAATAATTAAAAGTCAGTTTAACAGTGGTTGACAGATCAATGCTCTCCTTGTCATCAGGTTGACAAGGGAAATCCAAGGCAAACTTGAAAGTAGCGAAAAATAATCACACACATTTGAGGAGATGGTGGGAAAATGGCAAACGCTGAGTTTAATCGATCAAATACAAATAAATAAACAAAGAAAACAAGAAACAGAATTCTTCGACCAAAAATGGGACATGGGCAAAAGTGGCAGCGGACGGAATGATTCTGGTCACATGGGATTCTGCTTCCTGCCACTTCTGCCCTAGTATTAAAGCAAGATTAGTCATGTAGTACACCTGCTAATTAACCAATTATCTAACCAGCCAGTCATTTGTCTTCAGTACAATGAATAAAATAATGTTACAGCTACAAGATAAGAGCTATGGTTAATGCTAACATTAAACATGAGAATAAGGAAATTAGATTTTGGGGAAACTATGACAGTGAATTGAACTATGGCTAGTTTGTTTGGGTCAGATTTAATTCCAAAAACTGGCTCCTGGGCTTTTTAGATACAAAGAATCCACCCTGTCATGTCTATAGTAATATGGCTACCCTATAATCACTATAAAAGAGTTTACACGTATATAAAATCGAGAAAATTATAACCATATTAGCAATAACCCAGCATATGGTATGCTCACAGGACCCGACTTAATATAGAAGAATGCATGGGGAGTGTAAGAGAATTGAGCACAGCATCATACAGAACTTGGGAAGGCTTGCTGGAGAGAACATGGCAACACAGCTAAACACAAAGGCATCATTATACACTACCAGGGGAAATTAGCCCTTTGATAGAGCCTATGAAACAATATTAAAGAAAGACAATTTAAAGATCTCGGGCCATGGCAGAAAGTCTCATTAGCAGTCCCAAGAACCCCAAGAAGGCTAGTCGCCTTCTATCTGCCAGCGAAAGCTTAAAAGTAAACCGCTAAAGCTTAATTATCAAATGTAGATGATAGCAGCAAGGCAATTAGGGAATTATCAAGATCCCAGAGAAAACGGACGAACATCAAAGAACAAATGTTGTATTTACTAGCTGTCCTCATTTCCACATGCATAAATGGAAATATGCAAACACATAATATTACGTATTGTAACATTATAAACACGGTTCATACAAATAACGTGCAAGGAAGTGCTTTTGAAAGCTTCGGACAGGAAGTACATAAATAAATAAGATGTTATAATTAAATATGTTTTCGAACCCACTGTCAGCAGTGTAGTTCTTTCTTTCTGACCCTAAACATAAACGAGCAAGTCATAAAAAGGTAACATAAACATAACTGATGCTGTTTGCTTTCATCCTTTCCAATAAAAAGAACAAAAAGCTGCTTCCTGGTGGGGGAGGGAAGAATATGCATGGATCCATGCCCCTCCTCTAAGTATTATTAGTGTGTCCATAGCCAATAAGCCATGTTGTTCATATAAGCTTGAACACTTAGCATTTAACTTCCTGACCAGTTCAAATGAAACCGGAAAGGACGCGGAGGGGAGAATCGTGCTGAGATCTTTCATTATGTGACGCCCAAAAGGAAGCGGTGCTGAAAATTGGATGGGTCAGAATGAAATGTTGTTGGTCAAACTGGTTGTGAGAAGAAGAGAATGAACGTTGCGTGTAATAATGAGAAATATACAATGCAGGTGAATAGCATTGATTATCTTTTTAGACTGGATCCTTCAGAGGGGTGAGATATACCTGTGTTAGTCAGCGCTCAATTCTCCAAGTTGCTGTGCTGGGTGGGTGATGTGCTTGCTGATGCTAATGTCTCTGTGTGCCTTATACCACGGCACACCTTTAACCATCTTATGGGTCAAAGCGATATTGGGCAGGTGGTTCTAATGTTAGGATTTCCTGATCTTTCACTTGTAATCAAGCCTCTCAATTTTAGCATTATAAAGTCTAGTTACCCTCAAAAGGAGCACTGTGGACATTTTTTACGGCTGGTTGGTAAATACACTGAATGAATGAATTAGGCTTATATCAATTTTTTTTATAGAATACAGCTACACAACTTACACTTAAGCAATCACACCAACCGGCTCCTTACGCAACCTGATCCTTGAAATAATAACTAGAAATTCTTGCTCAATTTGGCAAAAAAAAAAAAAAAAAAAAAGGTTTATCCTCAGAAGTACGTTTGCCTGATAGGCCCTGTTTCTTTTAGTGTGTTAAACTGAACTTTTAATACATTAACTACCGCACTGCAGTTATCTCTTTTGTGTGTGTGTGCGTGTGTGTGTGTGTGTGTGTGTGTGTGTGTGTGTGTGTGTGTGTGTGTGTCCTTTACCTGTCCAATGACAGTTCAATCAAAATAAACAGTTGTGTCCAGCCACCTTGACAAGCCAAAAAAGATCACCATGGTGATACATAATTAAAGCTGTCAAGGCGTCCACCATCCAGCTACCACCAGTTTGATAGCTCCCATAAATAATGATAGACAAATCTTATGGTTCTTCTGCCTCCTTCCAGTCACATTATATGTCGTTAATGCAACATTATTGTGAATGCACAACAGTGGTCTTCCGCAACATTAGTTAGCTATTACTATTTATTTCTGTGCTTTTTTTTTATTGCTCTCCTCCTTACTCTTTAGGCCTCTCTGTCCATCACTACCACCTCCCTGCCACCTCACATGGACAACCCACAAGTGCAAGTGTTATTACACAAAACTCCCGCTGTAGCATTAATTGAAGAAAGATATGGTGGGACGAAGGCTGTGGGGGGCAGAGCATGCCCATTATCACTTGTGCCTTCAACAGGTCTCACATTTAAAAACTGCAAATTGCAAAAACTTGCAAGGGCAAAATGTTTGACATGATTTTTTCTGCCACCATATGGTGAAAACTTCCCAGAGAAGAAGAAAATAAAAAAATTAAATAAATTAAGAAATAAATAAGACAAAGGGGGGAGGGTAAGGAAAAGTAAAAAAAAACAACAAACAAAAACGCTTTAATGACTGTAGGTTATTTTGCCTCAGAGGGGAATGTCAAGCGATTCTGTTTGCCTTCATTAGGATTTAGTTGAGCTTTTTTTTTTGCATGCGTCCTTTCCTGACAATGGACACCCTAAAGATGTTACACTTACTTCCTGCGGGACACTGGGGGCAAGACAAGTTCACATTGTGAAAACACACATTTTTTTTTAGACTGTGAAAGATCTGAGTTTGCTTTTTTTTTAATTAAGTTGGATGCACATGCACATTAGCAAATTAGCCCCTTCTTTTTTTAATTAGCAAAGCTCAGTCGTCTTATCGTTGTCCTCTGGAGCAATTAACGTGACCTAATGTGACAAAAGACATCAAGAAACCAAAAAACATTTATATTTTCACTAACTAATACACTAATGTGACCATGAATGTGACAGCAGATCATTTTCTCAGCGTGAACACACAATGAAATATCATACTAATAACACAAATACTGTAGATGTTGCAAACAGCAAAGCTCATTATAGCATTCTTCAAGGACACTTCAATGATTATCGTTTTTGTCAACCATTTGCTTACCCTTTTACACCATATTTATTTATAATTCATAGCATCCTATACTTATTATCGGAACCAAAATATGTTTGGAGAAATTTTACAAAGATCACTAATGGCATGCAAAATTAAGCAGGAACTATTTCTCGGCAAGGAAGGCAGGAAGACGGAGGACAGGAATGGCGTGTGGAATGAGTTAGCTGTGGATGTTATTGCAGCTGATCCTAAGCTCCACAGTGAGTCCCTGCTGAACTTCTGCTATTAATTACATGTTTACTTAAAGCTGTTTGAGCTGTAATGGGCTGGCTAGATCCCCGTTACCTCCCTCCCTTCTTTTTTTTTAACATTCAAAGGACAAGATATGAGACCAGGAGTGAAAGAGTCTGTCCACTTTGGGTCATGTTATCGCAAATCCTGTGCCTGTTTTTATTGTGTGTGTCTTTTCTGTCAGGCCATTTTTTACCAGGGGAAAATTTAAAAAGTAAGGAAAATGGAAAAGAACGGAAAGAACAGGCAACTTTGGAACAAACTTCAGGAAGCCTGCTCACTTGCAATTTGACTGAGAAAAGAAGAAGTTCGAAAGTCAAATTGATATAGGATATAAATAAATTGGTGAGACATATATTAAAGTGGTGAGAGCCAAAGAGGTGCTACATCCCTGCCTATATTACCGTGTATGCTGTAGATTGTATAAAAAAAAAAAAAGAGGAGCGGTGTACCTTACTGCCATAGTCTCGTCCAGATCTGGCTCTCCCATTACATGTAGCATGCTTGAGGATTTGCAGGGATCCTAAGAGGAAGTGGAAAAAAAGGGGAAACAATAACTCTTAAATAAAACACAGGAAACAAGTTTAACTGCTACTCCTTCCATTTTAAGGCATTGGCGGGGGCTATTTTTTGCCCAATTATCCTTGGTTAACAGGATTAATTACTGCACCTTCTTTTCTTTTCTCTCTCCCTCCCAGCCACCAGCCAATAAATCTACAGCCACAGCTCACAGACTGGGAATGCCATGCTAATTAGCATAACAAGTCACAAAATCATTATGGCCCTAAATTGCTTACAGAGACAAACAACATCTAAGGCCTACAGGATGTAGTCTGGGATTTAGGAGGGCTGTTTAATTGAATAAAAATGTTGCGGGGGCTTAGATGCAGCCAGAACGATGGAAGAGGGAGGTGCCGTGTGGTTGATTGATGGGGAGGTTTCCTGAGCGCTTGTCTGTCAGACACACCTACTTCAGACAAGAGGCCCTACGGTGACATGTGAAAGGAACTTTGGTGGGTTTTACCTTTAACCTCAAATCATTCGTTGATAGCAACAATGGATGGCCATAATACTGGGGAAAATGCAATTAATAAAGAAAACTCCACTTATTGTATTATTATTATTATTATTAGTAGTAGTAGTAGTAGTAGTAGTAGTAGTATTAAAAATATTGTTAACATTTTCTTTATTCTATCAAAAGGGCCCTGCTCTCAGACAAAATATTTTCATCTCAAATTTTAAACCATTTTAACTCAAAAGCTACGTGATGCCTGATATTTAACTTACATATTTATTTGATATTGGTCATATCAGGCCAGACTGCATGTTAGTTCATATTTTCTCCAGATTGAGGCCTGGCCAGAGAGACAGCTGTCCCTGCTGTTTTGACAGCTTCACTCCCTCTCAATAGACCTGCACACATGCCTGCTTATTAAAACTTTTGGCACTCTGTGTTTCTAATTATGCTCCCATCAGCTGGCTTCTTGCCTTCTTTTTGTAAAAAAAACTATGTAGAGCGCTTATTAAACCAAGATATCGACAGTTTTTACCCGAACGTACGGCATACCCAACATAAGGGTCAAGAACTACCGGTAACTTCAGTTCATGAGTAAATGATAAATCAGACTTTTAAGCTGAATAGATTTCTGTATATGCTATCACAAGCTAGTTTAATCAATACTGGATAAATATATCAATGAAGTCGTTTTTTGGTGGCATTTTTATAAGAAAATCATTCTAAATACACTGAATATTTAAATTGATATATGTGTATTGAAATTAGATGTCGTATAATTCATACGAATAAATAATGAACTTTGTGAATAACTGCATAGTCTGCATTTCCATAACACAATGTGTGTCAGTGGGATGACCTCCATTTTCCCAGCTACTACTGTGTGAGAGGAAGAAGGTTGAGTTTGGGTGTGGGCGTTCACTGCTCATAGTCCTCGGCATGAGACTCAGTCTGTCATGCAGCTGATTACAGAGAGCTTGTGCCAACTGTATCAGTCCAAAGCGAGGGGGGCGGGGACCACGCTGTCGGCAGCAGCCAACCAGTTTAGCCCCAGCCTCCACCATTTGCCTGCTTTCACTAACCTGTCCTGACAAGTAACCAGATTAGCGTAGTCTTCCATCAGTGCAGGGGAGCAGAAAGAGCAGATGGAGCCTTCAGCTCAACTCCCCCCTCAGCCCCAAGCTCACTGGCACACTGCTTAGCATGCACAATAGCTGGGGCCTGGCCCGCCGCAATCAGTGTACTATCAGCAAATTGCTGCTAACAGCTTTGCATGATGCTGTTCAGGGAATACCATGGCTCAGTATTCATATGCCCCTGTACTCTTCTCTTCTTTCCAAAAATAAGAGAACAAAACATGCACATGCTTAGCCAAACACCCACCTCCTTAAAGGGTGCAGGAGTGATTAGCAAAAGCTTGACAATTTACGAGCACAATTAAAGCTGCATGTGTGTATTTGTGTGTCTACACATTTCCTCATTAGGCTTATGAAACAAGAAAGGCACAAATGGGGGAAATGGCAAAACACCCATATCGCTGAGACAGGAGATAATCTGAAATCGAATTGGTTGACAATCTAGAAGGGGTGAGCAGACGGAGGAAATTGAATTGTGCTATATAACACTTGTCATCTGCTGGGCCAAACTGAGCTTGTCTTTTTACAGTTTCTCTGATAAATATCAGTAACTTTGCTCAAGCGAGCAGATGGGCCTGCTAATTAGCTTGGTTCATGCTGCAAGTTTGTTTATAAAGAGAGAATGGGATCCAGACATCTTGACACATTTTATTAACATATCATACCTTAAAGCTCTGCCTCTCAATACCCTGAAGGCATTTTACTTCACACACGCGCACACACACACACACACACACACACACACACACACACACACACACACACACACACACACACACACAC
>JAOUQX010000040.1:17341210-17352647 GCA_028566295.1 Liobagrus marginatus
TAGATATATATATATATAGATATAGATATATAGATATATATATAAACTATTTTAAATAACTAGTACATATTGGTACTAGTATCTATAGACCAAAGAGCATTAAACCAGTGTAATATATTTAATAATACAAACAGATGATTTAAACCACATAACTATTTAACTGTTAGAATTCCACTGAACTATTAGACGTTTCGGATAAACTTATAAACGAATAAAGTATAATACACTATATTTATCCTGTATATATACATATATACATGTTATACACACGACACATAAAACATATTAAGCCACACGTGAAGTCTCAATCCCACTAAAAGCGAAGAGGTCATGCCACACGTGTATAAAAATATTACTGCCACGCGGTTCCCAAACCAATAAAAGTACATTCTTTGGGGAATGTGCTAGGAGTAAAACCTCCACCCAAGAAAAAAATTAAGCGTTAACTTACCGTTTCATTCAGCTCTGGTTCCACACGGTCCCATTTCAACACGGTTCAAACTTTATCTTGTCTCCTTCTCACTTGAAACGGCAAATAAGAAGGCGAAAAGAGCAGAAGGAGTGTAAAACTTCTGGGATTGTGTGCGTCTCAGATCAAAATCCTGCATCTTAAACGTTATAGACCATTCTTCCCATGACCATTTCTTCCCTCTCCGCAGGAAACACAGGATCTGATCCAAGTTCAAAGTCACGTCTGCCGACCTCTCTAAGAAGTTCTTTATTTCTCAAGGAAACCACAAAATCTTCCCCCCTTGCTATGGGTTAGGGGGAAAAAAATAGAAGAAAAAGAAACGAGAAAGAGCGGCGACGTATTCAGCATGGAGTAGCAAGACGTAGGATCTGTTGCTCTCTTGCCATAGCGGGGCTTTAAAATGTTAAACCACATTCTTTCCAATGTCCACACAGAACTATAAAACACAGCCATGGTGACCGACAAAAGCTCTCTTAACAAAACATCTTACTGTGCCAAGTCAGCAAAAATACAATAAATTTACAGTATTGTTCTGACAGCACCACTTTACATGGTACAACAAAATATGTCTCAGATTTGACGTTGTCAATATGTTGACGATTTGTTGGTTACTGGTTACTAAATGGCCTCAGAGGTTTTCATGGGTGTTTGACCTGCGGCTTCAATGAAGACCTCATTTGTGGCCCCTCGAACAAACTATGCAAAGAAGAAACCCCCCATTACAATAAAACTTCTCCGTTATAATTAAAGCATTCTAATAAATAAACATGTAAACATGTGAATATTACATATTCACATCTGAAGTTGAATATTGCGTTATTCTAATAAGCAGTTTCTTCAACAATAAAAGCTTTTTGCAAATGCATTCCGACAATCGCACAAACAAGTCTTAATTTTATCTTAGAGCCAATTATGTTTCGGCCAATCAACAACCATTTTGCAATTTAAAAAACATAATCTTAAATTAATCTGAATGACTGATTTTAAAGTCATACGTCACTTATGGCTTTTTATGGTTATAATCTGAAGATGCTCATGCCCTTCATTTTGTCGACAGATTTACCAGCTCTAACATTTTATTTGACCTAAAATACTTCTCGGCGGTTCATCAAATATTGTCTAATTATTAACATAATTTTCAGATTTTTTTTTTAATTAAGACAAATTAAATCGATCCCAGATCCACTCCCTGCTGGGTTCAGTTTGAACCTACAAAGGGTGTGTGCTACTGTCGTAAAGTTCATTGCACACTCTTACACGGAGGCAGAGCGCGAGAGAGAGAACGAGCGAGAGAGAGTGAGAGAGAGAGAGAGAGAGAGAGAGAGAGAGAGAGAGAGAGAGAGATAGAAATAAAATATTTGGAAATTGATTTACGTATTTACGTGTGTTCCTCTAGAGGCCAGAGTGTTAAATTTCATAGTCAAATGTAATTAAATGTATTATGTATACAGTTTATTTTAAAACACTGCATTTCAAAGTATTGGGCAGGGTAATTTTATATCGTGCGGCGTTTCTTTCTATGGCGTGTCTTCTATGTTGTATACTGATATTATGCCTTTTTATTATGTTGTAATATAATTGAAATATTATTAATATTGCAACATTTTACACAATTATTTAAAATGCACTTACTTTCAAAATGATACGCAACAATGATTTAGTAACTAATAATAATAATACAAATGTTCAAATAAAAAATATAATATATAAAAAAGTTCATTTTTTGTGCAAGTGTCTATGTATGGGAAACTAGGAGAGACTATTATCAAACGCCTTTATTTATTAATTTATTGATTGATTTACTTCATTTATTTATATAAGTTTTTCTGTGTATATATTTAAAGTTAAAATTTTAGATTAGTTTAAAGCTTATGGAAAGTATTCTACATTCACCTGTCGGTTTAAAAACGTGTTGTTTGTAATTTCTAAATGAAGTACCGTAGCTAAAAATAAAATAAATAAATAAATAAATATCTGTAATAAATATGCCTTGGTCCACATCCTGGTAAACAGCGCCTTACACACAACTTTGTGAGTACAACTTTTTGGAGTCGACAGCGGTGACGGGAGTGAGGGGGCGGAACCCCGCTGAGCCTGCGCACTGAAAGACAGCCAATCGCTTCGCTCCTTTAACTGCCAGTCACAGAAATCTGTCCAATACCCACAGTGCCATTTCTAAACCGTATTCCCCACTGTGTCCTCCAACTGTTGTAGGTTCTGCCAATCGCTTGAGGACAGAGTGGGAAAAGGAGCAAGCAGAGTTAGAGGCAGGACAAAAGAAGTTATATAGATGGCTATATGCATATATTTTAATGTTTTAGAAGGCGTGTAGTGAAAAAAAATAAAAGTAGCGAATGTGGACATGACGGTGTAGATATGGAGCCCTCTTTGAGCAAGAGGAATTCGGCGATAAGATTAGCGGATTTGGCAGCGACTCAACCCCTTCCTCATCAGAATATGACAGGCTTCCCGGGGATAGGGGGGCATCACCCTCACTCCCACCATGCCCACCTCCACCCTGGGGAGATGGGCAACGACCCTGGAGTGGCTCTCACTCCATTTGGACCCGAGCACATGGCACAGACAAATGCTCTCAAACTTAGTCCATCGCAGCACATTCAAAGCCATCCCGAAGCCCAGACCGCGGCATCCTTCCCGACTTCTCAGACCACAGTTGGTTTCCCCGTGGCTCACCCCCACTCAGGCTACGCAAGCAGCAGGGACTTCATCCTCAGGAGAGAGCTCTCAGCCTCTGCTATGCATGCACTTGGCGACCAGCATAGTTCCGCCTCCTCCCCTCATCACCATGGCATGTTCATTTCCCCAACAGGTGCTTACGGGCACACGGAAGGTGGTGCCCATGCACTTTTCACGGGACTTCACGAGCAGGCAGCCCCAGGTGCCCACCACCATCATGCTCTCAACGGACAGATGCGCCTGGGTCTTCCAGGAGACATCTATGGTCGGCCAGAACACTTCGGCCACAGGCCCGAGCACTATGGACCTTCCCTTCACGGCTACAATTCTATGAACTTAAATGTGAACCTCGCTTCAGCCCCTCATGGCGCCACGGGGGCGTTTTTGAGGTACATGAGGCAGCCCATTAAACAAGAGCTGATCTGCAAATGGATTGACCAGGAGCAATCGTCTAAGAAACCTTGCTCGAAAACTTTCAGCACCATGCACGAGCTGGTAAACCACGTTACGGTGGAGCACGTCGGCGGACCGGAGCAGAGCAACCACGTCTGCTATTGGGAGGAATGTCCGCGCGAGGGCAAGGCGTTTAAAGCAAAGTACAAACTTATTAACCACATCCGAGTTCACACAGGAGAGAAGCCGTTTCCTTGCCCTTTTCCTGGTTGTGGAAAAGTGTTTGCCCGCTCGGAAAACCTAAAGATTCACAAGAGGACTCACACAGGTCAGTGAAACTATTCGTCACGACCCTTGACTAAGCGGAACAGAAGTTGTTACATAGTTAGCAATAGTGATTTGTATTAGTCTTCAAGAACGATGTACTCGAATAGAGCTATACTAAAACATCCGCATTTTGACTCGAATAAATCGTCACCTTCTGTCACCTATAAAGCTTGTTTAAGACAGGATGGTGGAAGAATATCTACCTAACTTATGGATATAAGTTCGGTGTGTTACTTTGTGTGGCTTGTAGCTTTATAGTATGCTTTCCAGAATGACTGCTTCGCGTTTTAAACTGTAACTCGAGCGCCTCAAGAGTCTAGGGCTTTTGAAGCATGGGTTCGTAAACAAAGAGGGAAAAACTCCTCATTCGGCACGTATGAGGTTGATAAAAGTGCTACTACGACCGGAAGTGTTCTTATATTTTATAGTATAACAATCTGACTCGGTTGTATCCTTCGCGCGCGTGTGTTGCTGATTCAGCAAAGCTTGTTTTCATTTTTTCCACTAACCTGCTCTTATCTGTGGTTCCGAGCTGTTACATTACGAATTATATAGGGTTTATGAATAACATTTTTTCCTTGACATTTATGAATGACAAATCTCACAACCGGACATAGTTTTACCCAATCCAGAAAAGCGCGTGAAGGCCTCGTCATTTGTAAAGAGTGTGTTTTGCTACTGCCATTCTGTCAGTCTCTGCTTGAGTGCGGTTTAGGATGGGATGAGTAATGGCGTTCTTGTTTTGGATTTTAAAATGTATCTTGTTTATTTTTGTCACTAACGTTACTACGAGCATGTGCTACTGTATTTCCTATAAAGCTGTGACGTATAGACATGTTTACAATAACATGCACACGCAGTAGGTGCAATTTTATATTTATTTATGCTTAAGGCTTTACGGCTTAATTAGGTTAAAATGCGGCTTCACTGAAACCATGTGATCACATTAGCTTGTGTTTATGTTATGATTTTAATGTTTAGTCATTTGGGATCATGCACTTCCTTAATCCTTATAGTTGTGTGCTATATGAAGGTTATATTTTGACATGCGGCCTAATTGACAGTCTCGCGGTCCTAACTGTCTGCAGTGTTTTGCTGCTAGTGACGAAAGGATCAATATAACCTAACACGTTGTTTACAGGCAATGGGGGGGGGGAATTATAGGACACCCTCATGTGGTTAACAGTCCTTGGAATGTTAAGCTGAGAAACAAACTAGTTTAGCATATAAGTGGTGCGTGGATGTGTAAGGAGTCACATGCCTCACAAAGCAGTGTAGTGCAGATGAAAAGTTACTGCATGAAGGTGGCAGTCATAGCACGTGTTGTGATGTTTCAGCTGTTACAGTGTGCACTTTCAGGGAGAAAGGGTACTGAAGAGTCATTTTTTCAGAATGGTGCATTTATTGTGTGTTTCAATTAAAAACATGGATATGGTGTACAGCCAAAAGTGTGTAATGATTGTAAATAGTTGTTTGAAGTTTGAAGCTTCGTTACATTCAACTTCACTTCCTTTTTATTAAAAGGATACATAGTAAAAAAAAAGTAGAAGAAGGTGTAAACCAGAGTACCTCAAGGAAAGGTGGAGCTTAGTAGCATTTAGTGTGGAGTAATGAAACATAAAATATTACACGTAAATACACTGTTTAAATGCAATGTATTTTAATAATAATTAAATGTATAAAATAAAGTTTTCTCTTTAGCTTACAATGTAGAAATGCATTTTGGTTTATCGTTTACCAGAAACATTGCATCATGATAATGGCCTACTGTATATTGTATTTAAAATATTTATAGAGCAGCATGTTTCTTTTTCTTTTTTTTTTCCAGGAGAGAAGCCTTTCAAATGCGAGTTTGACGGCTGCGACCGAAAATTTGCCAACAGCAGTGACAGGAAGAAGCATTCCCACGTACACACCAGCGACAAACCGTACTACTGCAAAGTGCGCGGCTGTGACAAGTCCTACACGCACCCGAGCTCACTGCGGAAACACATGAAGGTGCACTGCAAGTCTCCTCCGCCCCCTTCTGCAAGCTCAACCGCCGCGTATCATCCCTCCTCTGCATCGCTCGGTGACGCGCTCGCGCCCTCCACGGAAACGCATCGGAGCCGCGCCACCAACCTTTCCCCACAGGTCACCAACCTCAACGAGTGGTACGTATGCCAGGGCAGTGCTGTCCCCAACAATCTTCACACCCCCTCCAGCGATGTGCCAACCTCGGAATCCGACGACGAGGACACTTATAGACATTCTGACCCAAGGACGATGCTCTGATGTGAACCACAAGGGATACATTTATGTTGCACCAAACCCACACACACACACACACACACACTTTTTATACATCTGTAACGTGTGTAAGGCACAGTAGTCAGGACACAGTAGACACAGGAGTTTTCTGGGAAAAGAACAGACAACAGCGCCGCTGATGTCAGGTGGTGAAGAGCATGTGCCCTACCCTACCATACTCCACCCTAAACAATCCTACTCTACCATACCCAACCTTAGTCTATGCTCTTAAACTGCGCATTCATGTATCATGTATTGCATACTGATTAACCCATACATCATTTCGCTTAAATGGGTTTAAATATGTTTTTAACTAAGTTATTTTATTTAATTCCACACATAGTGTACATCTCATCAACAAAGCATGGGATCATTCCACACTCCTTTCAATTTTGGACCAATACTTTTCCTGAATTGCCGAAAAGACTGTGTGGGCCTAGCTGATTAAGTCATACCCAGCCTATTAAGTGACACCGACATTGTTGAAATCAAACAATAACCGGTGATTGATGTATTTATATCAATGACCGGACAGTTTTCTATAACTTACGTTTTTCCCCAGTTGTCTTTTATATTGACGGACTGATGAATGTCCGTGGGGCGGTTCTCCTTTTCCAAGTGTTTCTATATTGTTAACATTCCTGATGTTTTTGCAATGAGAATCGTGTTCAAACAGGCATGTCTAGCACTTCTATTAAATCAGTGCATTCTTAGGAAAAAAGTGGTACCCACCTGTACCTTCCTTTGTCGCTGCGATGGTCTACCTGATCTTTTTCCACATTTAATATGCATCTTTTACCTGGAAAAGTGCAGTTAGCGTACATTTAAAGTATTTTATGTAGCAATTTCATTACTTAGCAAACATAAGGCAAATAATTGGACCTTCATCGTCTTAAAGAGTAAATGTACATTACGCTACATTAACTTTCCTTTGTAGGTGAGGTGTACACTTAAGGGTATTATCCCAGCGACCAGTATTCTTTTTTTCCCTAAGACTCATTTGAAGGACAACGGTTTATTCTAGAAATTGTTTAGTACTTCTTTTCAAATTTGTACACTAACTGTGGTCGAGAGATTTTCTGTGGTATTTAAGGACTATTTAGACTGTATTTTATGCAAAAAAAATCCAATGTAACTCTGATTTAAGAGTATGAATATGTCCTCTGATAATTTAAATGATGATGTAAAGTAGGCCTATTCTCAGACGGATGTGTAAAAGGCCGGTAGTGTCGATACTTGTGAATGTTGTGCTAACGTTCCAACCAGTTTTGTACATTGTAATTTATTTGCTGGTAATAATATTTGGTCTGAAATTACAGATACACCAAAGAGGAATATGATTAATGATTGGTGAAATGTAGTGTTTTTTATCGTGTCGTGTAAAAAAAAAAAGGATTTACTTGAATAGATTTTAGTCTATGTGTAATGTGATGAGTCCCTCGCATGCCTTGTGTAGTAATGCCTTGTGTGTTTTTATTGCGGTGCATGGTGCTGTTAATAATGCTGGGGAAAGAGTGATGTTCGTGATTAAATTGATATGAATAAATTTATGAATCTAACAAAATATGATTTTTAAGTCTTTTTTGGTCGAATGTTATTTTAAAATGACAACTTGCTTCAAATAAATGTGGGAGAGTCTAAAATTGTATATACCATTTATTTGATATGATGTTACAGATTCAATGCAATAGAGAACTATTAACACAAAATATACTTTTAATTCATTCTTTCATTTTTGCTTTTTATTAGTTATCAATTAATTAATTTATTTATTACTGATTATTTAACGGTATACTTTAACGCATATAAGGCAATATTGGGATATACAAATGATTTAAAAGGCAATGAAAATTATAATGGCAAAAGAAAACAAATTGTAGTACATACTAAAGTTTTTTACCTAGTCATGGAAGTTGTATGATAACTGAAAGGTATATAGATGATTAGTGGTGTATCTTATAAAGAGAGGCACTGGCAAACGATGCGCAAATCAGTCATGGGAAACATAACATAAAAGATGTGTGAGAATAAAGAGAATTTTGCCCTGTGAATATGAAGCCCCCATCCATCACCCCAGCCTCATTTCCTCCATTAAAACGCGCTATAGTGCACTTTCAAAGTGCCCCCTGTCCACACTACAGAATCCGAATCGAGTAACTTCAGTCCTGCATCACTTCAAAGCCAAAAAGACTTCAGAGCTAAAATCCTTTTGGTGTCTTGGTGTCTTCATGGTGCCTTAGGATTTCTATGGCGATTGGCCGGACACTAACATTCGAATATATATATATATATGCCCAGAAGGCCCATTAAACTGCATGTAAATGGTTGATGCTCATCAATACAAGAACAATACATCGTGCCTTCGAAGCCTTTTTTTGGTGGTGGTTTTTGTTGCTTTTCTTTACATAAGTGTTTCTAAATACTGACAAAAGAAATACTGCTTAAAGCATCTCGTTGGAAGGCAGCCATACAATCGGGGATGCATAAGATACCATAAAATACATTCATGTTCGGGAGTCTGGAGATAGATTTGTATTTATATTTGAACACTACAGCTAGGTCTAGTGTAAGTGAAGAAACCTAGAACTCATATCCGTGAGCAGGTGTATTACCGATGATGTGCAGTTCAAGTGCACTATGGGGGTTGAAAAATCCCCACTCCCTGCTTCCCTGGTCCCTCCTTCAATTCGAAACCCTCTATTAAGATACAGTTGCCCTGACCTTAGTCTCATGCCACGTTAGCGCAAGTCAATTTGCATTTCAGCAGAAGCGCGCTCATAAGTTTGTACCCAAACTCCTTTAAATCCCATGGCTATAATCAGGTTTAATTTAAAACAAGCATAGTCGTGCGGCCTAACTTTTTTTTTTTTTTATTGTGCTCGAACTATCTAGGCCAAGTGAAAGAGTGATCTTTTATTTATTTAAAACAAGTGTCCTATGAATGGGGCAAAATAAACACGATGAAAAATAATCAAAGAGACGGTCCCCTCGGAGTGCAAAAGGGGGAAGTTAATAAAAGAGCTGAAGCAGTCGACGTTGAATAGGGGACGCTTTGAAGTGGAGCTGATTATCTGAGGAATACTTTTAGGTTGTCCTAACGACGGCGTTGAATCGAAAAGCTGCTCCTTTTGTCGACGATTTGCTCTCCTGCCCGTGGAAATCACTTACATGGTCCACGTTAACATGCAGCCTGCAAATCAGTAACTGTGCGAGTCAGACTTGCAGACGCCACTTGTGAAAAGACAAAGCCGAAAAGGACTGTGAAGACGCAGCGAGATCTCTTCCCATCTCGCCTTTATTAGACAGAATAAGCACACAGAAGGAGCTCGTGTTTACTGCGCTCTAGTCCCATTTCACACCACCCCTTTCACATTGCATTTAACATGGATCCAAAGTGCCGGAGACATTTTGCACTTTTGAACTTTTTTTGTTGCTGTAAGAGTCCAAATGACTGTAAGTCAATCCACACCATGATAGTCAGGAAAAAAGATTCAAATGACGGCATTAAAATCTTTGTGTAGATGCGAGTGTGAAATAGGACGGGAAATAAAAAGCAGGCATTGTTTTTAAACCTACTCACTATCAGAGATCAGGGTTAAAACAACATCTATTTGTAATATGAATAAAGTGGAGTTGTGTCAGGCACAAGGATAAAAAAAAAAAGACATAAAAGTTTAAGATCTTGTTACAATGTTTGTGCGAGGACTTCTTGCTTAAACTGGTCCCTTGGGGTTCTTTTGGGTCATTAATTAAAAGTGCACACAAAGCTATACCACTGACCCGTCGAAAACAATGGCGGATTAAAATAGAACCGTCATGTAACTCCGCCCTACACACTAACATGTAAATAAAGCAGCTAGAAATTTTATTAAAACACACACACACACACACACACGCACACACAGACACTGGGTTTTAAATGAACCTTTGATAGTGCGCATTAAGAAGGTATTCGACACAATACTATAAAAATCCTAAACAATAATCCAACCCGTTCTCCACCATGACTCATACGTAGAATAAAAAAAAGGGAAACTCAATTTAAAACGTGTTTAAAAAAAAAAAAAGCTGCTTCACCACAGAAGCTGTTAGAAAGAGCTGACAAAATGGGCACACGCTCTCTAATCCAGGCATTCTGCCAAACTCTTCCATGCACCCTACCTGCCTGCTTCTTAAGTCTCTCGAATAAGTGAGAAAACCCGATCCACTTGCAGATGTAGTCTACACGTTAGCTCTCTGCTCGAAATGGAAATTGAATTTTTGAAATAGAAAAAAGAAATAAAACATCATCATAACCAGTAAAAACAATTTTTTTAAAAACTGCCCACGTCACGTGTTGGACGAAAAACTTTTTAACGGGACCAAACATCGCTTTTACACACTGCACCGTGTAAGTATAATTATTATTTGTCTCTTTAAACATCTAGATAGTTATGATTGTGGTGCACGTGCCCCTCCTCTTCATAGTCCTGTTCTTGAGAGTGCCTTTCCGGATGTAGGAAGAAACACTAACTGTAGGCTGTTGGGAAAAGTTGTGCGTTTTCTCTTTAGGCAGCTGCTAGTTTAGTCCGGTGTCTTTACGCAACCTTCCGCCTGGAAGAAGCCGGACTCTCCGGGGGGCACTCACTGACCTCCACCGGCTTTAATAGTTTCATCATAAATTCATTAAATCAATTACTCGGCGAGCACATCACTATTTGTTACCAATTAGCTCGCGCTTTCTGAGAAACAACGAAAAGGGAATATTGTTTTGTGGTCTGCTTTACGTCCGATCATCAGTCTTAGAGCAGCACAGAGTTAGTTTTGATTAGTTTAACTCTAGGAGAGAGAGAGAGGATTCTAATTAGGAAGGATTGCAACATGCTAACAGACTCACCAAGAGATCTGAAACCTGTCTAGAGTTTTTCTCAGTTTTCATGCGAACAATTCCGACGAAGACAAAGTCCGACAGCTTCAGTCGTGTTTATTTCATTATTAGAATAGCAGGAATGGTTTGTACGAGTGTTATGTACTAGGTACTAATTTACCTAGTATATCTGTCAAACAGCAAAGATTACAGATACACAAACCTTTTCTCTAATGATTCTCTAATTATTGTAAGTAGAAGTGTCACTTTGCTTTATGAAACATTTTATGATAAACATGTAGTATTATAAAAAAAAAAAGTTGTGTACATTTTGCAAGTCAATTAAATCTTGTTTTGGCATAGTTTGCCATTTCTAGAGTTTTCTCAAGAAAGATGGTCTTTGAAAGATGTTA
>JAOUQX010000040.1:17362966-17376077 GCA_028566295.1 Liobagrus marginatus
ACGTTTTTTGACGAGCTGCAATTTGTAAACTGAATTTTACGTATTCCGGGGCGTTCGTATGCCGAGGTTCCACTGTACAAGGTTCAGATTAGAATATCAAAATGAATTCAAAATATATATCCGTAAAAATCCCTAGACAAGTATAGTATAGAGTATAACAGTGTTTGTGACTGTGAGTATAACAGTGACTGATCATCAAATTGATACATGGTTATGTTTCTTCTTCATTTTGACAGACACAAAATAGACACGACAAACAGCAAGGTTCCTGTAAGCTCTCTATGACTTAACGCAGCTTTGCCAGAACACTCAACCCGAGCAGTTATTACTACCTACATTTCTTCGAACCTACTTGCTTGTTGGACTTAACACACAGCGTTCTGTCAGAATAGTTCACGTACACAACCACTTTGTCTCAGGGTGGGAAAGAACGCAGCATTTGACAAGCTACAGTACTAGGCCACCTCCATCACTGACACACGGTGGGAGTTTAGAAACCGAGACGCAGAGAGACAATGTGAAAACCATTAACAAATTAAAAATAAATGAGTGAAAGGCTAAAAAAGTGGATTGTAGGTGGGATGAAAGTGTGGGCCAAATGCCAGGCAGGCAGCTTACTGTCACGCTTTTGGGCTGGTCACAGCAGTGGCCTCCATCTTTTTGTCTCCCTCACTTGGCTGGCACCGAGCTGTAACCTGAAGTTCTCACCACAGACACGATCGATCACATCCAACCGAAACACTATGATGAGTTACCTTAACACTATGCCTTCATTACCATAGTGACCAACTGAACGATTAACCATCCAAACTCTCCACCCAGCTCTCATACACCCACCCTACTGGTCTGACTTGCCAAGACCTCATCAACAGTCACAGACTGACAGGGACAAGGAATACTACTGGACCTTTTCATGAGCTAAATTAAGTGTCAAAATAGCATTCGTTAGAAATAAGATTCTGCAGCTTGATAGCAGAAAGTAACTTTCCTAACAAGAGGGAGGCTTAAAGGCTTGTTTAAGGACAATGATTGCATGTTCTCCTAGTTCTTGGGCATGTTCAGCATAAAAAGCAGGCAATTCATAGGCTCAGCGTTAGGCGTCTGCCGCCCAGGAATCTCTGCAAGGCACAAGACTGAAGCAACAAAGCAGCGCAAAATGCAGGAAACTGTGGCTATTTACTTACAACAAAGTGGACAAACACTATCCCCTGCAGTGTGTGTGTGTTTCTGAGTAAGAGAATGAGTGTAAGTGTGTCATGTTGCCATGTAGGTCAGCTTAGTGCTGATGCCGGTTTCAAAACGTATTCATACCCTCACTTCGGCAGCTCAGAGTGCCTCCTAAACAAAGGCCTGTGGTTTGGAGTGGGCCGCTGGCTCTCCTCTCACTGTGGGTTTAAGGACATTTATGGCGGCTCTTTGGCAAACGCTGCTTTGTTGTGCTGTGGCCTGGTTGAGCCTGGAGGAGCCTCAGGGCTGAATGGGGAACTAAGTGTTTGTTTGCCCTTTCCCCAGACACGTCAAACCCTGGCTCAGTAGCGGACTCGAGGGAGGTAGGAATAGATATGCGCGCACACACACACAAACACACACATCATAAACTTGAGTTACACAGCAAGCCACAAATCTCTCTCTCACTCTCTCATTTACAAACATACACATGTATGCACCTAGATTCCATTTTTATTTGCACCCATACCCTCTCTGGCCACTTTAATAGGAACACCTGCACATTCACACCAATCACTTTCCAATCAGGTTGCTGCAGAGCAAAGGATAAAATCATACAAATACAGGTCAGGTGTTTCATGTAAATGTCTACATCAAGTATCACAATAGGGGAAAAATGTGATCTCAGTGGTTTCAGTATTTTGGAAGATCTGCTGGGATTTTGACCCTTTTTTCTTCATTTCTTTTTTCTGTTTAGTCGTTTACAGTTTTCACGGAATGACACTAAAGGCCATGCTGATAAGTGAACGGTCATAGGAGGACACACAGATCGGAAAGCAACGGATATTAAACTGAACCACTCTGTATAAGTGTGATAAACAGAAAAGTATGCCGCCTGATGAGCATCAAGGCGGTTAGGTTCAAACAGAAGACTGCAGGAAGATCCTATAATGTGTGTCAGGAATGTGAGGCTACAATGGGCTTAGTAAAAGTGGACAGTTCAGGATTGAAAAAAAACCTTTTGGTTTCCATAACTGCTGATATGTGAGCAATTGTACCTAAAAATCATCTGTGTGCATTATATCTGGATCACAAAAATGAAATTAAGCACACACAATTCTCATAATCACTTCTTTGACATTGAAGACATTCCCATTCGGCCAAACAGTGAGGCCTTATAGAGCAGTAGATGAGCCGCAGTTAATGGTCTGAGAGGGCACGCATCTGTCCGAGGTTAACAGTTTTTGTCCGATGTCCCGCACGGTGACAGATATGGCTGCCCAGTTTGGCTCACTTGCCCATGACAGCTCTGGCCAAGGTAACGATGTTCTGGGCCTGCTTTAACGACGGCATGTCAATCATGCTGCCGCGGAAGGCGAACGCACCCTAGAGAGAACAAAGCACAGCACCGGGTGGGGGGGAAAAATTAAAAGTTATTTTACATTTTTACATCATAAAATTATATTTAACCGTCACCTAACTAATTTACGTTGTACTACGTATGATGTACATGTGACAAACTTTGAATTTGAATTTAGTTTTAAAAATGTAACTCAATTTATTAGCAGCAACAGTAATCAATGTAAAAGATCCGATCTGCTCCATTTATTCACCAGTATGACACAAGATGTGTTTAGATACAGTAGTGTGTTTGATTAGACAGGATTTTTAACAGCTGCTTGGGAAATTCCAAATCAAAACACAGCGAACATGTTCCTGACAGCTGCAAGAATTACTGCGAGAAATCTTTTATTTGATTGTTAAATGCCTTTCTTCACTTTACTACTGCACATTGCCAAATATTTCACTCAGCCCACATCGGCTTCTGAGAGAAACAAGCCTCTAATACAAGAGCACGTGTAATGTAAATGTATGGACTAATGGTGGCTGATGACCTGAACAGTAAGGTGACTGTGGTGTGTTGGTGATGTGAGAGAAATGAGAAGGTTTTAATATTAATATAATAATTAAATATTAATATAATATTTCATGGTACAACTCTAAAGAGCACAAAGATGTGGTCAGACTGATATTCAAACTTAAACTCTCGCAGTTACATGGCAGTACAGAAAGTAAAATTATGCGGACAGTTTGTGGATAGCGATAGAGGAGATCATGGTGATACAGTGATGTACCTTTCCGAGTTTCTGGTGCTCCTCAAATGCAGCGATTAACTCTGTGGCCCAATTAACCCGGTCTGGACTGGGTGAGAATTCCTCTTGTACAGCTTTGATTTGATTTGGATGGATGACTTGCTTTCCTTGAGAAAAAAAAAAACGTCAGAGGTATGGGGAAAACCAGAAGCGGAAAGTTTGTCATATATACACCGATCGGGCATTATGACCAATTTCTAATAATGCGTTCCCTAATATTCTGGAGGTCCACTTTTTGCTGCCGAAACAGTCCTAACTCATCCAGGCATGGACTCCACCAGACCCCTGAATGTGTTTTGTGGTATCTAGCACCAAGATGCTAACAGCAGATCCTTTAAGTCCTGTGAGTTGTGAGTTAGGGCCTCCTTCACTCCCCACGTGCATCAATGAGTATTGGCCGCCCATGACCTTGCCACCGGTTCACCACTGTTACTTCCTTGGACTACTCTTGATAGATACTGACCACTGCACACGAGACACCCCACAAGAGCTGCAATTTTAGAGATGCTCTGACCCAGTCGTTTAGCCATGACAATTTGGCTTATGTGAAACTCGCTCAAATCTTTACGCTTGCCCATTTTTCCTGCTTCTAACGTTGAGGACAAAATGTTCACATGCTGTTATATCCCTAATATAACAGTATTCTATATATCCCATGGTAACATATCCCACCCAACAGGCGTCATGATGAGATAATCAGTGTTATTCACTGCATCCGTCAGTGCTCATAATGTTATCCTTGATCGGTGTGTATTACAAGTTAAGGAAGATAATTGCATACATATCCCAGGTCAGCACTAATGCAGCACCTTTGGAGTAGAGGGAGGTTTAAGGGTCTTGCTCAGGGACCAAACAGTGGCCACTTGGCAGTGATGGACCTTAAACATTGAATTTCCAATCAACAACCCAGAGCCTTTATTATCCTCACTATCGTAATAGACATTAATACACAACATTAATACAATTATTATTAATTTAATACATTTATAATTAAGTATCAATAATGTACTGATAAAAATGCAGATTATCAATTTAATAAACAGGCTTTAAAAAACCTTAATAATAAAATTTTCCTCAAACAAATAAACTGCCTCACAAGATGTACATATACGTACATCTGCAATCCATATGATCATTTTATAATGATCCATAAGACTCCAGAAAATAAACTGTAATGAGGCAGTGCAGAAGGCTGCACAGTGTAAAAATGTACATGGTTAGAGCAAAGCCTGGGATGGACGCATAATTGCCTTTTTTGTGCTCAAATGTGGAAAGTCAGCTTTTTCGAGGCAGCAGCAGCAGGCACACACCATCTTGCCTTATTCTGGCATGGCTCCCTGGCCAGGCTTGAATTTGAGTGACACAGCAGGCAGAGAGGATTCTATGAATCATGGGTGTCATCCTGATTTTCGCCCCGTGCCCCGCTGAACTCTGAAACTTTACTGCACGCTTAGTTACACTTCAATCTGAGCTGGCCTCGGTCAGCTTCTGCTGTTTATTACAGAGCTGTGGGCATGAAACACACACACACACAGTTCTGTGTGTAGTCTGCAAACATACACATACACAGAAAAACAGACAAAAGGCACTGGCATGCATAAAGCCTGCGCTTTTTATTTTTTGGATGATAATGAAGTGCAAGCCGGATGTGCTGTTGGAGAATGAGCATGAAATTACTAAAGACTTTATATGATGTGAGACTCCAATTTGCTTATGGTTTCATAGGCACAAACAATGTCTCTCCCTCTCCCTATATATACTGTATATATAAATAATGCTCTGTGCATTCCCTTAGTTACAAGTTCTGATCAGTCATGTAATACACACAAATGTATTGTTTACCTTCAGCCTTGTTAGCTCCTGATCAGTGAAAATAAACAGAATCTTAATATAGAAAAAGCATTTATATATAATATAACAATATATTATAAATTAAAATTTTCACTGATCAGGAGCATTTGTGTGTATAACATGACAGATCAGAACTTGTCACCAAGGGAATGCACAGAGACATGGAAATAGGTTAAAAATAAAAATAAATAAACCAATACATAGGTCAATGACAAATAACAGAAAAAAATAGCAAATAACAAACAAACAAACAAAAAAAAAGCACGCACAGCCAACTTTACTTCAGAGCATAAGCGTATTTCTACATGCAATGCATTTCAGCCTCACAACAAAACAAATGACTGATTTTACTAGGTTTTACATGGTAGTTGGCATGTGCTACGAGTTCTGCATTTGTTTTTGAAATAAAGATGACATTCTACAGCAGGATGTCTGTTTTCCACATATTCTGCAAACATGAATCATGCATACAACCAATAGTGGTGCTCTGTGGAAGAAAATAAATGTGTATAACAGTTTACCACTATTAATACAAAAATACACCAAAGCAGTTTGGCTCTGGTGTTTCCTGCTATGGGGTAAACATTACTGTAGATGGAGAACTAAGTCTGTGTACTATCTCTCTGTTCCCAGAGGAGCTGGCCTGTTGGATCAACACCCTAAAGAGGAGGCTCAGGGCCCAGGCCTGCGACGCCCATCCCAGAAAAGGCTGGCAGGGGGTAGTTCCCTCACATCAACAAAATATGCCCCCTTCCCTCTAGTGCCACCTGTTCAGGAGCTGTCTGCTCTGAGCCAGCTAATGACAGAGCCAGCAAAGAGGGGCGTGCCAGGCTTCTTTAGCATACTGCTATTGGCTGGCCGTATTGCATCATCTATGCCCTCTGACGCCAGCAAGCCAATCATACAGTGCCATCTGGAGGGGTTTGTCTCATTGGTGTGTTGTGGTTTAGCAGTGAGTACATCAATTTGGCAGATTAATTTGTTTAGGACGATGTGCTATATGTAGTCAGGTTGTTTATATTGCAAGAAAATACCTATAATAAGATGCATATAAATATGGACTTATTTAACCTATAATACTATTGATCTCAACTGATATAAATACAAAAAACTACAAAATATCCTCTACTAGCTTTTAAGTACGGTGCATCACAGAATATCAACAAAAGGAGTATCTACATGAATTAATTTGATAAAATCTCAACAACCGCCTTGTGAAATAAATGATAAGTATTTGACTTTTTAGTCATATTATCTCTTCTATGAGTAAATATCCGAACAAGGCCCATATACATTTAATGAAATGACTTCAGCATAGAGGATTTAGATAAAGTTTAAACAGAAGCTGAGTACGTGTCACATAATACTTTGAATTATAATGATGGAAATAATTGAATTGTAGAATAAGTATATACGTAACATCGGACTGAAATTTTTAAACTGACCATGAACACAATAACACTTTCTAAATAAAGTGTTTAGACTACATTAAGAATATAAAATTGTGAAAGCAATAAATAACCTGTCTGACTTGCTTTTTTTTGTGTTCCCACATGGACACACTTATGCACACAAAGAGGACGTAAAGCATCTTCTCCTCAAGTGGCTACGGGTCTCTGCAGAGCTCAGTGGCTAGTTTGTGTGTGTTGGTCGAAAAACCACATTTATGGCCTGTTCATCATATTGTATCGATGAACAAGAAGATGCTGTGCTTTATGTTTACTCTCCATAAGTTACTAGTTACATTTTCCAATGATACAAAACTCTGTGTGAATGCAAGTATTATCGTGTAACAATTTTAAAATATAAAAATAAATTTCCTTTAATAAATACCTTTCCTGCAACCATTAATGTTTTATGTTATTTTGAGGTTTAAATGTTTCTGAACAGTCATGTATTTTTTTAGTTGAATAATATGCACATATTTATAACGATTAACAGCTTAAAACCACGCGCAACCACATTTATTGGATATTTAATACTGCCGTCATTTCAAAATGTGGAAGTCGTAAAAAGTGGGGGAAAAAAGGAGGGGATTCAGGATAAATAGGAAGCACGAGATGCTGCAAGACAAAAGGCCTAGTGCTCTGGAGGAATGGCAGAGTTGCTGTAAACAGAGATGTGCAGGAGAAACAGTGTGTGTTCTGCAAACAGCTATTACATATTCATTAGCACGGGCTCCGAGGAGGGCTGCCTGGCCTCCCGTGGCCAGTTACCCACTCACCAGGACTACACACACTCGCGTTGCCTGGCTACAAACCCACACAGTGCTAAGCTGCGAACATACGGCCAAGCTTAAGCCACATGCAGACAAACGCGTATGCACTCACTTACATGCAATAAAGGATGTGCACAAATGAGCAGAACACAGGCATGCACCCACACAGACGAAACGCCGAACCAAACTGTATTACAAAAATTTCTTCTAGCTGGTAAACAAGCAGCAGTCAGACGATTTAGAGGGGAAAAAATAAAATTTCATTATGTAGAGAAATTACTTGATGACACAAGAAAATGAAACGTAGCAGCAAAGCACAAACAAAAAGAATGACACAATGAGCTGTTACACACTCAGCTTCAAAGCAGCATTCTGAAGAATTCATATAAACACTAATGAGCTGACGCGAAACTAAGGTGGGGGGGAGGAGAGAAGATTTTAGGCTATGAAGGGACAAGCACAGATACATGATGATAAGTGCAGTATAAGGAAGAGCACCTGTTCAGCCTGCATGTGCTCGTGCACACTGGCCAAGTACTTTACTCATACAGAGAAATTTATTTCTTTATTTATTTAGAACAAAACCACAGAGGAGTTTAAAGAGGAGCCACAACGTGATTTGTGACGTACATTTATGTAGTATTTATTAGTATAGATCCTACAATCTGTGTAGAACTGGTCATGTTTGTCTGAAGAAATTATTCTGCACATTTCAAGATAGAAAGTAATCCTTATTTTGGTTTAACACAAAGTGTTAAGTAATATATAGAATAGGGATGATTGCAAATATTACTAGATTGTGGTTTAAAATGTATTATTCGAAAGGTAAGAACGTTGATTAGTGCAAAAAATGGCTGATAAAATGATTGAGAAATAGGATATGTAAAACGTGATGTGTGTACGTGTGTGTGTGTGTGTGTGTTTTGTGACTAGCCTACCAGTAAAGCCCATGAGTGCACCTTCTCTGGCCTGCTGCCGCAGCCCTTCTTCATCCTGATAGTCGATATACACAAGGTCGATAGCCTGCAGGCCAAAGGCTTTGGTGGTGACCACTACTTTCTGACGAGCGTACAGCAGCTCTCGGGCATCCTTAGTCCGTGTTGCACCTTTAATAGAAGTATATAAACATATAAACATAAACCATTGCTTTAGTTGATTTCCAAACGGGGAAGAGGAAACTAAATATTTACAATTTGGGAAATAAGATGTGAATTTAAAAAAAAAAGAAAAAGAAACGAAGATTACTGGAGACTAGTAAGCGGCATCAGAAACGATTAAAAATAAAATGATATAGATATGGATGACAGACCTATACTAGCACAGAAATCATCAGAGCCGAAGACTACTCCGTCATGATGCAGACCAACTTTTGGTCCGAGCTCCCGTGCCGCCTCACACACAGCCTGGGACAGACACAGGATACACAATGAGCTCTGTATATGCGCATGTGTGTTTTGGCACTTCATCAAGCGAATCAGTCAGAAGGCTTAAATCCCTCGCTCAGTCAATATCTCTGCTTCTGTTGCTCACATAATAGTCATGGAAAATGACCAGATATAAACATAAGTTGCACACACAGCAGATAAATAATGGGCCGACACAGCCACGAGTAGAAAGACGGAAAAGCGGCAAAATCTGTGAAGGCCATCCAAACTGGGGCGAAAGGCCATCACTGTGACGGGAAGCGGAATGTTTGGAATGCGGGATGATCTTGTCGGGCATGAAGCAGATGGAATTTGCGTCAGGCTTTTGTTGGGTTCCAAATTAATTTCACTTCTCACTGTGACTGGGCAATATTTCCCTGGGCAGCATGATTTAAGACATGTAAAAATAGGAAGGAATAAAATAAAATAAAGAGAAAAAAGACGGGGGGGGGGGAGAGGGACGGCTGTACGTACAGTAGTCATTTTTGCATCTTAAATCCAGCAGTTCTTATTCAATTTAATGTTTAGCGGAAAAAAAGCCACTTTGTGCTCAGCGAGATTCTTCAATCCGACTTGCTTTGTTTTCTAAACTCCTTTCATCCGTACTCCAAGACCTGACACTTACCTTAAAATTCAGTAACCCGACTGCAGTTTCCACAAAGGTTACTAAGCGAATGGGTTCCATCAGCATCCGGCCTTTCAAACGCTGCTGAAATCTGTCAACAAACTGACATGCACACAGAAACACACACACACACATCACTGTTTGTTCATACATACTGATTAGTACTATGAGCATGAAACATCAATCGTAAGAGATCACACTCTGGGGGGGAAAAAAGCAAAGGTTTGTTATTGCAGTAAAACACCCTTTTAATCACATTGACAACACTGGCACATCATGTTTGACAATCATAGAATGAAATAAAAATAATAATCTCTTGTATCATAGAAAGTATAGATTTTTTCTTTTTTTTTTTTTTTTCCAAATTGCTCTCTCCTGGGGCCCTTGACAAACACGTGTTTTTCAAGCTCCCTGAAGACCTACAACGTGTTCCAATATTAAACGAGATGACAAAATGCCATAGGGAAAAGATTATAACTGTCTGGGAGTACATTTTATTTCAGCATTTCTTTTTTCTTTCGGCTTGCTTAGGCAGACAAATCAGTGAGAAGTATCAGGGTGTGATGTGGCACTTCTCCTAGTCTTTCTTTTTTTTTTTTTTTTGCACATTTTCCCGTTAATATTTGAGCTTACCTAAGAAGGCATTAAAATGAAGTTTAATTCTTTGAAGACCAAAGCATTCATTTTTTTTTTTTTTTTTTTTTCCCAGCAGACTAGTTCACAGCTAGCTGTGCACTGCCAGTGGGGTAGCCCAAATTCCAAAATCTATCATCTGGAAACACACAAAAGCACACACCGTCAGATATTTCCTTTCAAAGCCAGTTTAAAAAAGGAGACAGGGTGGAAGAGAAAGAGAAAGAGAGAAAGGAAGAAAGCTCGGAGCAGAAATGTGTAATACCCTGTCGCCGCTCTCCATGCTCGCTCCCTTTCACACACTGGGAATCAAGGATCAAAATCACCTCAGGTAAGTCTGGACCATTTTGTCCTGAAATAACGTCAAAACAATATCTGATGAACACTTGGTTTTGTCCAAAGATTTTTTTTTTCCCCCTAATGGGGAGAATTTTAATCATCTTGCCATTCAGTCTCAGTAGGATAAATCATATCTGAGAGATTTGCATAAATATAAACCATCAAAGCCTTTTCATCTTCAAAGGGGTTTTCAAGGCCCAATAAGCTTTGTACTGTAATCATCTGAGGTCACAACCCTGCAGGAGCTACACTGCTATGCTAACACCGACGGCTTAACATAATATTTCCCCTGAATCCTCAGAGACGACTGTGTTTCCAATGACGAGGTGTTTCCCAGCTCCAGCGCCCTTTCTACTGGTGGCCCTATTCATCAAGCTGCCACACTGCATTTTAGATCCAGTGCCCTGGTCCACACGCAAGCCAGAAATTCATCCTGTGCTTAACTGAAATGAAAACGCTTTTGCTTAAGCATTACATGACCTAAAGCTTTAGAGGATGCTAGGATTGATTGGGCTTTTAGGAGGTCAAGAAATGGCAGCAAATTACAGCTCCTAAGTGGTATTACATCACTAATGTGTATGGAGAGGCTGCTTCTAATCATTTTTACACCGTGTTGTGCATCTGAAGACTGTCCTGATGATGCTAAATAGGCCTGGCAGTAGGCACGAGCTGAGTAAGAGGATCATTAAGACCCCACAGCCAACAGGGGGCATTCTCACAGGAGCTACCAGAAGAGAAAATAGTGTAACGCTGCTCACGTATGACAGATTAGCATGGTGAAGAAGAAAAAAAATTGACTTTATAAGTGGCTTATAAAAAAAAAATAAAAAAAATACAATTTTAAGTTTTTGAATTTAAAAGAAGGGCCACTGAATCAACATAAAAAAAAATAGGTCAAAGCTGAAGACTGGTGGTGCAAAGCCTTGAACAAATAGGTGTGTTATATGGTAGGTATATAAAATTTGTTTTAAGTCTAAAAAGTGTCAGAACCAAGCATGGCAGATAACCACATTTCCCCTAAACTGTTTAAATATGAATTATTAACATTAATAGAATTTCAAGTAGGGGAGGCAAGCAAGACAATAATGTAAAATGATGCTGATGCTGACCAACAGCCAACACGAGTCAAATCCATGTTCTGTATCTAGCTAATGCTAATGTCAGATAGTCTTACCAGCAATTAAGCCTATTTTATAAAAATAAATCATTTGGCTAATACATACATCATACACAACAGACATACTACAAGTCCATGGATCGAAATTAATCTGCAATTTATTGAAGGTGTTATTATAATAAGTAAAAGGCTAATGTTATTTAGGGACACACAAAACAACTGGCTAAATGATGTTTTCATGACACGGCTTTAAACTTTTTTTTTTTTTAATCATTATCATTTATTTTTAATCTGTTAGCATCTTACTCATATTATTCTTCAGAATTCTTACTGAGATCATTCAGAGAGTACGTGTTCAAATATTGTATTGTAAAGTAAAACTGCATCTGTACAGGTGTTGCCTATATAATGTCATTTTAATACTGTGCGTGAGGATAGGGGGAGGAGGGAGCAAATTAGACTCTTATGGCCCCTAAAGACTGGGGCCAGCCCTCATGCTTAACTAATAATACTATTCCCAGGTCGGAGGAGAAAAGAGTCTGTCTAACAGGTCAGTGGCTCTATGTGAGCTGACCTTTCTAGTCCTTGTTCAGGCTTTCTCAAAAAAGCAGCCACTCTTCAATAAGAGCTGCATTAGCGTATACTTCAGTGGATAGAAAGTCGGAAGAGAAAGCGGTTATAAAGGGAGAGAGCGTTGTGTGAATGGACAAGTTTTAATTAATTTTCTTCAAAAGAGAGCCAGATTAAATGTTTCCGGACGGTTAAAGTGCTCATTTCACTGAAGGGGGAAGGTGAGGCAGGGGTGTGAGAGTGATACAGACAGAGAGAGGGTGGAACAGAGAGACAAGAGGGTTGAGTCTGGAGCCGGACCCTTTCACACCCAGTGGCATGGTGTGTAAAGAATGCACGCAGCACCGAAATTACAGGAGGATTGTCCGTGGACAAAGGGGTGGGTGTTACGCCTGTTATACTCCAATAAGCCTTGTCAGTCAAACAAGGAGCGAGAAAGCAAAGAGAGATGGAAAGCAATGGATTTTCATACAAAGAGAAACAAGTTAGTCTGTCTTTTAGCAACAAATCAGTGTTGTGGGTCCTCTTATAAGCTAGGCGCAGGAATAAAGAAGGGAAAAGTAAACAGTGGAAGGATTTGCAGCTTGAAAGCCGAGGAGGAGGACAGACATAACTGGACTTGAAAGCTTGAAGTCTCAGTGCGGCAGTTAGCAAGTGTCTAATCTGACAAGGTCCAGAGACCGAAAGATGAGGAAGAGATAAGGACAAACAGAGTAAGAGATTTAACCAACAATTAGGGACTGAAGGTGAAGAAGCTGTAAAATCAAATATAAAAAGGTCCTTTCTATATTATAAATCTATAAATGTCCATTTACCTATATTATATATGAGCTGCATGTACCGTATATGCCGGTGTATAAGTCGACTGCGGTGTACAAGTCGACCCCCCCATTTTTCATTCGCAAACTTGGCTTTTCTGCTATACTCGCTGTATAAGTCAACCCCTCCCCCCCCACCGCCTTCCGATACAACACCATTTAAGAAAAAAAAAAATCTGAAACGTCAGATTTTATT
>JAOUQX010000040.1:17381046-17391364 GCA_028566295.1 Liobagrus marginatus
ACACACACACACACACACACACACACACACACACACACACACACACACACACACACACACACACACACACACTATACAGCATATAAATATATTTACAACATATCCTTTTTAAGCACTTTAGCCTCATCATCCTTTCCACAACGCTGTTAAAGCGTTAATTCTGCAGTCTCTCTTTCTCTCTCTGAGCAAACAAGCATGTCATGAGACAACAAATAATTGGGACAATTTATTAAAACACTAATACTGCAGGAATCCTGCATGTAACACAAGTCATGACAGCTCCCCCTCCCTTCCTCCTTCTCAGAAAAGACACTGAAGATGGAGTAATGTTTGATTTTTTTATCAGTGGGAGGAAGGCCAGTTAACTCACCTCCTTTCAGAGTAAACTGACAGACATTCTTGAGAACGTTTCGTCTCCTGAGGGGCCGAGCGACTCCGTGCTTGAATAAAGCACTTTGAAAAGTGAAATGTTTTACATTAATGGATCTCCATCCAACAAGTTGCTTCAAAGCAAGCTCCCCAATCACCCAGCATCCCACAGAGTGGCCCGGAGAAGCCCAGGTTTCAGAGATCTTTGATTCCTTCCATCAAGCCCATCATTAAAGCCTGACACTGAGTTATGACAGCATGTCCACAAAACGCTCAAAACAAAGGATGAACTTTCAAGTCTGGAGATGCTGACCTCTAGTTAAAAAAAAAGGCCAACTCCTTCATGTATTGAGAGCTTCAGAATCTGGACACCTGCAGAGTGATGTGTCAAAAAATGGAACTCCGTGTCTGGATTATTCAGTTACATCTGGGTAAGGTGTCTGAGATAAAGACGGAAATCATTCTTTTATAACACACACAGAAAATGGTATGGGTAATATCGAGCTCAATTTTAGATTCTTATTCATGTTAATAAACAGCATGTAATGACTTGATTCAAGAACCAATATGTTGATGTAAATAGCAGAAGGGTTGAATGATAAATTAGTTCAGCTTTTCTATACAACAGGTTTTTAAAACTATTGAAATGTTAAGTCTCACACTTACAATTTGCAGATATTCATTTTTCAGGTCACAGTTTAAAAACGTTTACCAATCTGTTTGAATTAAACAGTTACTCGAATCAAAGGAAATGCTTTCAGATTTTTGCCTTTTTTATTTCTCAAGGAATTAAATCGTTTGTAATGCCAATCAATGAGCGGATCAGACACAACCAGGGCAGATAGGCCTATATATTTCAGAATTGATCCAGGACAATAATACATACCACCGCTCATTGGGCTCAGCCAACAGAACTTTCATTTAATTAGCCATTCAATCTGTGTTTGTCCAGTTCCCCATGAGGAGGATACAGTTTAAGATTAGACAACACTTCTGGTCTTTTTCTAGAGAAAGCAGCCAATATATCACACACCCACATACGCGCTGACACTGCCAAAAAACAACAACAAAAAAACGAGTCACTGTAATTTGATAGAGGCAGAGAGAGGTCCCATTATTCTATGATGTTTGCTTGAATCTGAAGGAGTGATATACGGCACAGGAATGTACTTCTCAGATGGGATTTATGATCTAGTACTACATATAACTGCGATGTTTTAAGAGCTTTCCACTGGTGGATATAAAAGCTAGTGGTGTACCCACATAATTAGTGAGTATTACAAAGAGATCTCAACGCTCCAATAAGATCTACCACAGGTTAAGAAATACATGAAGTACGGTATTAGAAGTCTGTGTTGGTTTCCTATGGGGACTGGCAACTGAGAAAGAATCCCATTTCCAGTTCTTTTCTTTATATTTTATATGAAAATAACCTCAGACTGTACTAAATGTATTCTGAATAAGTGAATAAAATGTAGTCTGAATCAGTTTGAATACTTTCCACAGTCTGATTTCATATGAATGTACTTTATAATACGATTTACCCTGAACGTATTTCTACAGTCTTAGTGCTAATAAGTACTACAGTGTAATCTAAATTGGTCTGAGCATATTCTACAATCTGATTCAGACTTATTGTGAAATGTATTTCATAATCTAAATATTACTGAATATATTCTACACGCCAAATCTGTGAATATATACACTATATCAGATTTTCCCTGTGTGTGTATTTTACAGTCTGAATCAACATAAGCAAGTCATCTGATTGGAGCAATGCGGATGGATTTATTCTATAATCTAAACCATTTTGAAATTCAATCAACAATCTGAAACATTGTCTAGTGTTACAGGACATGTTCCTGTGCATACGATGAGGCTATAAGATGAATGAACCGGATAAATGTTGAGAGCACACATGAAAGCTTGAATGGCCTTTAAAAGTTACATTATACAGTGTGCTGGCATTTGCCTGCTTTCCATTTTAATGCCATTAGGGTTAAACACACCTGATGCCTCAGCAGGAGCCGTGTAACATTGTGACCTTTCTGAAATACTGAGTCGTACTTACTCAGTACGTTTAGCCAGTCACTTACATATTGAAACCCACAGGTAAATACAAGTATGAAATATCTATAGTTCTAGATCATAGCCATTATCTCATTTAATATACAAAATCACATTAAAGTAAAGCAAGTTTCTGGCAAAAATGTTCGGTGAAGGTGGTTTCTATTACTCCTTTCTTACTACAAGTATACAAGCAAATCTGATGTACTGTACAAACAAAATATGATGAAATTAATTATTCGAAAAAAATGAGCAAACATGTAACAATCAAAAGATATCCAGTGACCTTAAACTTGGAGGAATAAAATGGTGAAACTTTACCAACTATTTAGTTCTCTTCTTTTATATATTGTAATTAGGCTAATGATACCCAATGAAGTGCTGCATATATGTAGCTGCAGTCTCCACATTTATTTGTTTTCAACATGAGGAGATTACAGCCACCTTGGTAGTCAGACTCAAGGATAAATTTGGTCACATTCAAAAAAACGGACATGTATTGACATGCTTTATATGCATTGAAACGACTGTCTGTGCTTAAAAAAGGATAAGAGGGTAAAATTGGAGTAAAACTATAATTAAAATGAATTATAATTAACTATAAAAATAAAAAGAAAGACATAGGCATATACATAAATGAATAATGCGAATGAAGCAATTCATCCAATAAACCGAATGGATAAGAATAAATGTATACATTTAACATCTTAAACAAACCATATAGAGAGAAACCTTATGAAAATAAACCGGATATTCTGTAAAACATCAACACTAAACCTTTCCCTTTTTCTTCAACAGTCAGACTGACTTCACCCCTTTTGCAGCACAGACACACAGGCATAGCCTTATACCTTTCCAGGCTGCGGGACATTCTTTCTGGATTAAACTTGATATCACTTCCTCATAACCATCACTTTACGCATATCCCATTACAGTATGTTACAGGCATTAAACACTGATAAGTGTACAGATGCCTAGCTATGTGAGGCATGCACACTACTCATCTATTCCCTACTTACTCTGTAGGGAAAGTCAGCTCGCTGTATTGATGGTCCTGTTAATGTCTTGTTAAAAGTCCAGCCATAAGCCTGTCATATGGATTCAATATGTATCTCGCTCCTAATTCAACTTCATACTGGGCAGCTGCATGCCAGTCTATTAGACCTGAAGACATGAGAAAGGTCTTTTATAATTTGATATTACTGTGTTACAAATAGTGCCCTGACCTTATCAGAAGGACACAAGGTTCACTGTGTTCACTGAGACAGCGGAGTGCAATTCGATACTCCAGCAATGTTGCTGTTCTACTGGAACATTTGTATTCCGACTAATTCCTGCACAAATATCCCAGATAAAGCCATTAATCGTCCTTATAATATGATTATCGGATGATGATCCTGCCTAGGAAATGGCGTTTCCATCAAAATCATTAAAACAAAGTGAGTATTTTTTTATTTTTTTAAATAATGGTGATCTTTAACCCAGTACTGTATTAATCCAGAAACTCTTAGAATTTATGCCATTGAATTTTGCCCCATGGATGAAGCATTTTATTTTGTCACCAATCTTTGTGCATAGGCACATGCCTTTTAGATTTGACTGGCATGTATATTCTGGCAGAAATCAACTTTTCTTGACTTGTTGGAGCTGAGGTCTTGCTTTTTGGGTCAAAGCCTGGTATCGTCGTTTGTGTTTTTTGGCAGCGTAGGGATTTTTGCAGCATATGTGAGCTGTTCTGGCCTGCTCTGTGAGAAGAACAGTGAGGAGCCTCTGCTCGAGTGACACAGGCCTGATCTCCGGAGGACAGTCTCCTCTGCCTCCCACTTAAAATCAACCAACAAACCCATAGACAGAGAACTAGGCCTCATAAAGCACGCCACACATGCACGCACACACCCACCCACACACGCACGCACTTCGACTAGTGGCCAAAAAAAGCAGCTGCTCTTTGAACAGAACACTATATCCATACACTGCTTTTCAAAGCCGTATATCATATAACAGTTCACTGCATATATTATGCTAAAATAAAAACGCTGACAGGAAGCCAAAATATTACACTTTCAAATAAGAACTGAGCGAAATCCAACACTAGAATAGAGTATTATTAAGCCTGATTAGTCAAACGAAAGACATTTGCTGCACTCTGCGTCAGGCATAGTAACTTAAATACACATATATCCAACATATAAGATCTGTGTGTAGGGTTGGGAATATTCAACATGAAAGGTTGAATAGGATAGAGTTCCTTATACCATATAGCAGAATGAATCATCTCGAACTGTGATTCCACTCCCTGATCAAACCATTCATCTGCTGCCACCAGCAGGACTCTCATAGAAGCAACAAGGCTTAACACATACAAACTATTTTGCACATCATGGCAGTTTATATCAGACAAGCGAAAATGCTGAATACGCCACTGATAAACACCCACAAAACCGCACTCTGCTTCTAGTCTTACCGTGTGCACTGGCCTGGGTATAATCCGAGGCATAAATATACACCTTTAGTACATCTCGATCATAATCTCTATCTAAATATGTAGAATACAGTCTCATATATTTACCGTAGTCATTTTCCTATTATACGATTACAATCTAGTCAAATTTATAAACACACAAAACTAACAAAATATTAGATACCAAATCCTATTTTTACACTAGTTTGAAGCTTGTTCTATTGGAAAAACATTTTGTTTTTCACTAGCTAAGATGTTTTTGCAGTGTATATGGCTTACATGTTAAATTATAAGGCTATTATTACTGTACACTGTGTTGAAAAGAAGCAAAACAGAAACAGGGAACAATTTTAATCTGGCCTGCAAAATGTTGCTTTTGCTTATTATATAATTTAAAGTCAACTCAGTTGGTTTTATGGTCATTTGTACTGTACTTGTACCATACTCGTACAGTACACAGTAAAAGGAAGCAACGTTCCTCCAGGACCAAGGTGCTACGCAGAACAAAAGACAAATACACCGACTACATAAAGTGCACATGTACAAATTGAGGAATTGTACATGCCTGAATAAGACTATATAATACAAATAATTATATAGGGAATAGGATATTTTGTAGCAACAAAATTATTTGTGATCCTGTTTGGCATAATATACCTCAGAGCGATCTAGGAAATAGTGAAGGAAGGACGCAAACAAAGAAAGAAGATGAATAAACACAGTTGAACATAAAAGAAGGCAGAAATCGAAGGATTTGAAGCATCGGTCCACCTTGCCCGCTGTTATTGAACATATCAGAGGCGAGGGGTTTAATTGGTGACATACTACTAACCTGGGATAAAATAACAGCAGATTTAGGTTCACACACAACCTTGCTCTCATTAAGCCTCATCCCTCCAGTTAGCTGGAGTGTCCTGTCTCTGGCAACAGAGATTAGAGATTTCGTAAAGCTTGGAGCTCAACGGATTGGGTATAAAAAAACAACATCCGTCCACTTTCACACTCCAGTGGAAGAGGTGGTCCCTCCTGGCAGGGCTGCGTAGTCTTGCCATCTGGAGGATAAATCGAGTGTGAAGTACAGTATAGTTCGGGACTACGCGCCGTGGCGGCAGCTAGTTCATTAGCTCCGAACTTGCAGGGATTAAGAGAGGAGGCGCATAGTGAGAGAGAGAAATGACCGTGGGGAAATAAAAGGCGAACTACAAGCACAGTCACTGGGCCAAACGCACCAAACTGTGCACCAGTCTATAAGGCATCCCTTGCAAGCCATAAACAGAAAAACAAAAACTGAAATGACTGGACAGCCCACATAGCACTGGTCACCTGACATCAGGGCACACAGCGGTTTGAGAGGACTACTACAGCTCAGGCAAAAAATAATAATATCCAGTTTTTCAACTGTCAAGCTCATATCAAGCTCATATACGTTTTGTTGAGGTCTACCACCGACAAAATTATTACCGAAATCCTGACTTTTAAAAGGCATCCATCTTTTATCCAGTGGCTTGTTGGGAATGTGTGTTTTTCTCTCAATCACGCACTCCCATTTCACAGGCCTGTTTGAGCACAGCTGGGCTGTAGGCAGAAGTAGCATTCAGTGGCATGGAAATAAAAAAAAAAGTCTGTACACAACAACTCCCACAGATTTTCAATTTTCAGGACAAATAAAATAGCTGAGAGAGTAGGCGTAAAGGAGAGGGGCCTGTCGAGTGAGGTGCTTTTTATTATCGAGTTAATAACTCATTTTTGCATTATACACTAGCATGCAACGTATTGTGCCAGACTCTTTAATGCTAACATATGGTTTTTATAATGACCACGGATCGTCAGGGCTTTTGTATTTTTGACAGGTTTAAACGATCCAAAAAGCACAAGAGTAATAGGATTAACTTGATGGCTTCCATTCAGTAGAAATGTTATTTTTCAGGGTGTGCCATTACCATTTTTTTTATCCAGAGCAGGAAGTGTTAATTCGATCAGGTCTGCAAAAGATATGTGCTAGCTACGCTCTGGGACAGAACCAATGCCCTGTCCTAATGCTATTTTCCTCTGCTCAGATCACCTCGCCTTATTATTCTACAGCAGAATAATCCTGTAGAGGCAGAACCACACTGATTCGAAAGAGATTTTCGTCTGTCAGTGATAATCTACCTGCATACTATAGCATGTAGGGTTTTTTCCCTATCAGCATGTGTGCCAACACATAACTGTTGCGCCCAAGGACAGTATTTTAGTACTGGTTTCTATCAAAGGAAAAAGAAACCACACAGAAAACCTAAAGTTTTAATGGCTGTAAAAGCTGGCTTAAGACACAGTCAAGGCGTCTACGCGACAGCAAAGATGTGAGAATGTTAAGCTAGAATTATTTTCAGGCTTCGGTGGACACTTCTGTGACATTTTCCTTTGAAACCTTTTTCCTCCACTTACCAGTGATAGAGAAAAAAACGGGGTGTTGCAAAACATTGAGACCAATCAAATTTTTTTTTTCAAAGGTCAGTTGACCTCTCCCAATCAGGAATAGCCTCTGGCCGTATCAATCATCTTTATTATCACGACTTAAAAACCTTTGTTCGGTGACTTCTTTCCTTTAGCCCCTCTTTATCCCGAGCTCCAATCACAATTTCATGGCAAGGCAAACAGGGCCAATTGGCAGGCTGTGTGGGTGGGTCGAGAATGCTTTTAACCTGCTGCATCTGCTGACTTCCTGCTGATATCACAGTGTGAAGTGGGCACCTTGTTTCAAGAGGATGTGATAGGGGGCATTTCTTGCCTTTATGATGACATAATGGGAAGGAAATGTGCTTGTTTTCAGCATGGTGCTTAGCTAGCTTTATACTGTGTGATTAAGTGTTAGCACCTGGCTGAATTGGGGGTGTGTGGAGTGCACAATGATAGGTGATGCAGGAGAAATGAAGTGAAGGGATACCTTCTTATTAAGGGCGACGCCATCCTCACAGTCCAACACGGCACAGTCCACGTTCAGAGAAGTGAGCTTCCTGAGCTTGCGCTCGTCGTTGCCCGGGACGTAGAGGACTGCTCTCCGTGGGATATATTTCAGAGATGTACCAGGGGTATGATGGCCTCGCCAACTTAACTGCTGCCATGCTGCCACCAGCAGCCTCTGGGCTACCCTGAACACAAACAAACAAGAACAAATGAAACGATAAGAGTCAAAGTTTTTGAATCCGATTTGAGACATGCTGTTTGTTTTCGCACAACACTCGAGTGAAAGCAAGAAAAGATGCGATCCGGGTCTGTGTCCTTCCTTCTGATATGTTTACCATGACGCCAAAGTTTGTTTTCCTTTAAGCCCCCCATTCAAGTGGACGAGTGCTGCTGACCTGCACTTTGAGCGCCTTTATCACCCCCATCACAGCCAATTGTACTCTTTTGATGCTAATACACAAAGGTTTAACAGCTCTAGCTGTATAAATCTATTCAGGGTCAGGGCCACTCGACCCACAAAGAGACAGCAACAGAAAGGATTACAAAAATAATTCAAGTTTGGACAACATGACAAATCTGCATAACACCTTAGGCGTAATTATTCCTATAAGAGCGGCTCGGTTGCGGCAAACAGCAGAGCTGCTAATCTTAACAGCCAAAGTTTGGGCTTGAAAGCCAAGATGTCGGTTTCACAGTGCCTACAGCTTAATCAAAATGTTTCGGCTTTATTGCTTCAGTTTCTTCAGATACATTTTATCACACACACACACACACACTCCAGTAGTTGCAGTTAAGTCACACACTTTTAATTATTTGCACTGTAGGTCAGGCTGCTCAAACAATTAGCACTAATGAATGGGCCAAATAATTGGGATCACTTATAGGTAATTATAGTAGGAACAGTACTTGTCTGGCTGTACCTTCTCATTGCCCTTGGAGAAATAATATCAGTAGATTGAGTTCCTTTTCCATCCAGGAAGGAAAGGGGGGTGCAGGAAAAAGTGGACTGGGAGCAGTAGGCTTTAGATTTAAAAGGTGGGGGGTAAAGTATTCTCCCTTCTCTCTTTGTTGTGTAAAGGAGCTAAAGTCACTTCAATAGGCACTTAATCCCATCCTCCACGCTTACAATTGCCTTCCAGTATCAATCAGACATAATCTCAACTAAGATGATGCAGCTATACCAAGCAATTAAAAGCAATTCATGTAGTTATGGCTGCGAGCACTTTGCGAGACCAAGTACACAGAGCCTCTACAGGGATCCTGAATGCTGTAGTGTTTAAATTTGGTCAGGAACAATACCTCACGTGGGGATGAGGAGGGAATATGCAAACGCGAAGAGGAGGAACTCATTATTGCAGGACAGACGAAACTAAAGTGCACATTTAGTAATAGTCTAAAATAATAATAATAATAATAAGCAATGTTGGAAAAAATTTGTGTTTGGAGAAAAGTGTGTATGTGGGGGGGGGGGGTGAACTTAAGGACTATATTAAAAAAATGCATTCCATGCACATGGTAAAAATGTCAGACAATTTCGTGTAAAAAATACAGGTGCTTAACAGAAGAAGGCATTTCTGTCACAAATCACAAAGTTTTCTGGATGTTCTGGGCTTGGAATGTGATATAAACAGGTATGATGCAGATTTCTAATGGGAGATCGGTCACTTTGGCAGGCCAGTCATCCTGGAATTACTTATTGAATCAGGATTTGGATAGCAGACAGGTTTTAATGTAAACTGAGTATTTCAAATATTTTAACTCCTTACATTGTTGTTAAAACACACTGTCACAGCTGTATCACCTGATAACTGAGGTTTAAAATACTGTATCTAATGACCTTATTATACAGTGGAGGAAATAATTAGAATTATTATTTGATCCTCTGCTGATTTTGTAAGTTCGCCCCCTTAAAAAGTAATGAACGGTCTACAATTTTCACAGTAGGTTTATTTTAACAGCGACAACTTATTGGCCCATCAATGCAGTGAAGTCTTTCTGAACCCTTCACAGAAAAACAGACCCAAAGCAGGATGTTTCCACCAGCATGTTGGACAGGAGGAATGGTATTCAGCATTTCTCTGCCTCCAAACATGGTGAGTCGAGATGAGGCCAAAGATCTTTATTTTGGTTTTATCTTACCAGATTGCATTTTTTCAAGCTTTTTCTGAATCATTCAGGTGTTCACTGGCAAACTTCAAAGGGTCATGTACATGTGCAGCATTTCAATCCATTATGGCGAAGTCTTACCAATGGGTTTTTTTGGTGTCTGTGGTCCCAGCTCCCTTGAGATCATCAACAAGCACCTCCCATGCATTTCAGGGCTGATTCCTCACCTTTCTCACAATCATCCTTACATCACCAGGTGTGATTTTGCATGGAGCTCCAGAGCGAAGGCGACCGTATATGCCGGCGTATAAGTCGACTTTCTACACCCAAATATTAATATCAAAATGGGGGGGGGGGGGGGGGGGACGT
>JAOUQX010000040.1:17426645-17439649 GCA_028566295.1 Liobagrus marginatus
ATAGCAAATGTACAGTTAGTCGTCAAAGCATTTCACTGTATGTTGTACCACGCATAATGTACATGTGACCAATAACTTTGAAACTTTGAAATAAACTTTGAAACTTTGTTCAATAATGTTTTGTAACATTATTAGTGTTTCAGATCATTTTTTAAAAACTAAAACAAGTACTCCGAAGGAATAACATTTCAGATATTGATAAAGCTACAACTATCAACACAATAAGCTAGCAAAATTTTTTTTATTTTAACGTGTCCCATGGCAGGATGGAGAACTTGGGTCTGGAACACAGGATCATGTTCACCCGTTTTCCTTTACAAATAATATCAAGATTTCCCCACTTCTCAGTCCAGTGATATTTTGCCAACTCATTTCCTATGATACCTTGTTACAGATCCAGCTGTGAGTCAGAGGCTTGGCATGAGGCTCGGAGTGCAGCTCCCTGCTGCTGCTACCCAATGACCTGGACACCAATTGGGAATGCCAGAGCCTGCTGCATGTGCTGCACTGACAGAACAGCATGGCACTGTCAAATGCCCTTTGATACAAACTTTCCAGTGCTTCCCAATTTTACAGATGAGTAAGCATCAGCCAAGTGGACTCTATTTGTAGATTGTGAGTTTCCCCTGTTCATTTTCCTGACCCTTTTTTTCAAGAAGCGTGATACTCTAGTGTTCGGCCTGAAGGCTGGTGTGCATTGCTGAGTTTTGGTGGAGGGATATGATTGTAACTGGCAGGATGATTTTATGGATTGAAACATAATTTAATCCGTAGTGACTACATAGTTCTAAAATCAAATCAAAATCATAATAATTTATAAATCTAGGAAGGTTTTTTTTTTAACTCGTACATTTATTAACAACAACTGTAGATGTACTTCGTTTCTAGAGAAAGGGGACAATCAGTATTCGAGAGAAAAGTACATGAGAGTAGATTAGATATAACTTCATTGTCAGTTATACATAGGGAACTTCTGGGAGTAATCAGTAAGAATTATATAAGAAATATATATTTCTATATCAGAATTTTCGATAATGTATACGATGCGGTGGCTCAACGGTTAAGGCTCTGGGTCAATAAACAGATATCAGTTATGCGAAAACTACCTAATTTCACCCCGATGATTAATAAAGTAAAATAAGTCATTTTCAACTAGCACTTTCAACCACAGAATTTATACCATGATTAGCTGAAACCTGTTGAAGTAATCAATTTTGTAACATTATTAGTGTTCCAAATTGATATTTGTCATAATTAATCTAATATATAGCAGAAAAGCTTTATTAGACAAGAATACAGCTCTTGATAATCATCTTTTGACAATTAGCTAGCAGGTCACTCTGAAGACGTTGAGACACGCAGCACAGCAGACTGAAGACTATAACTGGGACAATGAAAAAATTACTCCCACTCACAAGGAGGTGGGATAATATGGTTTAATCTAGATAATGGCACACATATTGATACGATGTGCCACAAATATCAATACAAGTTAGCAAAAAACATCTTTGTGTTATCCATAATTATCGATCACAACACTGGTCATGTGGGATGTATCTTGCCATCTTCTTTTGAAAGTATAAGTTTGAATCAGTAGCAATGCGCATTGATTTAAAATGTCTTCATGTTTATAGTGAAACGATCATTTTATAATAAATGCTTGTGGACAACAGACAAATAACTTATGACAGATTGATTGAGGTTGATAGATAAGTGGATAGATAGAAAGATAAGCATGAGAATATTATGCGACTAACCTTTTAACACCAGTGTTCAAACCAAACCCCACGTCCATGTTTGTATTTAAACATTTAAACATGCCAACGTCATATATGAACATGTATAACAGAGTTAATCAGCATTAAATGAACAACCTAAAGATCAATCGCATCAATTAATTAGATGTCTTGGCCCATTAATATCAAATTAATCATCTCAGTTTGACATATGGCTGAGTGTGTGTCAAATCATTAACTCTTTGCAGGACAGAGTTGGAGGAAAATGAAACCTGCTGCAGCTACTGACCCAGCAGTGGCAGGTGGTCAGTCTAGTCATCCTGTATCATAGGAAATACCATCAAAGGAAGGCTTTTTTTCCCCCCCAGCTTTTTAATCCCCGAGTTTGGTTGGTTGGCCGTGGCTCCTGTTTTCTTACTTCATTTAACCAAATTAATGAGCATGTTCAGACCTGCTTCAAAATGCCCTCCCTTATAGCAAACATGTGGTCTTGCAGGTTTGAGGTGAACAAACATTACAATACATATGTACCTAAACATTAATGAAAACCTTATTTATAAAGACAAAACCAGCCATTTGTCACGCTTGGAGAAGTAGTTCATCAACACGAATGTGGCCCTTATGATATAGATACATTCAAAACCGATTTAACTGTATTTATAATAAAAATAAATATGGCAGAAAAATGCAAAAATTTAAAACTACATTAAATCATCACACATTAATATTTAAAACCTGTGAGCAACAATGTCACTAGCATCAGTGAAGCCTTAAGCATCAGTGGTTTAACTGTTGATTATGCATCCATCATCTATTTTGTTCAATATTTCAGAATTAATGCGCTCTCTCTCTCTCTCTCTTTCTCTCGCTCTCACTCTCTCTCTCTCGCTCGCATTCTTTCTCTCTCTCTCTCTCGCTCTCTCTCTCTCGCTCGCATTCTTTCTCTCTCTCTCTCTCTCTCTCGCTATCTCTCTCTCGCTCACTGTTTCTCTCTCTCTCTATCTCTCTCTTGCTATCTCTCTCTCTTTCTCTCTCCTTCAAGCTTTCCACCTCATCAAAAAGACAAGGACAATGTGCTGCCTTATTTCAATATGTACCATGTTCATGTGGTCTCTAGGCTGATATGAGTTCATGCATTATTCATTGTCGGTTTTGCATAAGCATTTCCCCCATCATCCTTGTCACTTACATGGTCAACATTATGAAATCGGCTTGCCTTAAGCATGGCTTCACACAGTGGTCACAACTGGCTAGTTAGTAAGGACACGACTTGTACTGGGGACAAGTACCGAATGCCACTCCAGTGACCCGTAAATTTTGAAAACAAGTGAACACTGACAGTAAGACAAGTGACAGCAGCATCTTATTACTAATACATTACTTGGACGAAGAAACTGTGTCTTAACATGGGGCTGATTATTGACCACTGGGACCCATAAACTGGCCAAAAGGAATAAATATGCAAATAAATTAACAGTTTAAAATAGCCACATGAAAACAGATTTTATTAGCTGAGATTTTCATTGTGTTTCCTATAAAAGTGTGAAGAACGTAGGGACCAGGAATGGTACTGGAATGGTTAAAAATGCTTGTATTTATTTAAATGTGCAGCCAAAACAATAAATAAAAGCTAAATATCTAAGTTCCAGTCATCCTTTTGTAAAAAGATTGTAATAATAAATAATAATTTCTTTATTTTTTAACCCCACCAGGATAAAATGTCTTAGCACTGAAGACATCTTTGTTACTTAACTGAAAAGTATGGAGATGTGGTTCTGTCTCCTCAAGGCAATCGAGGAACAATTCACACCAGTTGTTCTCATTGTATCCATCCGTCCGTCCGGCCATCAATCCATCCATCCTGGCAGCCAGTAAAAAAAGCCATGTAATTCACACATTAATGTTCTCAAGGAGCCAAATTCGCTCTTGCCCCCTCATCACACCCCGAGTGTTGCCCAGTCCATAAAGCCTGTTTATGTTAGCACCTTTTTTTATATATATATATATATATATATAAATATCCTCCCTCCCCGGGCATGAGAAAGACTGTCAGTGGAACATTTGTTTCCCATTTTTCACTGCTGAAGCCTGTTCAAAAGGAGCCGAACTGTGACAAGGCGTTAGAATGTACATAGTACAAAGCACATAGTATTTTGCCTCGGAGAAAAGTTCAGCAGCTCAGCAGATGGGGTGTAATCCAGTGTGTGGTTTCCCTCTATGAAAATATTGTCTATGATACAAAATCCACCTGCGCTATTGAAGAAACATATAGATATATTTTTAAATATTGATGTTATTTTTAAGCAAGATTATTTTTGCAGTGGTTCTTTAGAACAAAAAAATCTAAAATACTAATACATCTATATATTCATACATCCATTCATTTTACCCTTGCCCATTATGCACAACTGGCAAATATAATCAAACTCTAGAGATAATTTATTAACAGCGTAAAGCTTCATGAATGAGTGGAAATAGAAATAAGTATAGAAACTACTTTGTGACATGTGGCATGTATAAAAGGAGTTTAAATTTGGATCAAAATGCCAAAATATGTGTTCATTAGTGACACATTCAGTCAATGGAAATGTGTTAACATGAATTCTGAATAATGTGTGATCTTTTCCTTTGAGAAACAGCATCAGTTATTAAAGTGTTTCTTTTACTAACCCTAACTATAATATATGATCTAAACTAGCCATTTATTGATGTATAGAGATATGTTTATTGATCAGAGAATTTTTTTCCAAGAAGATTTAGATAAGCACACGGGCCAGCATAAGGACTCGTCAGCTCTTTCTCTTACAGTCTACTTTCTACTATTAATACCAATAAATATAATGAAGTGTCCCAAACCACAAGCTCAGTAACTAAAAAGAAATCACTTATAAGTAGATAAAAGCTGCTTTTTTGCCAGATGTTTAAATCCTTAAATCCTGAAGACATTTTCTTCCCCCCTACACACACACACACTGACACACACACACACTGACACACACACACTGACAGACACACACACACACTGACACACACACACACTGACACACACACACACTGACACACACACACACTGACACACACACACACTGACACTGACACTGATTGGGCTTAATGAGCAGCTCATTGTCACTGTTGATTTCTAGCAGCCATACACTGTTAGAAGACGGCAGCTATGTATAACTCTACAGCACTACTGAAGAAATAACATATTTGAACATGTCACACCAGACAGCAACATATTTATAAATCATTTCATATATATATGCTGAATAAAGAGGTTTAATTTAAATGAGAGTTACACACTTTGGGTCATGAGTGAGAAACATGTTGCAACGGTATTATCCATTTTATTTTTGGCTTTAAAAGAAAAATCTTTTGTGATTCAAATAAATTGACTTTTCACTTATATTTTTGTAGAACACGTGTTAAATAACAAATTTTATCCCATTTACGTTTTATTCAGTGCTTTACTTTGATTTCCATTTTTATAAGATTTTAATAGAATGTTAAACTCTATTACACAAACCAAAGCTGGGGAAGTTCGATTCACATGAGTTTAACCCTTTGTAATATGGCAACGTTAAGTCAGAGACATGTATCATTTTATTTCATATCTAATTATTTCCACTGACTAAGGTACTTCATATGTAAGCATGCCTACTACAGTTGGTTATAATAAGTTAACGTTATTATGAATGTAGAAAGAAAAAAAAAGACTCTTGAAACATTGATTTGCGAGATTTATTTAAACGCGACCATTATGTCAACATGCTAAAATCAAGGCGATTTAGAATTATGAGTCATCGTCTTACGTAGTCAGCACCAAGCCTGATTCAGTGACCACAGCTAAAGAAACCCTGAAGGAAAACATCAGGTCTACATTTATTACGCCTGTGAAAATGGTCAGCAATTTTATTATAATCATGAAAAATGTGCTTTTCTGTACAGACGCTCACATTAAAGATCTCTAAGAAGACAAGTTAAATTGAGCAGCCATCACTGCAGATTCCTTCTGGGCACCGTCCTGGAAAACGACAAGAGGGTTTACTAAACATCATTGTGGTTATGGCACCAATTAAAGTTAATATACATCAAATGGCTTGAGTAGAGGCCTAGGAACAGCCTGATCACTTCAATAATACCAACTGTCACTCTGTTAGCTGCTGAGCAGTGCTGCTTAAATAATTAGTCTATGTTCTGTGAAGGGAATAATATCAAATAGGCAAGATATGAGAGAAATCTAGTTAGGGAAAATATAAACGTCTTCAGACATGAACCAGAAGACACTGTTCAACAATACGACATCCATGTTTGGAAAGCAAAAGAACCCAAGGTGGCAAATCCAAAATACTGAGAATATTTAGTCTCGGATTATAATTTTAGTTTTTTCATCTTAAGTATCGTTCAGCTTTATTTATATCATTATGGTCAATAATGTTTTCTTAGAAAAAAACAATGTTACTGCACACAACTACTAAAAAATAGCCATAGAGTGTACATGGACGTGGATGACAAGAGATTCATTATAGAATTATACCCTAACCCTAAGTCTATAAAGTATAATTCTTCCTTTCTTCTGATTACCTTCACATATGTATTATATATATATATATATAGTGACTTTATTTTGAGATATTTTATATCTTTTCTATATATTTTGAGAACTGTGATACAAATATTAAAAGTATGAAAAATAAGTGATTTTATTATTTCATTTTCTTACTAACTTACTTATTTACAAATTTAAGTAAGTATTTTCAATATAAAAAGTACAAACCTAAAACATATACAATTATAATCCTGCAAAAATGCAAGAAACTATCTATAGTTTTCTGCTATAGTTTTTTCTATCTATATTCCATGGTTCCTTTATGCATAATTTTGGTTTCATCAGCATGTTTAATTTGAGGATTTATGGAAATACAATTTCACTACTGTCAGTAAAAAAGTTGTTTTTAACACTTCAAGGTGTGAATAGAGCAATACAGGAGGATTATCTCCACTGTTTTCCCTCACAGATTAGATTAAAACACGCTAAAGAAGTGATTTAATTGTAAAAGTGAGCCAAGGTTTCCTTTGACATGAGTTTTAAATTTGTATTTTTATTTTATTTTTTTTATAAAAATCATGTGTTGTAGGATATTTTAACAGCAGACACTGGTAAACTGTCAGAGAAAAAAATTAATGTACGCAAAAATGTTACACATTCACACACGCGCGCACACACACACGCACACGCACACACGCGCGCACACACACACACACACACACACACACGCACAGACACACACACACACACTGCGTGGCAGACAATCAGTGCTCAGCTCGTGTGTGTGAAGCCAGCTGGCTGCAGGGTCCCCGGGAGCGGAGTACTTCTCCCCCACTGTGTGCAATTGAGAATCCAGACCTGGTTTAACTCTTCACACAGCCCTCAGCCAGGCTTGGCACTCACTGTCAAACTATAGTACTGCGACGCTATCAGCTACAATAAGGTTATGTCTATATACTTACACACACACACACACATACACAAACACAGACAGGACCATTGAAACTAGAAGCCATATCTATTCATTAACACACCCAACATCCAATCGAAAACCCTTTTCCTTAACCCTTTGTGCCATCTACACACCTACAGTGTACCCACAATCACTTACTTCGGACACCCTGTAACTGAAAAGCACTGCAGGTGCCAGTGTCTGTTTGGGTGCAGTAATTAAACAGAGTGCTAAATCTGACAAGCAGAGAAATGTGCACAGGGTGTGTTCCTGCAAGTGGAGATGACTGAAATGGTTAAAGATGGCTATCCGGAGAGAAATGTGTAATTGGTGATGATGGGAACGGACACAAGCCACATGAGGCCAACGACAAAGAACTGCCATCGCCACCAACAAAGAGCCAGCGGGATGCTGGGCCATATGCGCCGGGGCAGGGCAGCTTCAAAGGCAACCGGAGTCTCACTCCTCTCAATTTCACACCCAGAGAGACGTCCCAAAAATGATAATTCACAGTAACATTACCATTCATCCATAGGGTTTATCCAGTGAAGGTCCAAGGTGCTGGAGAGGAAGAGAAATACAGCAGGCCGTCTGTTCAACTGGAGGGAATTCAGGGTGAAGTTATGCCATAATGGCAGGTGGCACAGGTGTGTTTGTGTGTGTGTGTCCAGTTTGACTAAACTCTCTCAGTTCCTTCTTGTTTTTGGATGTGGCATGGTAGTGGGAATCCCTCCAGGATTTTTGCAAGATTTTGTTGTTTCCCAAATTCTAGTGTTCAGTTCCCCCTAGTGGCCATTTTCAGTAACTAATACTACTAACTGAAAAGATAAGGACTTGTCAATTGTTTATTCACTAACTGAAAAGATAAGGACTTGTCATTTGTTTATTCCTGATGTAGCTTTAGTTAATTGTTCATTTTCTATTTACAGAAACACCCAAAATGTATTATTCTGAACAACAAGTGAATTAAATACAAATACAAAACAGTGCAAAGCCTATTTCTTCACTGTCTCATGTTTAATTCTCTCCAAATCAGTTTCACTCTGACCGCCCTCCTCTCAAGAATGTGAGTAAAAAGGTCAGATGTCTGAGAAGCCACTTTCATGCATGTCTCATGCTGGGTCGTCACTTTCAATATCCAAAAACCTTTCTCACACAGCCACCAACACCGCATCCATACTCTCAGGCATGGCAAGCTGTACCAGCGACTATTCCGTGTTTCAATCTGTAATTTCCTCACTTTTTCACAGCCGGCATGTTAAGAAGGTAAGAAATGTAAATTACAGCTACAGACCTATACTGAACTGTCTTTTACTGTTGAAAGACCCAGTAAACAATCATCAGCTTAAATCCTTTAATTAAGTTTATTCATTTCTTATATTACAATCTTCATACAAATGTTATTGGAGAAACATAAGAGATGCTAAACACTTGTTAATAAACAGATGTTAACATTGTGAACGCGATAAGGTATTTCAATACCTAGAACTTGAGTGTGTTGAGTAAAACATTCAATGTCTGTTTAAAAGCAGGAAGCCTTCCCTACTGTGAGTGCAAAACATCAGTCATTTCATTTCTTTGCAGTGTTCTAACAGAGGCGAGATCTTAAACTCTGTGCAGTGAATTAATGGAGCATGAAATCTGCAGGGTGTTAGGTTGTAGGTGATGGCGGCTACACACGGCCTGTGTGGCATGACCTAAGTATGCAGTGTCATAACTGCATGTGACTTACGCCAATTAGTGACCTTTTGCTGGTCTAAAGCCTTCCACTTTAATTACAACAAGCCAGAATGGTAGAAACTTTGTATGTACTAGACCAGCATTGGACTGGAGTGTATCTGTATCTTCTTTAACTCAAGCTGCGTGCACATGGCACTGAAAAGGTCTCTAAGAGGTTCATTCATTCATTCATTCATTCATTCATTCATTCATTCATTCCTTTGTTCATTCATTCATTGTCTAGCGTTTATCCTGTTCAGGGTCACGGGGGCGCTGGAGTCTATCCCAGCTAAGGGGTACACAGTGTACAATCACCAGTTAATCGCAGGGCTAAAACTTCGAGACAGACAACCATTCACACACACATTCACTCCTATGGACAATGTAGAGTAACCAATTCACCTATGCCCGATCGCATGTGTTTGGAGGTGGGAGGAAACCGGAGTACCCGGAGAAAACCTGCGTAAGCACAGGGAGAACATGCAAACTCCACACAGAAACACCCTGGGTGTCTATGAGGTTTAGTTTGCAGCATATTTCTAAATAGCCTAATAAGTTTAGCATACAATAGTTATTAAACAGCATTATGTGTTAGTATTTGTTAGATTTTCTGTATACATACTGTATATTCTATAATTTAAAAAAAGTAATTGGACATCGAAACGTCACATTCATATGGTATTTTTGAACATTTATTCATTGGCTACCGCTTATCCTGTTCAGGGTCGCAGCACAATATGGACCAGACTACAGTTGTACAGTATAACAGTTCAGAAACTTCAAGCTGGTTGCTGATTAATATTTTCTGCAGAGTGCTATTGATTATCAAACATTCCGGTTTATTATTTATTTAGGATTCTCTTTCTTTAAGAAAAGAATGCGCCTCTCAAATGCATATTAGTGTTTTTTATAGATGGGTCATGAATATGCACACATTACATCAGCCCAATCATATATGTTATCATTTCAGTACATTTGTAACTGGGTTTAAAATCCGATATTGCCATCCTGAATATTCCCACTTCCTTCAGGACAGAAATGTTTCCTCAGAGCCTCGTTGTTTCCCTTGAAATTTGTCAACCAAGGTATTTAAATGTCATTTACAATTGTGTAATAAACGCAATGCTTGCAGCTTCTTTGATTAACAGGATCACTTTCAAAGCGTGAGAAGCGCTGATGATCAGCCCCTAAAACCACACACACTATCAGATCTTCCAGTCATTGCTGCAGTCTGACAGCGTAATTATTTTCTTTCTACTCCTACTACATAGACTATGCTCATATTTCATGTTATATATTCAAGTAAATGTTTCCTTTTTTTTTTTTGGAAAAAAAAAACAATGAAAAATCTTAATTCTAGTAAAGATGTGTACACTATGTTGCTCTTCCTCAAGTTTTCTTGTGTGGATACTGTGCAAGAATATCTTTACCTCAACATCCTTGTCTAAATAGGTCATCTTACGCTTGGCAGGTGTTACATGAAAAAACAAACAAACGCAATATTCGCCAAACACTGTTGAAATCAATCCACTTACATAATCACGAGCATAATAATACTTCCATGTCACTTATTAGTAAACACATTAGACAAATTTATAAAAGAGACATAAGACCTCTGATATTTACACTGGGTATGCCGCAGTGACCACATGATAAAAATCAGTCATAAAGTATAAAGCATACGGGAATTGAGCAAAATATTGTCACGGAAGTTGCTTTAAGCAAATGAACGGTGCATCTGACTATGTGATAGTGCATTGTGTGGTATGTGCAATTGTTTTTCAGCCATCTGTGGGTTTAAAGAAAACCAAATGTTAGTTGTGGTCATTTCAGTGTTGTGGTTGAATAAACTTACTATATCAAGCCAACTGTGAAAAAGCTGAACGTTCTTTTTGATTCCTCCATTAAGTAAATAAGTCAGTCAAATATCTGCAATCTTCAGACAGTATTACTCTGTCTTATCTGAGATCAAGATTCAAGGTGAGAGGTCACCGTGCATCTGCAGTGGCTGATCCGAACCTATGGAGCAGTTTTTCCCAACCCGTGACCCCTGCATTGTCTGTAAATGATTTAAAATCTAATTTACAGTCACGTTATGTTTTTATAGTTTCATTTTATTCATTTATTAAATTCTTGGTCTTAGTCCATAAAACTTGTTATAGTCCAATAAACTAATTTTATTTTATTTTATTTTACTTGATCGTTCTCTTTTGCACAGCACATTGGCCAACTTATGCTGTGTTTATTTGTGCTTTACAAAAGAAATGAAATGTTGATGAAATCAAATGAAATGAAATGTGAGTGCAGAGTAGGTGTGTGCTTTGTGAAGTCAAAAAAGCCTCGCCAACACAGCCGAAACTCAGATCGCAACCCACAAGCACGCAGAGGAACATCTGCAGTCACTGTGGTCCATCAAACCTGTTCAAGTAGCTGTAAGTAATGATCTCTTAATTAAAGCTTTTAATTGTCAAATGTTTTAGATATTGTCAATTGTTGCCGATGATCCGATTGCCTTCGACGATATTATTTACAACTTACATACTGATGCATGCCTACAATTTATGAAGATTTACAGATTTGTATTTTCCCCCTTTAAGAAAATGGCCACGGAACCTCCAACAAATGAAAGTCTCTCCAACCAAACCTGCAATGTGTTCACCTACAAGGAAGAAGCTCGAATAGTCTTTCCCATCTTCTACATCATTGTGCTTCTCATCAGCGTCCTAGGCAACAGCCTGGTCCTGTACATCACTAGCCAGAAAAAGAAGAAGTTCAACTCTACCACACTGTACCTGATCAACCTGGCCATCTCGGATACCCTCTTCACTCTAGCTCTTCCAGGTCGGATCATCTACTACATCCGTGGTTTCGATTGGCCCTTCGGAGATCTTCTCTGCAGGATCACTACTGTTATCTTCTATTCCAACACCTACGCAGGCATCGCTTTTATGACCTGCATTAGTGCTGACCGCTATCTGGCCATGGTGCATCCACTCAGGTGTCTGAAGCTGAGGAGTCTGAAGGTGGTGCGAGGAATCTGCATCCTGGTCTGGATGATTGTTTTCCTGGAGACATCCCCTATTCTCTTCAGGAGCATGATAAAAGAATGGCAAGGTCAGCAAACATGCATGGAGTACTCCAATTTGGATGAATCCGATAAAACCCCATATGTGCTTTTGCTTGCCTGTGTAATTGGGTTCTGTCTGCCCCTTAGTCTTATCCTGGGCTGCTACAGCCAAATCAATTCCAAGCTTTCTAAGATGGCTAAGGAGAACCCTATGACTGGCAAGTCAGGAAAAAGCAGCAGGGCTAAGAACATAATAATGCTGATTTTGTTGAGCTTCATGCTGTGCTTCTGCCCCTACCATGTCAATATCATGCAGTTCATGGTGCGCAGAATTCTCCATAAGCCTTCTTGTGATGAAATGAAGACCTTCAAGATGTCTCTTCAGATCACTGTGTCCATGATGAACCTTAACTGCTGTCTGGATCCAGTCATCTACTTTTTTGCAATTAAGACCTACAAGCAGAGAGTCATGAGCCTTTTTAGGGGTTACAAGCCTGAGTTAATCTCGTCAAAGAGCATGCCGGATAACAGCTCCAGCAATACTTAAGACTCATCCCATTGAGATATCACAGTGAAAACAATCAGGGATTATTAAATTCCTATAATCTGAAAAAAAATGTTATAATCATTTTAATAAATGACTTATGTATGAAAGTTTCCCTTTATAGTTAGTAAGGGATTGGCACATGGCAACATTCTGTTCATCATTTATTATCTGATACATAATGAAGAGCATACAACTGAAGATTATTTCTTTGTGCCTGTCCTAATGTGAAGCTAGGATTTGATTTCTTTCATTTTCTGTATTGGTGTTGAAATCGCCACCACAATTCCCTAATCAGTACTAAGATTCTATTCATTGGTAGACTAAGAACACAAAATCATTTTCATTATCTTCATAGTATAGTGCAGGGGTCTCCAATCCTGCTCCTGGAGGGCCACTATCCTGCAGAGTTTAGATCCAACACACCTGCCTAGAAG
>JAOUQX010000040.1:17454696-17473088 GCA_028566295.1 Liobagrus marginatus
GTTTTATAACCGTGCCAATCCTTCTTAAAATACACTTCAACAACTAATTACTGTATGTACAAAATTCTCAAGGGTAGCATGTGGAGTAGGTAAGTACGCCGAGAAAAAAAGGATGAAAGTGTTGTGAATTGAGAATTAATTACAGCATTGTGACTTACCTGCGATTTGCATTGCCTGAATAGACTACGAGGGGAAAGACGAGGGGAAAGTACGCATGCTTTCATTTCTTCAAACTGCACATGATGTATTTTAAGTGCCTCAAATTTAGACCTAAATTCCCTGTTTAGTTGTCACTTACTGCTACCACATCTGCTGTTTTTATGTTTTTATAAAACCCAAAGAACGTGCACAGTCATGTATTACAGCTGCCATTATTTCTTAGTTCTCAAAAACAATTAGAAATAATAGTGTTGTTGAGGCCCGTGACTCAGAAGCTTTGTTTCTTGAGCACAAATTACGGCAAAAAAAAAACACTTAGTGGAAGAGTTTAAGAACGATGAATATATGAGTGTGACATTCACATTCCTCTGACCATATTATAGCATAAACCTTTTAAAAAATGATTGGTATGATGCTGTGTGTATTCCTCGGGGGTTTAGTTTAAGTGAAGTATTTTATGTTGGCATAAACGACGCTGATTTCTACACTGCTGTTGTTTTGTTAAGCCTTAAAAAGATTGTTTAAGAATTGTTAAACAACTAGCGATAGCAAAACTATGCTTCGTGAAGCATGGAAGCTTTCCAGCTGTGCTGAAAATGGTCTGTTCCTTATGGATTCTAAGTAACCACTTGAGGACTTGGCAGGAAGATGGCAGTATTCCATGTGTAATTTTAGTAACATTTGATGTATGTAAAATAGGAATTCATAAATGTATTTTTTATTACACTCTAGACATAAATTTTCTATTTTGTGCTTATGCTTATAATGCTTTAAATTGCCCTTAAGTTGGTATAAATGAATGATGTAATATTTAAAAAGTGTACATAAGAAACTTTTGCAGGAAAAAAGCACATGGATTTCGATATTTTTAGATCGATGTGGTGTTGAGGAACGAGACTGGCTTGGATCCATTGGCGCGTGCATTTAAGCCGCTTAGTGTAGCGGGTGCGAGAAAAACTAAGTAGCGTTTGACTCGGTGAACACACCGAGGCTTTTCCGAAGAACCTCCACAGCCCCTGGACTCGAGACACAATAACAAATGTTCAACAAAGGGTGCTCGTGGCAACAGGCTTTAAATAGTTAAGTGGTGATGAGGTGCAGGTGTGTGTGATTGAGTGTGTGGTTGTTTCGGGGTGGCTGGAGAGATTGTCTGAGTTTTACCCCGGGAGCGCATCCTGCTTGAGTTGGTTTCAGGCCTCATTAATATGTGGAAATAAATACTATGATATGAATCGGATACGTGCGTTTGCGTCTGCCAAGTAAGCAGACAGTATTTATCTGTCAGAGCGAGTCGTATGTCATCGAATAGCGATGGTGGCGAATGACGTTAACTCAGGTGGACACCAACCGTGACCTCGGTGAAAACCGCTCACACAACAGAAAAGTTTCTCGACCCATACAAAAATTGCTGACGCACTACTACTGACCCTAGGGTTCCAAGAATCAATGCTGCAACAAGGGCATACAGAAATAATTAATGCAAATATAGAATGTATAGATTTATTCATCCATTGTCTAGCGTTTAACCTGTTCAGGGTCACGGGGGCACTGGAGTCTATCCCAACTAACTTAGGGTGTGAGGCGGGGTACACACTGGACCACCAATCGGCGGTTAATCACAGGGCTAACACTTAGATACAGACCATTCACACAGACATTCACTCCTATGGACAATGTAGAGTAGCCAATTCACCTATGCATGTGTTTGGGGGCTGGACGAAACCGGAATACACAGGGAGAACATCCAAAATCCACATAGAAACACCCTGGGTGGGAATTGAACCCATGACCTTCTTGCTTTGAGGAAGGAGTGCTAACCACTCTGCTACAGTGCCACCCCAAATCTATAGAATAATTTATTAGAAGTAAACCTTTCATGATTAACCCTAACCCTAAATGACTAGATACACCGGCGAGTGTATCTAGATCAAGAACACAGACATGCATAAAACTAGCAAGATGACACACACTACCCTACACAACATGCACAAACCACAATTACGGGGTGTACGCTTCCTCCTCCACTCAACACGACGATACAGGAAGTCACTAACCGAAAAAGAAAAAAGAGCTCATGCAAATGAGCTATTGAGATATTTGAGCAGAGCTTGATGGGAAATGGTTCGCCACCACATCACATCTTCTGCGAGCACACCGTGATGTAGATCACAGCGGTATGTACAATTTTATTGTATACAAAAACATTCTGTAATTATTTGCAAATATATACTAGGCTGAGGTTGCCAACCATTTGAATTTAAACACATTATAGTTCTATAGATACAGTCTAATTTTACAGGTAACAATTCAACATGTTTATTTATATATTCATGAAATATGGTTAGGGTTAGGGTTAGGACTAACATGTCATAAATATGTTTATTTTAAAAGATTTAAGTCATAGAGGAAAAAGGAGATAGTTGATGTTAGTGTTAACCGTAAAAACTATTAGACCTTCCAGTCATTAAAAAAAAACTCAATTTAATATTTCAAAGTAAAATTCTTTATTTTAGCATTTTGTTTTGCAAATTTTGAATTCACTGAAGGCTTTCTCATTTTGATTCCACTTCATGTTATTAAAAAAGTAGTAAATATTTCCACCTCTCCACATGAGTCATGATTTCTCCACCTGTGGGAATTCAAGCATTGCCAACATTTTGCAACCAAATACACACTAGAAACACAAATGAAAAAGAGTAAGGAACATTAGGAGTAATAAAAGAAAAATACTTTTGGTCTCCTGACCAGATCTGATGGATCTGATAGTAGTATTTAGTATACATCTGGCATGGACTCAGGGTTTGTGTAATACTTGTTGAATGATCTCATGTCAAAACAATTAGAGCATCATCTGAACCTGTGTACGAATTCAAATAAAAATGATTACTATAACAGTTAACACTAATAATTGTACAAATTTGCCTAAATGTAATAAGCGACTGAGACGTACAGAATCTTGTATATAGAATAATATAAGATATCCGAAATGTTTAAGTTCTGTTCTTTACATTTCATATTTTCAAAATTCTACAATAGTTATTAAAGTTTATTTGCTAAATCAAATAAATCCAAAATGTAGCCTCATTTTAGCCTTTCTGTATACATTTACAGTACATTTATACTATCATGTACCCACACGTCCCCCTGAGTTGTGGCGGCTCAGTGGTAAAAGGTTCAGTGATCAGGGGGTCGGGGGTTCAAGCCTCGCACCAGGCAAGCTACCATCATTGGGTCCTTGAGCAAGGCCCTTAACCTCACCTGCTCCAGGGGCGCTGTTTGTTCTGGCTGACCCTGCGCTCTGACCCCAGCGTTCAAATTCATATGCTGGGATATGTGGAATAAAAAAACATTTCAGTGTGTGTATGTGATAAATGAAATGAAAAATGAAGTTCACCCACATGGAAACATGGCATACCATCATATATATGTATATAGATCACTGTCTGTTTTTTTTTTTTTTTTTATATATTAATGTTCTCTATGCTGTCTGTTTTCATATCAGGTCATTTATCATGGAACAGAACAGCTCTTTGGCCATCACCTCTGAGGGTCATCTCCCTCCTGTATTCAGAATAGTCAGCCTGGTGTTCTACAGCGTCATATTCTCTATAGGCTTGGTGGTCAATCTAACGGCTATCTGGGTCTTTGCTTTAACTACGAAAAGAAGGAATTCTGTCACCATCTACATGATCAATGTGGCTGTGGTGGACTTCATCTTTATTGTCCTGCTTCCTTTCCGAATGGTCTACTACAGCATGGACTACTGGCCGTTCGGTGATATGTTTTGCCGAATCAACGCAGCACTAACCATACTTTATCCATGTCTCGCCCTCTGGCTCTTTGCCCTCATTAGTGCTGACCGCTATGTAGCAATAGTTCAGCCTCGGCATAGCAAAGAGCTCAAAAACGTGCACAAGGCCTTGGTGTCATGTGCAGGTATCTGGGTCATGACCCTTGGTGGTGCTGCGTCACTCCTTTTCCTTGAGGAAGATCCGGACCGATTCTCCAACCACACCACCTGCCTGAAGATGCATGACATTGTCTACTTACGTCGTGACAACTCTGTCCACTTCACACGGCTGACTTTTTTCTTTTTAGTGCCATTGCTTATTATGGTGGGCTGTTATATCATCATCGTGGACAATCTGATTCACGGACGCACATCCAAGCTCAAGCCCAATGTCAAGCAGAAATCCATCCGTATCATCATCACCCTCATCATGCAGGTGCTGGTGTGCTTTGTTCCCTTCCATGTCTGCTTTGTGCTCCTGCTTTTTGGGAACAGTGGCCAAGACTACAGCACCTGGGGTGCATTCACAACTTTTTTGATGAACATGAGTACAGTGTTGGACATTATACTGTACTACATCGTTTCGAAGCAGTTTCAGGACCGAGTGATAAGTGTGGTCCTTTACAGGAACTATCTGAGAAGTGTCAGGAGAAAGAGTCGACACACAGGAAGTGTGCGCTCTCTCAGTAACCTTACCAGTGCCATGATTTGATCAATCTGGCCCTTTTAAATAGAACATACCATTGTAAAAGAGGAACACACTGAAGCTTGAACACTTTCACTTTTATTTCTGCATTAGTTTAGCACTTTTCTAACCGGGAACTCTTTTGCTGTGAGAATGTTGGGTTCTGCAAATGCTGCTTGCGGTTGACTTAAATGTTGCTTGCAGTTGACTCGTGACAGTAAAAAAAAAGGAGAACCACCAGAAATATTAATAAAAAATAAATAAATGAAGGAAATACTTTGAATGTTTGTAATGTGTAAAATACACAGTGTGCAATGCAGAATAACCTTTTCCTTCTAGATTGTTGTTGTTTTTGTGGTTAAATGGAAATTTCACTTATTCTTTAAAAAGTATTATTACATTTTTTCAGAAGTGAACAAAGTGATTGAGACGGTTTGTCACTATTCTGCAGAGTGGACAAACTGCTAGTCCGGATGCGTGGGACAAGCAGTTTACATACTCTGCTAGGAGCAAGAAACAGCACTTAGAAAACCCCAAACCAACTGCTAGAGTATTAATATTGTTCTTATTAATATTGCACGTGTCTTGCAATTGTCTTTTTAATAAAAACTACGCTGACGTAAAAGTGCAGTGGATTAGTGTTTAGCAGTGTTGGAGTTGGGGGACTGATTCCTGTCTCTGCCTGGGGTGTGTCCTGCATTTGGCTGTGTGTCCCCTTGGATAGCGGTCCCCAGAACCCTGTGAATGCTGATGAATAATGATGTTCCTTGTTACATTCTCGTGGCTCAGTGGGTAAGGCTCTGACTCAGTGATTGGAGGATTGGGGGTTCAAGCCCCACTCCAGACATGCTGCCATCATTGGGTCCCTTAACCTCACTTGCTCCAGGGGTGCCGTTTGTTCTGGCTGACCCTGCGCTCTGACCCCAGCGTTCAAATTTGCATGCTGGGATATGCCAAATCAAAGAATTTCACTGTATGATGTGCATGTGACCAATAAGCTGAACTTTAAATTCCTCTTTAATATCTTTTTTGACACATTTCATAATCTGTCATTTTATACTCTTATAATGGCAAATAATAAATGATGAAAGATTTATACTCTATTTCTAGTTGAGTTTAAAAAGTAAATTGTAAACGGTAGCAGTGTTATCTGAAATTAAACCTTAAAATTGAACTATAAAGAATGTTTCATGTGAAATAGCTTTTTGTGGTACTGCTGTGAGTGTATGCTTGTGTGTGTTGTATGTTTGACACCCTCTAAGGTTCTAAATAGAAGAATATTTCAAAGATTATTGTAAAATAATGGTTATGAGTATCTTGTTGCATCTGCATCCGCATCTATTGGTTAGATGTTTGGCTTGCCACTAGGGGGAGCTATTGCACAGAGCAGCCTTATCTCAGGATTATCTATCAGAATCTTATTAATGCCAGCAGGTGGAAGCAAATGATGGCACATATGTAAACACAAGATGTAACAACTTGCTTAAGAAGGCCAGGCTTCATATCATTTCTCTACTTTAATATCTTTGATACATTTCATCAGTTAATTTTATAAGGTTAGGTAATATATTTTCATATAGGTTCATATTTTACGGAAATAAAAAATCTCCAATGACGTAGAGGACATCAGCCCGTGCACCAGGGCCATGGCTAAGAACAGAAGTATAAAGTACTGGTGTGTGTGCTGTGTTTACCTTGTGCCAGTTTGTATTTATTCAGCCCACAATTTACAAGAGAATAAATGGACAATATGTAAAGCATAAAGTCTATATAGTTATGCATAATATTAAACCCACTCCAGAAACAGATATCGGGGCTAATATTTTAATAGAGAGCTATCACCAGTGCTTTTGCTAATTAAGCAATGCATTAATCTAAGTCAGCACAGATAAAATATATATTCAGAAGGTGTGGAACAGTGCCATTAACTTAGCAGAGAGGAAGGACTACTGTAATGTTAAAGTAGATAAGGACAACAATAAGCAAATAAGCAATAAATGAAAAATATTAAAGACCAAAAAAGATTATATGATTAGTAAGATTAATAAGACAGCATTTTTTTCATGTTGATAAATAATTTCAAGCTTCCAGTTCACATTGGGTTAGGGTTGTCTGATTTTATAGACTTTTTAAAAACACCATTAAAAAACCATTACCACCATTACTCGGAATTTTCCAAATAAATAGACTTAGAGAACGTCTGCTATACTTACTGCTCTGTGATGTTGAAAAAAACAGCTGTGTGCATTCAGTAGTGCAAAGACCAGCTAACATCACCATCTGGGAATTGCAATTCAAGCTCTGTTACATTCCTTTTAAACATCAACATTAAATATATCTGTCACATTCAATACTACTGGAACACAGCCTTCATCTCGGGATATTCATATGAGGTTTGAGTTACTAAAGCATTTTCTTGCTTGTGAAAAAGGCTGCTGGAGCAAAGAAACAGGATAAGCAAGCCTGGAAGTGGTTTATGGAGCGTGCCCGCCACTCAGCCCTCATGTGGAATAAAGCACGACCAGGCTACTGAGGCTGTTACTGGTGCTGTTCTCACATTCTACACACTAATGTTAAAAATCTATAACAAAAGAAGTAGCTGTCACATGTTCACAAAATGGTGATTCTTCTTCAGCTTTATATATGTATATAAATATTTAAATTATATATATTTATACACACACACACACACACATATATATACACACACCTGTATATATGTAGCAAGTCTTTGGAGGCTGGGGGAGACTGGAGTACCCAGGGAAAACCCACACAAGCACAGGGATACAAACTTAACCCTAACCCTAACCCTAACACAGAAAGAAGGGAATCAAACCCATGCTCCCATAACGTTCTTGCTGTGAGGCAGGCATGCTAACCACTTTGCCACCATGTCACCATATACTGTATATTACTATACTGTGTAAACCATTATGCACACAATTCCCCATTTTAAACTGCCCATAATGAATACAATTGTTAGGAACCATGAATAATCATACAGTATATTGACAAAATTATTGTGACACCTGATCATCTATATGAGTATTGAGAACAACCTGTTTTCTAGGGTTAGTCTAAGTCTTACTCCTGTAATAACCTCCACACTTCTGGAAATGAGTGAAACTAGATTATGGAGTGTGTCTGTGGGAATTTTTTCATTCAGCCACACTAGTATTAGTGAGATCATACACTGATGTTTGGTGACGAGGTCTGTATTCTAGTTCATCCTAAAGGTGTTTAGTGGGGTTGAGTTAGAGTCAGGGATCTGTGCAGATGTTCTTCCACTCCAACCAGAGCACATTGTTTCATTATCTAGCTCAGGGGCTTTGTGCACAAGGGCCTTGTCATGCTGGAACAGTGATTAGGCCGCTTAGTGCCAGTGAAGGGATAATGTAATGCTACAACATACAAAAACATTCTAGACAACTGTGTACTTCTAACGTCTTGGAAAGTTTGAGAAAGTTAAACTCTTGTGGGTGCACTGGTAAGGTGCCCACAAACCTTTGGCCATATAGGTTAGATATGGCAAAGCTTTCACTAAAAAAGTTATACATTTAAAGATAATAAGGGATTCAATTAAACTTTAATTAGGTTATAAATAAGGTTTATTGGAAAGTGAGACGGGTGGTCTTGTAACTGTGGCGCTCAGATGGGGTACACACTGGACAATTGACAGTTAATCGCAGGACTAACACTTAGAGACAGACAACCATTCACACACATTCACTCCTATGGACAATTTAGAGTAGATATGTCACATATTGCCCAATCGCATGCATTTGGAGGCAGAAGGAAACTGGAGTACACAGGGAGAACCCACACAAGAACAGGGAGAACATGCAATCTCCACGGAGAAACACACTGCGGAGGAATCGGCCCAATGACCTTCTTGCTGTAAGGCAGAAGCACTAAGCACTCTGCCACCGTGCCGCCCTGAGCATGTGTTGTAAATAAAAAAACAATAACAAGTGTATGTAGTTTTACTTTCATTGATTTTTCAGCCACTCTGTACAATAGTCTATATACTGAACAGCTGAGTGAGGGATTTTAGTCATAGCTGAATAGTCAGAATAGTTTTGCAAACTTCCCAGCATGCATCGCAGACAGCTTAGCTGACATACGTACTTCAAAGGAGGTAAACACTCCCTGATGCAGACAGACACCGCAGCCCAGCATGCATGATGAATTATCACCAAGCCTTGTGGATAATTTTGAATCTTTATAACAAGTGCTTTTGTCATAGAAAAATTAATGAAAACAAGATTGTCTTTCATTTGAGCTGATTTAACCGCAGCCAGATGCTCCTCTCTGGATATAAAACCAGTCAGCACTAAACAATGCCCAACAAAAAACTAGCATTTTTTTAGCAGCTCATGCTGCAAATAAATCAGGCAGCGCACACAATGGCCATCTGTTTGTTATTTGATATGTGTGAATACGTGTTGTAATGACTTTGTTTGTGAATCAGTCAGTGCACTGGAACACACAAGAGCTCTCCAAGTGCCGGAGTGTTCAAAGCTAATCATATAATTGGACACAATAGTCAATGACAAATGGAGTTGCATGGAGCCAGCCAGCTGGGAAGTGAATATGTAATCATTGTAAAATCATATCATTTTGCATATTTGAAGACAGCTTAATAGAGTTTGCTTGTCACCGCACTATCAAGTGATGATCAGAGAGGGCCACGTCGTATTTGTTCCCGAGGATATTGCTCCTCTGCTTCTGCATTGAGTTAAATGGAATGGAAACATAGTTATTTCTTTGCTTCGCAGATGCTATATGTCTTCACAGCACCGTGGGATTTATAATGGAATTTTACTGTTCATGAGCATTAAACTGAAAAGCATACACTCGGTCGGCAGTTTATTAGTTACTAGATTGCTATACCTAATAAACTGGCGAGTGAGTATATATAAAAATCTGATGGAGCAGTAAATGTCAAATACACTTTGTTCAAGCATTATTATCACACAGTACAGATGTGCATACAATCAAACCGATTTGCTCTAATCACGGTTGCTGATTATGAACTCCTTCTTTTAAAAACGTGACAGAATATTCCATTTCAGATCCACGTTGGAGCTTTGTGACTGATTAACAATTGTCTTTTCAATACGGAACATTTAAGATGTCATTGCGCTCCTGGTTGTATTTCGGCTCAGTTCCCGAAAGAGTCGTCGCTTGATTCTTGTAAATTGCGCAGCTTGTAAGCAAGCCAGTCTGAGACCAATGAACAACTTCATGTATCTCTGGGGTGGTCCTCTTTGTGCTAGTCACTATTTACCGTTTACTACACTGCCCTTGGCTTCTACTATACCCATTCTTATCTCTAAGTTCTGCTTACCGTATTGGCCCGAATATAGCACGACCGCGAATATAACACGACCCCCAATTTTTCTAAATCATTTCAAGAACAATAAAAAAAATCCAAAGAAAATTTAAATGTAGACTACAAGCAATTTCTATTTACAATACAATGAATGAATAACCTAAAATTTTACTGTTACAACAAAGCATGTTGAATAATGTTAGGGCCTAGGCCTATGTTTTTTAACAGTGCTAGGGCCAAGCACAACCTCACAATTACTTACTTAACACAGGACCATTTCCTTTTACCTGTTTTGTGGGTGGTAGTGTGTCTCGGATGATCCTCATAAAGACTTGCTAAAACTAATAATAATAATAATAATAATAATAATAATAATAATAATAATAATATCTAACAATTATAATAACAATAATAAAATAGTCATCAACATTTCAAAACATTTCTAAAAATGCTCCTGGTGGCCAAACTGGTTAATCTACACCTGGATCTCAGTCAGAGTATAAATATTCACTTCCGAACTTGTATTGTTTCTGCATGGAATGGAAATTGAAACGTACTTCTTACCTTGTTCACGACTAAAGCTGAACTAGCAGACAGCCGATAAGAGTTCGGCCACGTAGGGCTGGCGCGGCGCGGGAGGCGATGCGCGGGAGTTGTTTTGCAGGTGGACTACGTTCAGGCGCTATTTAAAATGCAAGACTGCGAAAATAACGCGAGTGCTGTTTTTGAGATTGTATTTTCTGGAAAAAAACATCACGCTATATTCGGGCCAATACGGTAATTACATAACCCTAACCCTAACCCTTAACCTAATAGAGCTCAATGCTTGATTATACTTACTGATGGGGAAACATTCCAGTCCAATGTGTCTTTTCCACCAAGTACTTTCCTTGAATGCAACTGGAAAGAGCAGTGCTTTATACAAGGGACGGATATTTGGGGGAAATTCTTTACTGGAACGTCAGAAAAATGAATGAACAATTACTGATTAATCATTATCTTTTAGCTATTGTTTTCTGAAAGGCATAAAACAAAGATGAAAGCTTGTTTGTTGTGTTGTACACATACAGTATACGACCTTGCCATGAACTTCATTATTTTTATTTCAGAATGCTAACCCACATGAATTTACTTTCCATTTGTATGCAGTCGGGTTCAGGCTGTTAACTAAGTAGGCCTATATTTTAGCGCCCCCTGTTGGTAGCTGAAATGATGGGAAATCAAAGCCCATGCTGTACAATGTATCTTTGTTGTATGTGTGCTTGATCAAACACAACTGATTACTGATTACGATCAATGATCAACCACCGATTATTTATGCCCATCCCTACTATATACCTTTCATTAGGTTCTATTTGCAGTGTTAAAGCTACAGTGTTAGTGCTCGGTGTATTCTTCGTGGTACCACTACTTACTCACTGTAGCTTGCTCTTAAAAATCGTATCTATGCAGTGAAACACAACATCTACCTTAAAAAGCTTAGTCTCTGTTAAAAGGGATAATCTCTCATCAAGCATGTTCCTTAATGCAAAGATGACTCCCGCTGACCCACACCGGTTAGCAAAGGAGGAAAGAGGATGAGGATGTATGGCTTTGATTACAGCTATAGCTGTTTTAGCACATTATGTTGTTGCTGATTCACACGCTGAGGATTGCGGCACCATTAAAGGGTATAAATAATATAAGACCCTTTTCTACACTACTCAGCTAAGTGCCTTGAAACTTTGGGCTCCTTTCATCAGGTTCTCAATATATTAGGCCATGATTTATTTTCGGTTCGTAAAGTAGCATGTTCCTGGCTGCGTCCAGCAGGGAAAGCGTGTTAGCCGCTTTGGTTTTAATTGTGCAGCAGTGTGTAGACAGGGGGCTATGTCAGATCAGGTTAATATTTAATTTAACCTCACTTAACTATCCACATGATCCGCTGGATCATGACGGCATGACGAGGGCTTGGATTATAGCTGTGATAAAATGCAAAAACTAGCATTTTCCAAAAAAACCTGTCCTACACCTGCCACAGGAGATGTTTGCATTGAGATGAAATGTGAGGGGAGGATATGGAACATCTCTGATTTATACCCCTCTGTCAAAGCCTAACACTCTCTCCCCAGCTTCTGAGTATCTTCAGCTGAAGTCACCACTGAGAAAAACAATTAAAAGCCAATCTACAACTTGACTGCATGTCCGTGTCACGGTTTGTTATATGGAGATTCCCTGTTATTCAGAATAATTGAAAGGCAAAGCGTATAGCTACCGCACTAGCGTCCCTGGTTGAAGCCTAAAGAGTAACACTAAGAGAGCTGTGGCTGAAGGAGGAGAATGTGAGGAACAGCTCTTCAGCATGACAGCACGGGGGAATGCTGTCTGGGGATCTGAGAGTTGAGAGCATGGTTGTGTGTGCATGTCACGTAGCTAGCTCCAAGAGCTCAATTACAAGATTGATACTCGGAGAGGAAACTTCATTTTGCTTTACAGATGTCGACACCGCTAGAGAAAAACAAGGTTGTTGTTTAACATTAGATGGTTTGTCAGAATGAGAATAAGCACAAAAGCAACGACTAAGGCAGTTATTTCTGAATAATAACCCTAAAGTTTTGAGGCCGATTAAACCTTCACGCTGATTACAGCCTGTCAGGCACCGGCGTAGGGGGATATATACTGTGAAGTGTTTGAGCAGATTCCAATATTTGATGACGTTCTAAGGACATCTCTGTTTCATTTCAAATGCATAAAGAACCTGAAGGGCTTTCTCTACATTTTCATCTTAATTTGATTACATGGCATCTTGTCTGTGTGAATGATCTGTTTTGCCTCAAGAGAACATCTTAATAACTTTTTTCTCATGGCTTTAGCCTTCTAAACACACTGCAACTGTTTTGGACTTTTACCAGCCCCACTTGACTGAGAGGTAAAAATACATCTGTGGAGAGAAATGGAGGGAGAGAGAAAAGAAACAAGCAGTAAGGGACTGAGGGGTCTATTTTAGTGCACACAAAAGAGTGATTTGATGGTTAATGCATATTGCTATTTCGGTTGGACGCAAGCCAGTTTTTTTTAGTAGTTGTCAGTTACTATTTTTTTTTCAGTTGCTCATAAATGAATGAATGCACCGCAATGGGCGGAGCAGCACAAAACAGCTTGTGGCATTAAAAATGTGAAGAGTCAGTGGCATTTTCTCAGCCCTAAGTAGAGATCCAGTGATAAGACAATATTCTGCTGAACTAAAGCACAAAGTTAATAATCTAATTTCGTATGAAAGTTGTGTGTGTGTTGACCATTTACCTAACCCTAAACATAAACCTAACCCTAACCATAACCTTATGCCTTCTACGCCAGGGTGTAGGGGAACTGAGGTTCATTGGACTTCAGCACAACCCCGACTGGTCCAGGGAAACCCGGAGAAGGGTAGAATGGAAATGGGTCAGTAAATTGAACTCAAAAGGACCATGGGGACTCAATGAGAAGTAACTTGCGGGGAATCTGGACACTGGACAGGCCCGTGCACAACGTGGTTTCCAGCCCTGATTGGAGCCACGGTCTGGGGATTCCCATACCTGTTCCTACCCCTAACCCCTATCCCTGACCCTAAGAACCTAACCTTAACCCTAACCCCTAAACCTAACCCCTAACACCCTATCCCTAACCCTAACCCATGACCCTAAAACCTAACCCCTACAAACACCCTAGCCCTAACCCCACCCTGAACCCTTAACCTAACCCTAACCCTAACCCCTAATAACCCTGAAACCTAACACCCCAGCTCTAACACCTAACCCCTATCCCTAAACCTAACCCTAATCATAACCCTAACCCTAACCATAACCCTATTATCCCATTTCAACATAAGACCAAAATGGCAATGCCACCAAAATACTCCCTACATAATAACAACTAACTACTCAACTTTGATAGACAAATAAGAATATACTGGACACTGAAAGCTGTTGCTGTACAGTATGTAAGTTTCTATTTGAATTCGTGTTTAAATATAGAACAGGTATGAATTGGTTATTCAATTTTACCTGTGCTTAAATGTTGTTAATAGCAATATGCACCCATAATGTAGTCAGACACGCAGTAGGCTAGGCAGTGACCCATGATAGTTCATTTATGTGCAAAAAATTTAAACCCTGACCCTAACCCTAAAAGTTAATATTTGGTTCTTCTGGTATTCGTTACTTCTACACATAGCTCATAAAACGTATTAATAAAAAGAATGTGGACTTACGGACATAGCCTGAATATTTGATTTAATACTATTTTTCCTGTAAAACTTTGCTGATGCGCAAAAATCAGCCTCAGGTAGTTATCTCCTTGCAGTGCATCAAATAAACTCTGGTAGTGGAAGTGGGAAGTGAGCGAAGTGGTAGCTTAGTGGATAAGGTGTTGGACTACTGATTGGAATATTGTGGGCTCATTTCCCATGACCACCAAGCTGACAATGCTGGTCTCCTGAGCAAGGCCCTTAACCCTCATTTACTAACATTAAAAATGTAATAAATGTTAGTCGCTTTGGATAAGGGTGCCTGCCAGAAATGTAAATCTCTGTATATAAAACTTCCACAAGGTTGTCATACAAATTAAAATCGTAACGTGACACTAAAAACCTGTATAAACTCTGTACGGGAAATCTATTTCTGTAATTTTAAAAACAATGCTCTGCTTCAATGCACACAGTCTGTACTTCAATCTCAGCAGCACATTTAATGATTAACCTTTAATTATTTCCAATGATCAGGGTAAATAAAATTGCTGGTACCGAGTCACTCTGGTCTGGTCTGATGTTAACCATAAAAAGAGCTGTTAATGGTTAGACAAACAGATGGCTGCTGGTCTGCTCTGTCCAGCATCCCCTCACAACTGCCACCCATTCTTTGTGTCCATTAATCTTCTATTCCTGTAGCACAACTGTATTAAACAGCTCAGGAGAAGCACAGAGAGGCACACAAGCTAGCACAGCTGCCATCAGTCGAAACCCACTCTTTTCACTTCTAAACACTGCTGTAGAACAACACGGAGAAAATCATTTTGCCTTGAACCTGACCTTATAAAAGTGGGATCCGTGGTTGGGGAAACAATAAATGCTCATTATAAAGCAGATGCCTGAGCTGCTGAGGATTTCTCAGCATATCATCAGATTCGATTTTGTGTTTATGGTGTGTATTTATTCTACCTGACATACTTCATAACTTAAAAAAAAATAAATGTCATTGAAGCGAAATAAAGCTCACCAGACCCTTGATGGAGGGCGAAATACAATTCAGACTTCTTTAACCAAGCTGATCTATCGTCTACCGACCAAAATCTTTCGTTTGTTTTGGCCTCCTACAAAACACATTAAGTCGTGCACCGCCACTTTGATTTTATGAGGGATGCAACGCGACGACAAATATTTCAAAAACCAACTCTATTTGGGCCCCTATTTGGTGTGTCCATAACAGTCAGTGTGTAAATTGAAAAATCAATTCCAATTTCAATGATTGGAATAAAAAACACCAGGAGTTGAAGATAAAAAGACTCCTTCTGCTGGATCCACTTTAATTGGAAAGTCATTTCTTCAGGGTATTCTAATGGTTTTAAAGGAAGATTGCAAAATAAAGTTGATGAGCTGGTGGAAGGTTAATAGCCTGCGTGTATGTGTGTGTACACATGTGCGTGTGCGTGTGTGTGTGTGTGTTTCTATCCAAGGTATCTATTTAGGCTATCCTTCAATACATAATAATGAAGACAAATCCAATGCACCATTTTCACTTCTTCTATGAAAAGGTTGCGTTCTAAGAAATGACTCAGTGGTAAATGATTTTCTTATAGGTATGCATTTAATGCCATCTGGGGATCACAGTGTGTATCCAGTTTAAAAATCTAAATAACTTACCGTAATACTATATGTGTGCAGTGTGATTGCACCCTTCTTGAACCATTCTTTAGTTCAGTACGCAACATTCTCCATTCTTTAACAGGTCTGCTTCTCTGTGTCATCATTAAATAGAACACAAAGCGCTCACATGTTCAGTGGTTATTGAAGAAGCAATAGTAATCATTGAACTCTGGCTCTATAACGTAGATTATGGCAGGAGACAGGATATTTACAGATACTGCAAAGGTCAAGATTGTCTGAGTCTGGGCCAGATGACAAGGGGTAGGGATGGGGGGTGGGAGGAAAAACACACAAGAACTCTGGTTGGTTTCATTTCCTGGGAAGAAAGGAAAAGTTAAAAGGTGGCCCCTGAACAAATGAAACTCAATTTCACGGCACATTATCCCTCCCTGTTCTCTTCTCCTGGCTTTCATTTTCATTAAGACCACAGACAAGCATAAATTAATAATTACTGCCCGAATGTCTAAATGCAGGCCGCACTCCTGTAGCCTTTCATTTTCCTCTGCGGCCTGGCATGTTCATGCTTGCAAAATGTTAATTTAGATAATGTGGCCTGCCCCTTGTCAGATAATTCTGTTTGGTGCTCTCACTAATACATAATGGTCTTTCTGATTAGATGACATTAAGTCTATCTTGTGTTCAATCAAGCCATACAGATTTCCTTCCTCGCCAACACTAAGATGTTCAGACGAGGAACAGAAAGTCAGACATTTGGAAAGTCTTTGATAGTTTTGCATGTTATTCAGTTTAATAGTATGGCGAATGAACAAGGCTGATCCATTAAGTGTAATTCACAAAGCGCCGCCTAATACCATTAACGGCGGCTCATACGGGAAATGATCGGATGATAAAGGAGAGTTTAAAAAAAAAGTTCATTTCATGCAGAGAATATTAAAATGAACACATCCTGTTTTTTTGATTCACTGAATCAATGTTTCTATAAATTACAATGCTAATTAAATAACCTGCAAATTCTTCTTTTGGACTGATCTGGATGTGTTAAATTAGAGAAGGCTAAAATGGATGTGGGTAAAAAAAAAAAAGTCAGAACATAAAAACAGGAAATTAACCAGGTCAAAACAACAATCACAAAATGATCTGGCATGGAGGTGATTAATGACCGTTGTGCAAGATTGGATGTTTGATGAATGTTAATGTGACAAGGTGTGTGCACCATGGGCAGTGTTGTCTGGGCAGCCAAATTTGTAAGCCACAGTTTCTGGGGTCCACCTTCAAAAGTTGACCAGTTGATGCTTTGCTTCCTAATTGTTCTCTTACGACTTTACCCCGGCTTTCCGTAAAGCTGGTTAACATTCGAGACTCCAAGTAAGGACCCGGACACTGACCATGTTCTCTGGAAATTAGAAGTACCACAAGACATATCTGAAAATGAGCTTAGGTCTGTGACTAGGTTATTAGTTTGGCTTGCATCTTGACCGGTACATGCAATTTATTAGCAATTTTAGAGCCAGCAGCTTCTGGTCACCATTGTCATAATTCTACTGGACTAGAAATAACTTCTTGGAGCAGAAACCTACATTATATAGTTTGAGTTTTTCCATGAACTGCTCCCACGCCTGTCCATAAACAGCAGTCACCATGACTTTTAGCTGTTTATGGTCAGTCTCAGCTGTGGGGTTACAGGCCTGACACTTGATGAATAAAGACAAGGCATCCATTATGGAACTGAAGCACCAAAAAAGCCTTCTTGATGTACAGCTCATGTTGCACAAGGTTCTGGAGGACCTGGTGAACATGGAGCTTATGAGTTTTATGAGAGGTTGATCAGGATGGCGACTATGTAAGCAATAACGTATTTCTGAGCATGACTTTCAGGATGTTGTTGAAAAGACAATGGAAGAGCCAAAGGGTGCCACAAAGCCCATACCACATCACACAGTATTTATTTAGGCGGAGGTTGGTGCTAACCGCCATCTCCCACACTTCCTCTTCCTGCATGCATAGCAGGTTATACTGTATGTGCTGCAGAGACCCAGTTTAGTGAAAGTCTGTGTGGAATAATATGTGTGCGAACGGGAGCTGCAGGGTCTAAAGGCAGAGGGTAGCGGCATTTGTGAGTGGTTTAACCCCCAACAGTAAATCCGTTTGTGCAGACGAGAGGTCACTGGCAGCAGCTTAATAACGCAATCATAGGAGCAGTGTAGGGCTAACCCACTGTCTTCCTTCTTACTGAAAACATCCCTCAGACCGGATGGAATAGTGAAGGGGGTATGGCCCCCATGGCTTTTCACAGAAGTTGAGGTCACTATAAGCTGGAAGCCTGAATAAGGAGGCAGTGACAATGAGATGACCAGTGGGTAATTTCCTTCTCCATACAGGAAAAGTCAAAACACAAAAACCAGGAAACAAGCAAGGTCAAAATCAGAATAGTGATCACAATAATAGCAAGCTTGGTAAAGTCAGATACACAAACAAAATGAGTGTTTACTTTGCAATGAGTGTGTGCTTGCGTGTGTGTGTGTGTGTGTGTGTGTGTGTGTGTGTGTGTGTGTGTGTGTGTGTGTGTGTGTGTGAGAGAGAGAGA
>JAOUQX010000040.1:17491124-17511775 GCA_028566295.1 Liobagrus marginatus
CCCCCCCCCTCCCACTTACAGCAAACACCCAGATAGTCGCCAAAGATTTTCACTATATGCTGTGTTGCACAATGTATTTGTGACCAATAAACTTGAACTTGAACTTGAACATTCTAACTGGGCTTCCAACATTGTCGTGGCAGTATGGGGAATGCTTGTGGGTATGCTGCTAAGGTGTCTACAAACTTTTTTAGTGTATTCTAAACTAGTTCCTGAGTAAATGCAGTTCATGATAAAGGAGACTTACTAACGTCAACTTCAATGACTCAAACTAGCACAACTGGAATAAGTCTCTGCCATTTTCTACGTGGACTTTGCTATTTAACCGGTATACTTAACTTTATGAAACATTTTGTTAAACTCAGCCCTTTTTTTTATTACTTGAAAAAAAAAACAAATTCATGTATTAAGACTGAGGCAAATAAGATCAGCCAATTAATTAGGAAACAAAACCCAATCAAAAGGAGGAAGAGTAAGTCTCTAGGGTCTCTGTGTGTTATCAACAGTTACTGATGCTGTGCAACGGCTGAGTTAGCACATTTGCTGTTTAGTTGTCATTTTGTTTTTCCTCTTCCCTGTGAGCGTTGCCTTTTATGGTGTTCTTTGGGAGTTACTAAATGTAAATCAATTGTGCCATGAACAAGCTTGGCCATTTCCAAACATACAAATGTGAGTATAATAATAAAAAAAATATATCAGCTTCACAGGTACTTGGGTAAGCCTGGCAGGAATTCCCCATGTGAGAAATATCTGTGCCAGTAGGTGGACTAGTTACTCTGACTTGCCTCTAGGTGTGAATAAGTGTGTCCCATCCAACATGTATTACACCCAGTGCTCCCATGCTAGGCTCTGAAACCACCAAAACTCTGACGGAGATTAAGCTATTCAAAATAAATTGATAAAACCTTTGTCAGTAAATGTATAAAATGGTACATTATTATTATTATTATTATTATTTTTTTTTACAAATCCAAAATACCGTTTTTATTTCTTAGCTGTTACGACCATAAACGAATCCCCTTTTTATAGTTTTAACTAACAATTACTTTAAAATGCATCAAATTCCCAGATGCTTATGTGGAAAGTAAATATTTAAGCATGGTTATAAATGTGTCACTGTTGATTGTTTGGAACAGCTCAATAAATTCAGCCTTTCCCCCTTACCATTTTGCTGCATACTTCGCATAATTAACATACACATTTGTTTGAGAAAAAGATTTTTTTTTTTTTTAAACAAAGTGTTATCTTGACGAATCCCAGCGATCTTGACCTTCCTCTTGAACTGTGAGAGCTGTGGCCCAGATGGCAGGCTGCATGCTTGAACAGCAGGCTGAAACTAAGGCTCATAGAGAGAGATTTATAGTCTCCTCAAAAACATGTACCTTGTATTGTCCTTTCAGCATCTGTTCTGCCACTGCTGCGGTCAGTCTCTATCTCCTGGGTCAACGAGTCTGGCAAAATGAAAGGATAATGACGATTAAACATCCATGACATCTGCACTTAATTAGGAAAGTTTTTGAACAGCGTTTCTCATGATGAATGGAGGGCATATAGGCAGCGTTGCATACGGCATGATAAGAATTTAAACCAGTCACTAGGTGAGGAATGTTGCAAAGCCAAATCCAGCATGGCAGCTTTTTTGCACATGTTAAACCAAACCAGTGCCTCGTTCCTCAGACAAGCATCCTCAAACGTGATGATTTTGTGATACATCAGGAGCCTTTTATGGTGCATAAATCGTGGCCTCTTTACTGAGCTATATTGGAGTCGAGGACACAGCCATAATGCTTTCAAGAGCACGTCTCAAGTACAAGTCAAAATCAATCCTCACATGGGATTCTGACAGCAAGCACTCAATCACGTTAGAACAAACCAGATTTGGGACAAACGTGTCAAGCGATTATACGGCCTACAATGCGCTTGTTTTGAAGTCTTTCTATCATTCGGCCAGGTTGATGAAGTTACATAAAATATTGTGCTACGTATATTTTTTTCGGACGAGAGTGACATCCCCCAGACATTGGGATTTCAAATAGCAAAACGGCACATTTGCATGAACGAGCCATAACAATTTGGGACAATGTGAGCATTGAATAATTAAGGCTACATCTTTTTATTCCTACAATCTTTCAGTACATTTAACCTTTTATGTATCATTGAAAAAAAGAGTCATTAGTTGCTAAACCTCTTTACATCTGACCTCTTTAAAATGTGCCACTATTCATACGTCACTTTCTATAAAGGATCTGATTTTAATGAATAGCTTTTCAAAAAGTATCCCATTTACCCAGAACAGCTTCCTAATAGATTTACATTAGTTGGAATTAAACCTGTCCTACTTCATTACAGAGCCTCACACTAATATATCTTTTTTTTCTTGAACCCCAAAACTTGAACCCAATCGGTCATTAGCGGTCAGCGCTAGAACGAAGTAGCAGACATTCAGATGACACTGTAACGTAGTGCCAGGCCTCACCATTCAGGGAACGAAGACTCTCCGTCGGTGAGCTCTGTTTGAGAGACTGCTCTGCCTGTTCCCGCCTCTTACACTCGTACTCCAACGCCTCCTGCAGTTTCCTCTTAGCCTTCTTCTCCTTCTTCAAGCGCTTCTGAATGATTGCTAAAGATACACACAAACATATAGAATGGATTAAAAAGTACTCAGCATCCACAGTGGTAGAACTCAGGAGTCTAAACATACTCGTAGCTAAATGTTTCACAGTAACGTCGAGGCAGCGGGCCGCCATGTTCCAGTTGAATGAAAACGGACTGTGTCATTAGCGACATAATTGAGGCTGCAATAACCTGGATTAACCTAGGTTAGAATGCCAATGAGATGAAGTTCAGCGAAACTTTCTGGAAAGACGGAAAAACAGTCTCTGACATTATAAAAAGGCGGACGGCTGCTGGGCTTCAGCACAATTACTAGCATGCTTAGGAGAAACTGCCTTATTAAAGTCCACGTGATTCATTATGGTAAGTGAACACATTGAACATGAGGATTAGGGCTTTATTTAGTGCCATTTGTGTGCACAAAAGACTATGAAGATAAGTATATACTTATAATTGGATCTGTTACCACAGACAGTAAAGCCGAGGATATATCTCGAGGCCGTGTAGAATGTAAAGAGCATTCTCCTTTTTTATTTTTTTCTCAAGGATGGCTGTAATTTATTAGCTGAACCATGAACAATGTCATCGTTCTCCCTTGAGAAATGATGTGCTACATTTAGAAACGTTTACCACACTAACCACTTTCCACATGTTTATTTATAATTACATTAATATGAAATGTGCTCACAAGCCCGCAGGAGCACTGGGTGCTCAGATACACAGGAAGACAGTAACATGAACATGTTAAGGAATTGTCATGTCTCACGTCTGATACGTCATCTGTTTCTTAATCAATTTTAATGAATAACAGTAAAGCTCAGTAAAACTAATTATAATGCCAAAAGCCAAGTGATTGAGACTGAATAGTGCAGGGTGTTATACTTTATATGCACCAGAATATGACTGTTATTAGGAATAAACATGCACTTTTTATGGTATTGTATCAGAAAGAAGATATGACAGGAAAGTTTCTGAAGGTTTTTATTTCTATGTACAGTAGGCGGTCAGATATTATTCATCGTTAGTAACGGCCTAGTTTAGTTTGCTTAGATTGGAGTAAACCAATTACATTCATTCCAAAATATTGTAAACAGGGTGAAGCATAAAATAATTGTCAGAGTAGGATTCATATCGGGGTTATACTTAATACACAATAATAAAAAGATAAAATGTTCAAATAATAAAAGTTAAGGTTAAATCTGAATACAGTTACAGACAAGCTTACAAAATCGCATACTTCCCTACTATAAAGTATGCAAAACCAGTACGTGAGGTGAGCAGTATGTCCGAATTCATAGTATTCAAAAAATAGTAGGTGAAAAGTTCCCAGATGACCTACTACTTCCGCCCCGGATTCTGAAGTACGCATGCAGTGGGCACGTTACTATCCCATGAGATGGCTAAAGGTGGCGGCACATTTTTCCTAATGTTTTAAATAGCTTTATGTACTTCAGAAATAAAGTCTTGTTCCTTGTGCTTAACTTGTTTTACTTCAGCCAAGTAGATATTTTCCAGCTGTTGTGTTGACGTATGTCATGTGACAATGTGAACACTCCGAATTCCATTCACGCTACCCATAAACATACTACCTATATAGAACATACGTCAATAAGTGCGTTTTAATTCAAACGTAGTTCCTACTAAAGCACGTATGGGATTTCGGACGCAGCCATTAATGTTTAGAGAACGGAACCGATACGGATTCATATAGAGCCCTGCTAAGCACACATACTGTATGTTTGTGAGTGTGAATGTAAAAGTGTGTACCTCTGTTCTTTTGCTCAATGGCCAGCTGTTTCTCCAAAGTCTCCCGAAGTTCCCTCTCCCTAAACAGCTCCATCTTTAGCTCGGTTTTCTCCAGCTGCACTTGCTTTTCCTGAGCACGTGCGTTATCAATAGCCACCTTCAGCAGGCCCTACCAAGGCAACCAGAACATATTTTACAATTCACACTCACTGATTGCACTGTAAGCAATGCTAAGTTGTGTACACATACACACGAATGTATAATCAATCATCAACTGTAACTGGTGATAAGGAGTTTATTAGCAACACCTGTACACCTACTCATTCTTGCATTTATTTAATTAGCCAATCATGTGGTAGCAGTGCAGTGCATAAAATCATGCGGCTATGGACCGGCAGCTTCAGATAATATTCCACCACAATAGGGAAAAACGTGATCTTAGTCGTTTTGACTGTGGCATGAGTGTTGGTGCCATGTGGGGTGGTTTAAGTGTTTCTATGACTGCTGCTCTTTTGGGATTCTCTGTAGAATTCTCAAACTCAAGACCGGGGTTCGATTACCAGCACTGCCAAGCTACCACTTCTGGGCCCTTGAGCAAGGCCCTTAACCTTCAACTGCTCGCTTGTAAGTCACGCTGGATAAGCTCGTCTGCCAAATGCTGTAAATGTAAGTGCACTCAGAATGGTGCAATATAGGTGAGAGGGCAATGGAGAATGGACAGTTTGTCAAGCTGACAGAAAAGCTACAGTAAGTTAGAAAACCGCTCTGTAGACATCTGTACAACATGTTGAAAGAGTTTTCCTTCTGGTGGCCAAGAACAGAAAAATCTACAGTTAAATATGAGAAAATTGTAACTGATGAGCATCAGTTTTCTTGGCATATGTTGGGTCAAGTCATACCAATCAATCATCATATACATTTCACAGACTATTTCATTCCATTCAATTCACTTTTAATAATAGATATAGTCTCAAAACAGCTTTATAGAAATACAAAACTTTTATTAAAAATGTCACATTTGAAAATTAAATTCATGTTTATCCCTAATATACAAGCCTGCGGCAACGGTGGCAAGGAAAAACTTTCTGATATGATATTAGGAAAAAGCCTCGAGTGGAACCAGACTCAAACGGGACCTTATACTTATATGTATGACATCAGAGTGTATGCTCAAAGATAATGTCCTGCCAACATGTCTATATCCAAACAGAATTGTGACCAACAGCTTTCAAGAATCTTAGAAATCGGCAGTTTTCATATTCCTTCTGGTTTAACTTAAATTTTTTCTTGCTGAATTCATGAAATATCCACCGAAGAACAACCGCGGCAGCATGAAAGTTTTAATGTGTAGTTGCTGACCAGGTGCATTCTTCTGTGCCCACATACCCATCATTTGCATGACAATGCAACATGGCACAAAGCAAAAGCTGTCTTTAATTGGTTTTATGAACACGGCAAAGAGTTTAGTGTTGTTCGGTGGACTTCCCAGACACTGGATCTGAATCTAGTACATCATCTTTCAGACTGGGTAGAACATAAGATGCGGCGGAATGAAAGTGCTCCTGTAAAATGTGCAAGAATTGTGTGATGCAATCGTGTCCACATGAAGCACAAGTTTTAAAAGGACGGTTTTCCGACAACTAGTGCAATCCATGTCATGAAGAATTGATGAACTGCTGTTTAAGAGTAAATTAAGCAGTCAGTTGTTGAAATGCACGTGAAACAAAACAGAAGGCTTTCTAGAACTTAGATTTAGAGATCGAGTTAAATATAGACAACATTGTACCGCATGAAATGATTCACCTGTAACAAGAAAGTTTCATTTAAAACTATCATAAATGTCAAGACTACTCTGCTTCCTCAGTGGCATTTATACAGCTCGTTGTGCGTTTGCAGTTTTAATGGTGCTATGACCATTTCCAAACAATTATTTCCCACACACATGCAATTAAGGCAGATGCAATGGGCTATATCATACTAATTGTTCCTTGTTATGACCCCAATTTAGACTAAGTTCCTTTATCTCAATTTTCTGCCTGGATTGCTTGTGTTGATTTGAATATGTGAGTGCTCAATCAAAACGTTACCCCGGAATCATGATTAAAGATGACGAACTAAAAACCGTGTGGCTGCGAGTAGTCTATGCATTCAAGCTAATTATCAGTGAGGCCAGAAGGAGCAACATGGCTCTGATGTCGCTTTCACAAGAACAGTGTACATGGAGGCACTCCCTATACTGTACTCACATCATTAGTCTCACAGGCCATGCTAATCAACCACATTCATCTTTCTGACTCATTCTGATCTGCATGGAAACAACACTGTTATAGTAAATGCTACAGCCTAACGTAACGCCCCCTGTTTGTTACAAATGGCAAACAGAACAGAGCATTACTACAGCATTTGGATGCTGTGGTGTCAAAAATAGAAATATATGAGCTATATTCTTGATTAAGTCAACAGCACAATCACTTTGTGTTTATAACGTGTGTAATAGTCTTGCACGCACACACCTCTAGCTGCCTAATAGTGTGTCTGAATAATGGACACTTGAAGATAGATAGGAAACAGTAAAACCTACTGAATCCCTTCACGTAGAGACTATATCCGAGTTTTACAGAGGTGAGTTTCTGGATTTTTGTCAGTAACATGACCAGTAACATGACAGTGTGTTGTATTTCTTAATTTCATTAACTTCAAGAGAAAAACAGAATTTGGTGAAGATATTGCTATTTCTAGCCATAATAATTAATAATAATTAATTACAGGTAGTAGTAACTTGTCTCACAGACTTTCCATTGTAATAAACATAAGTAGCAAGATGGCATTTTTTTGGTGAAATAACAGGAATAAAACACCATGAGACTGGATAATGTAGGAAAAGATTCACTTCAGAAAATAATCTGGGTTATTCTTGATGTGGATTGTTGTCCTACACCAACACTTCCTGCGTTTCTTTTCATAGTAAATGACATGTTAATAGATGGGGTCATTTTAATCGACGTTATTACAAAATAATTTCTCTGGTTATGACACTTAAATTGGCATAATAAGGCTTGATATCTAAAGCAAATAGGTATCGGAGAGACTCTAATAATCCATATGAGTGTTTGTTGAAGATCAGTTGAGACTTACTTGAATGTTGGTCAGTAGGGTCTCTATGGATGACAGCCCGTCAGGAAACAGGAAAGGAGACGGGAACCCTGGTGGCAAAGCCTGACTCGCCAACGACAACCTCTCATAGCTGTCTCTCGCTGTTGGAGTACACATGGGGACTTCTTCTGGTGGCAAAGGCAAAGAAATTCACACTCAGCAAACTGGGTTCAACCAACACATTAGACATCAATCGCAAAACTGTAGCATGGAATAAATCATTCTTCTTCTCCTCGCCCTAACAATTGGTGTTTAGACTTAGCTTTTGTTTGTGCAAAAATCACATTAACATCTCTACAAGCAAGCCCGATCAGCTGGAAATGACTGATAATCCATTCTGGAACTGTCATGTGAAGCAATGCTGTTATTGATGCTACTGAATGTGTGGCTGTTAGCGATGCTCAAGAGCTTCCATTCTCATGAATGTAATGAGATTCCTGTGCACCATGAGTGGCTTTACTTTTATACTGTTACGCTGGTGGTCATTTGCTTTTTTGTCCAGGGCATAAATATGATAGGAGATCTGGGCTGCCCGGTCCATATGGCCTACTCTAGCTCTCTGATATGAAGAGGCCACACTCAATCAGATGCATATGGCAGGCATTGATTACTAAAAGCCCTGGGTCTTCAACAGACCATATGGCACAAGGAGGTGAACCTTCATTTAGTGCGTTTCAATACCAGAGCAGTTTCTCTGGCATACTCAGCACTGCGAGTTTGGACAAATGGATTTTCATCCTTGTGAAAAAAAAAAAAAAGATGCTGAAGATAAAAATCAATAAGACGGAGGCAGAAGGTATCAGACTGAAATCAAGGGTAACTCGGAATAGGCTTTAACAGAGAAGAAAAACATTGCAGTAGTCATTCTTTAGCTCTCCCAATGGGTGTTATGAAGACTAGGTGCTGAGAAGTGCTGAGTAAAAAGGTACCCATTCATTCCCAATGGAAAAGAGCATGACAGACCTAAACACAGTTTAGCACTTAAAAGAGACTTAGAAGAGTTGACAGGGGCTGAGCATGAGCTAGACCTATTAAAGAAAGTACAAAGTAAAATGGTCATCGCATGCAATTTCAGAAATAGAATCAATTACTGGATCGTGGCAAACTCTTTAGAGATTCAGTTAATGTAATTGTCTTGTCTTTAACTATTTTAAGCTAACAAATTGCATAAAATAGGCCTGGCGGTGTTGCTAGAAATAAGAACGGTATTATTACAGTAATAGTTTTAAACATATACAGTGATGGCACCTTTTCAACAAGAAATGTTCTGGAAATGAGTTTTTAGGCTATAAAAAAAAAGCCAATCCCACTGAGAGACAGACACTTCATGAGCTGCAGCAAAGACATTTCTTTTTTCCTAGCAGAAAAGATCCATCAGCCCTCTTTAGACTGTGATGTGGGTGGAGGCAGAGTCTTAAAGAACATAAATCTGAGGGTGGACACTGAGCAGATGTCCTTTGTGTCTGAAATGTAAAGCGGAGATCAGATCCAGAGCTCAGATCGAGGCTTTGCTTCCTCGGAGGAGCAATTGCAGCATGTCAGAGCCCTGATGACATCATCTGCCATTCATCACGTTTGTGAGGGCAGACCTCTGCCATCTGCTGCGCATGCCATCATAACTCTACATCTATCTCTTTTTCTTTTTGCCTCTCTCTCTCTCTCTCTCTCTCTCGCTCTCTTTCTCTAACATGCACACCCACATAAAACCACACACTAACCAGGGACTCATTTCCCTGCACACAGTCCAGTGATGACACTATCTCTGCATTGTCACGGTGAACAACCACATAGTTTCTCCACATAGCCCCAGCTGCTGCTGCAAAGAAAAAAAAAAAAACAACCTTTCAATCTATTGTCATGTTGTCATCAATCAATTTACCGCATTTATTTATTAATTACAAGCACCACCAGTGGAAAAAACCACAAATATCTTTAGATGAAATCTGGCACTCAAATCCACACCGGGCCTCTCATACAGAATTAATACGTGTTTGTATGGCCCTTTAAATCATGCGCAAACATGGCAAGATTGGAGGAGACCCACTGCTCCCATCAATATTCACTAATGCCAGCCAAGGCTTGGTAACAGCTGGTCTTACATTAATTAGTTTAAAGTATTTATTTCATCCATCTCCAGAGCAGATTGAGCAAAAACATTAGAGATTATTTCAAGCATCTGCAAATGCCCTGGAAGCATCAAGCGAACCAACAGTCGAATCTCAGCCGCCAGTATCGAAGCTTGATAATTTGCAATTCTTGGAAGAGGGGGAGGCTTAAAGGAGTGCTGCGCCTGCATGCAGGAGCTCCCAGCAGCCTTTTCCTAAATTTCAGCAGCACTTCCCCTCCGGTTCATTACCGACAATGGATGGCTGCCTAATGGATAAACATTTGCTGCTAATCTAATTTCATAAATAAAAAACAAAAAAGTCCACTTTTGGAGCGGTTATTACTGCCACTCAGTGGCTTGGTTTTGGTATGCAGATAAAGGAGTGGAAAAATAACATCGACGTTGTTATTATTAGATCACGAAATGGTTTGAGGGTATGTTTACAGCCCTGGTGTATTCCGATGCATTCAGTGCAAATGCCAAGAAGTGAAACAATACGGCAGGATCTGGATGGTGGAGGCACTGCAGTTGGTTTGCAGCCACTGTTGTCCCATATTTCATGTTGGCATTAATCATACATCATTGCTTTAACCAACTTCTGCTTGGGACACAGCAAGGGGCTCGCCGCATGCACAATGCTGGATCACAGGGTGCTTCGGAGCGCTTTGTTATGGAGAAACAATCTGTCGCGCATTACAAAGCAAACGCCGCATTTCTTCTCAAATTACCAATTCAGCTCTCAAAATAACATAAACCCAGATGCAACCAAATAACTCAAGCTGCAAATTACAGCTAATATACTAAGCAAATGTTCTCCTCCTTCACTTCCCTCCCACCGTCCCTTGTTCGAATCAGCCTTTCTCCGCTTGTATTGTGTTCTCTTAATTCCCTCCTTGTTTGGTGCACTTCAGTTTTGGCCTGTGCTTGGCTGTTTATTTCTCACTCTTGGTCCAGAATCATTGACTTGGACTTAATTACAGTGGCAGACGCCAGCGGGTTGGAGAGAGAGGAGGAGAGCGCTAGGTTTTCCAGGTGATATTTCTCCACCGGGGCTGCCAGTAGCAGCTGTGACAGGTCCAAGCTCAGCTCTACCCAGCAAAAAAAAAAAAAAAAAAAATCTTATGAGATCCTTTCGGGTCAGCGATGTCACAAATAACATTTCATGCACAACTGTTTTGCCGGATAATAGGAGCCACAAATAAAAATGGGCCGCTGTAAATACGATGCATTCTGAATAAAACGCCATAATTTAAAATGACACTCTCTCGAAGCGTTCGCATCCAGACGTATGCGCATACGCTCCCTCCCTCCCATGGCAGCCGCAGGAGTCCTTGACAGTATGCTTGCAGTGATAAATCACCTTTCCAGTTAATTTTCTCAGTCGTTATGTGTTGTGCTGCTAAAACAGGGGCTTAGGAATTGACTTGACAAACTATGAATGTAAAAATATCACTCGCAGGGATCTAGGCTTATCTCCAATTTACATGTTATTAGATTTGTATTGCGAACAGCACTTGGACGCAGCCGTGGCAAAGAAAAGCGAGCGTAAGAGAGAGAGAGATGCATATGATAACGGAAGATAGGATACATCCCAGACCCCTCTTGACACCCTTTGATATCTCGGATGGAAAGTCACAAGAAGGAGAGCAGAAGCCACTCAACTGATTTTAATATGATAGACAAGGCACTCTGTGATAAATTGCAAGAAAACCTGGGGAAATTTAGCAACATTATCGCAATAAATACTTTTTAATTGACCTTGGGAGCTGAAAATCTGCCATATGTTTGGAGTTGCACTGTTTGAATTGAGGTCCCAACGGGCCTTTCAAACAGCACAACTTCGGCACTGAGCCGAGAGAGAGAGAGAGAGAGGGGATGGGGAAGCTAGGGAGGAAGGTAGAGAGAAAAGTAAGTGAGCTGGAAGTAAGAACAACAAAGGTATGGAGAGAAAGAGATAGATACTAAGAGACCAAGAGAGAGAGAAAGAGAGAGAGAGAGAGAGAGAGTGTATGGTAGCATTTGGTTGGCCTGACCAGTCACTTTGATATATTGACAGGTGAAGCCTGTGTCCTTGCAAACTCATGTTCCTCCCAGCAGGAGAACAGAATGCTAAAATCTGGAGGATGTCAGTTCGCTCTCGGCAAAGGCGGCTGCTGCTTTCAGCAGACAATTACATTTTATTTGACCTGCCAATGGGGCTGAAGAAGTTGCCGCTTTCTGGGGGAGTGGTTATGACCTTTCAGTCTCATAAATAGAGACAACCCTGCACTACACAAGAACTAATCTCCACACCCGTCTCTCCCCTTGCGCCTCTGCTGCACGCGCTGCTTTTTTATAGCAAAGTGCTGCTTTATTCACCTATGGTACAGCTTAACCATTCTATCGTCATTTATAGCGGTGGCACTCTGCCGCTTTTTACAGTCATGTTAAAGCAAAGTCACGCTTAAATGCCAGAAAAACAAGCCAGACCTTTTAATGGAAGGGACAGTTAACAATTTCCTCTTGGGGGTAAATGTGAAAAAAAATAAAAGTATGGGTTTCTGTAGTGAGTAGATTTTCCTCAGGGTTTAAGTAGCAAATGTTGTTCATATGAGCAGAAGAGCATTGTGGCACGGCATGATATTATACCAGGAGGCTAATAAAAAAGATACCTTCGTTTACGCTCTCTGTCTCTTGCTTTGAGGATAAAATATTAGCCATTACCAAAATTCTGCTGAGAGTCAATGACGTCAAGAGCTGGACCGGATTAACAAGTAACGTTTTACTTAAAGGGCTTTATGCTGAAGAAATGCACAACTTGGTTTTCCATCTCTCTCTCTCTCTCTCTCTCTCTCTTTTTGTTAATGTTCTCTATACTTACAGATTAAATCGTTTGCTGCACAAACCTATTTGGGAGCGGTGAGAAGGTGAAGGGGATAATCAGCACAGCCACTGGAACGTGTTGCCTAAATGCGCTCACAGACATTACTGTGCACGGCCATAAAATTAGCGGCGGGACCTTAAAACGCTGACATTTCGCATGACTTTTGAGAAAGTGACACCCTCATATTTTCACGTAGGGTATCATTAAATTTCAGCTGCCCCGTGGCCGAGCCATGCCATTAATAACCAATTCTGCGTGTCACTCTGCTCCCTTCTCTTTGAAATAATGAGTACTTTGCTTTGCCTTAATAAATTGAAATGTATTCTCAAGGCCACGCTGAAGATAGTGACACCGGTGGACAGGGAGCAAATATTCATAAATCCTTAAGTAGCAGGGACAACGTAAAAGATGCTGAGCGTAAGGTGAAAGTTTTTCAAAGTAAAGGCTTTAAATGTTATTATTTAGAGTTCAAAGTCATTTAGGTAAAAAGAGAGATAAATATACTGTTATGAAGATGAATTCTGAAAGACGAGACAAAGACACCTAAAAAAAAAAAAAAAAAAAAAAACCCTGAACGTTCATAACAAGAGTCACTGACGCACATCGAAGCCGAAGAAGACGTCTCCTCCTTTTATACTGCCCCTGTCATATTTATTGCATAAAGGTCAGCGTGTTCATTTGTTCAAAGTCAGCGCTTTTTTTTTTTTTTACCTTCCTCCTTTCGACCATGCTCCTGCATGTAATAAATGCAGACGATATGTCTTTACCAGACCACTGAGGATTAAAGGCTTGACCGCCTGTAATGCAGGCATAAACCAACCCCATGTGTGCTGCTTTTGTTTCTACAAGAGTGCACCTTGAAGCCCTGAAGTCTTCCACCAGAGGCCTACTCGCTTATACACATTGAACATTTCTTTTTTTTTTTTTTTTTTTAACAGACACCCAATTGATGTTAGCAAGAGGGTTGTGTAACCTAATTAAAAAGGTAAAGCAGGCTGGATAACTAGTGCTCTCAAATGCTTGCAAATTAATTGGGTCTAATGTTTGAAAAGCAAATGCATTCAAGGGTTTTATTGTTTGTCTGTTACTTTGAATAGCTGTTCTTATTTACAAATTTGGGAAGTGCACTGATTAAGTCTGCAAATGGAATGAATTATGGAGTAAGGAGAAGTAGTAAAAGAGAGTAAAAGAAAAGCAATAAGGTGATTCAGACAGCAGGCTTTGAGGTTACTAAAAAAAGAAAAATACATCTAACACAGTTCATCTATAGGGCGGTGTGGCGACAGAGTGGTTAACACTCCTGCCTCACAGCAAGAAGCTAATCGGTTCAATTCCCATCCAGGGTGTTTCTGATTCTGAAGTTTGCATGTGCTTGCGTGGGTTTTCCCTGTGTACTCCGGTTTCCTCCCGCCTTCAAACACATGTGATTGGTCATAGATGAATTAGCTACTCTAAATTGTCCATAGGAGTGAATGTGTGTGTGTGAATGGTTGTCTGTCTCTAAGTGTTAGTGCTGTGATTAACTTGCGATTGTCCAGGATGTACCCCGCCTCACGCCTTAAGTTAGCTGGGATAGACTCCAGCGCCCCCACGACCCTGAACAGGATAAGCGCTAGACACTGAATGACTGAATGAGTTCATCTATAGTTAGTCTCAGCCTCAGGCATCAGGCCCACAAAGCGCTGGCTGAATGTTTAGTTTATATGGAACACAAAAGTCTTGCTAAGTCCAGTCATGCTGATTGATTGAATTCTTCCACATTTCCAGGTGACACGTTTGTGAAGTTTTGTAAAGCTTGTGAAGATCATCTTAAGCTGGAAGTTTTTCAAAATTATTTAAAATTCACAGTATAGACGCCTTTATTTGCCCAAATTTCATATATGAACAATCTGTGGTTTGCGTGACAATCTGGTTTTATAGGGACTTTTTTCAGCAACAAAACAAACTGTGATTGGTTGCTTTCCATGTCATCAGACGCCCTCTTGGCCAATAAAAGCTGCTATGGAGTCCAGGACTTCTGCCATCAGTCTGGAGGTATGGCTAAGTGAGACTAACCTTTAGGAATGTTTATAGGAGCTGGGAGGAAACCAGAGGACCAGGAAGGAAGTCCACATGAGCACTCCCCTGAGGTACTAAGCAGCACTTACTGTTGTACTGACTACAACACTATAAAAACTAGAGGACGCTTAATAATTTCCACATTTCATCTCTAATGTATTAAAAAAGAGCACAAGGCTTCCTTGGCTTGATGCAAATTCAGATCTTATTTATCACATACACATACATGCAGTGAAATGTTTTTATTCCATACAGCCCAGCTTACGAATCTGAACGCTAGGGTCAGAGCACAGGGTCAGCCAGAACATGTGGCACCCAGAAACCAGCCAGAAAGTGAGGTTAAGGGCCTTGCTCAAGGACCCAATGATGGTATCTTGCCTAGTGTGAGGCTTGAACCCCAAACCCTCTGATCACTGACCCAGAGCCTTACCACTGAGCCACCACATCCCACACACTGCTTGTTCACCTGCTACGACACTTCTGGTCTACTGCTGTCCATTACTTACACGTGTCGATTTTTAAATACTTACTATTTTTGTCTTAAGCATGAATCCAATCTTCTAGTTAAGTGGTTACAGGTTATGTATCAATATATCATCTAGCTTAAGGCTGGCTCTTCATCAAATAATTCAAGCAATCACTGACCCTGTAATTTAAATGAGATTTTAACTCATTTCTTGTTTTTGTGCTCATGGCTAAATGAGTAATAGTGCAGTCATGTCATTTTAACACATAGTGCTCCTACTTTTAAAAACGTAAAGGATTTATATTTCAATGAACCAATGGATTCAAAGCTATCCTTTTCCCCCCATATTCATGCTATTGGGTTGGGCCTCATTTTTAGTTAATAGACTAGATATGACACATTTATCTAGAGACCAGTGAATGACTTATATTTCCAGGACTATTATCAAAAGATCAACATTGCATTTATTAATTGTGTGACTACAGTATATCCCACTGGGTCCTGTAAGTAAAGTCACATACAACTCATGGATTAGGCATTGAAAGAAGAGTTTAACAAAAAAGAGATTGTAAATCAGAACAAGCATTCTTTCACTGAACAACGGCAAGAAGTCTGCAGCAGGATGGTGAATGAGCATGTTGATTAAAAATGAGCGCATGTATTTATATTATTGTATTGCACTGCATTCCTACGGGGGAACGAGGACGCTGTTGTAGCCGAATCTGGCGCTAATCCTAGCTCAAGATACTGAGTGGCTTGTAAAAGGAAAGATGAAAGGCAAAAAAAAGATAGGACAAGGATATGGAAATGTAAACCTTGGTAAAAGCTGGGCTCAGGAAGCCCGAGTCCGACTCGCTTTGGCTCTTTGTAGCATAAACGTGCAAAAATGGATGCAAATCCATTTGCGCCCGGTTCACAGTTCTAAAAAATACTTTGGGGTTTTAAACGTGGGCGACGTGTTAAACGTCTGGAAATCTGTTTTGATAATATTATTCATAGCACTGGCTTTGTGCTGCTTGAATTAATAACACTCCATTTACAGATGGAAGAAAGCTGGCATGGTGTTTCCAGTTAAAGAGATTAATTTTTAAACACCTAATTGACAGGCTGGGGTTGGGTGGATAAGCAACACAGCTTCTCCAGGGTTTCAGCTGCTGCAAAGTCAAGGTGACTGGAATACTTAGGCAGGCTTTAAAACACACAAGTAAAGCCAGAAGAGGGCAGAGAATTAGTCTTCCAGCAGTTTGCCTACACCCAACATTCGCTTTTATTGGGACTGATTTACTTCTCGGTGAAAGGATATAAAAGCCTTAAGTATCAGACTATAATTACAGTAGAGTCGGAATTTAAAGGATTGACTCACCATGTCCGCAAGTCAACTCCAACTCAGCGCCATGATAAGAGCGCTCTATTAGACTGAGTGCCTGGCAGGGCTACGCTTTAATAGGGCTCCAGATAGCGGGACAAATAAGAAACAATGCTCTCGGTGCGCGCGGCGTATATTTATTTACACTTGTTTATCTCAGTAAAATGTTGTCCTGGTGACATTTTTAATGCTTGTTTACAAAATAGAAACAACGAGCTGGACAATCCGACTAGGTAGTTCAGTTGCTTAGGAAATAAATAAATAAATAAAAAAGCAGGAACAGCGTCAGGGTCATGCTCACCTTCCTGCGACAGTTGCTGTGCTGTGTTTTGGTCTGAATTGTACATTAGCGATGCAAAGAAATGGGTTTTGCTAATTGTTTTATATATTTCATCTGTCCAAGGGCAAGCAGGTAAATTTGTTCACAGCAGTGTGCATTCGCTTCGCACCAGATGCGTGGATATGCACTTGGAATTCACAAGGAGGCTGCATTCCGATTGAAAAAAAAAAAAAAGTGCAATGCTAATGTGACTTTTTTTTTGGTAGTAGGAATAAAAAAAGATTGCCCCAAAGGAGGCAAAAACAAAATTCGACATACCCCCGCGTGAGTGCGCGTGTCAGTGCAACACATTTGTTCTCTATTGAAATGAAAGGTAACATGAAGCAGTCTTGCATGTTGTGATGGACAAAGAGATTTCACCTTCTCCACTGAATGATAATACATTATTAAATTTGCCTCTCCACTCACTAGATACACTTAGCTGACCACAGCATATTTATCTCCCTGTCTAAGCCTTCCGTCTTGGCAGGAGAAAGCATTCTGTCACTTTTAAGGCATTTCAAAGATTAAAAAGAAGCTCGTTCCTTTCAACATGCCTAAAACAGCCGCCCTTTTTTATGAAATGTAATTTAGCAGTCAGTGGTGTCACGCACCGGCTCATGCGAGAAGGAGAGCAAATATCCAAATGAACTGCAGGGCTCCTGGGGGGAATTTCTCATCCTGCATCATCAGCACTATTTGTTACATCGCTCGCAAATTTGATTGATCCTCTATCGAATTATTTTTTTGCACCCTTTCATTTGGACAGGACACACACTGACAAGTTGTTTGATCATAAACCCTGACTGCTTGCCAAGTCACATTTCGGCTCCTTATGGCTAATGATCCAGCCTTTTGTCTTACGGAAAGTCAGCCGAGTCAGCACAAACCTCCATCCGCTGCTTTTTTGAAGCCAGATTGGCAAGGACACTAAAAAGGCAAAAGAAAACATGCTATGAATGCAGGCATAGCTGATGAGGAGAAAAGAGTGTGCTGATACAGACTCTCAAACTGTAGTTGCTTTGAAGGTGACCTAAGTTTTTAAACCAGAAGCTTACTGTAGTACGGTCCTAGAATGACAGATTACAGCGTACATTGATTACTTAAGGCTCTGAATTTGTCTACAAAGATTTCAGATTTTTTATTTCAGCATCGAAACGGTTTTACGGTTAAACTTAATGTTAACCCTAAAGATAATGCACACATCACTCCTGTGTAATAATGTCTTTTATGTCTGATTTTAAATAGGCTTTCTTAGATATCGAAAAGCAGTTTAGGTCTCCATCTACAGTAGGACTTTTATTATTATTATTATTATTATTATTATTCCGTAACCAGTCTATAGTGTCTAGAGTAAGAAACACTAGTAAAGAAGGCATGACGGTTTGACTGAAGGCATTACAGACGAAACATAGAACCAAAACAGCTTTTAATACCACTTTGCTCAGCAATATCAGCACACTTACTTTCATTCAAAATGTTCCATTATGAAGGAAATGAAGCTGAAATCGAAGGAGACAAGCGGTGCATATCAGAAAAGACAATCAGCTATGAGTTTCCATTGTTATCCTACACCATATTATATCTGGTTCTATTAGATTATCCTTATTGCTTGTACATGTCTAATTTAATATATGGCAAAAAAAATAATAAAATAAAACAATTTTTAGGCACGATAGCATCCAAACCCAACCTGAAATAATTGCCTGAATTAAACATACCGAACAGGATGTCTGGCTTAAAGCAAAGCACAAACACAATGCTTTCTAATTACACCCTTCTCCTCTTTATCATGCCTCGCATCTCTTCTTTGATTTCAGCTTTTAAAGCAGGTCAAGAGAAATAAAAACTTTAATTCCATATCTTTTGGAGTACTTGAGGAAAAGGTCATTTTTTTTCCCCTTCGTTTCCCGTTTTTCTCTTTCGTGAAATCATTTAATGGCTAACACATGCTTCTCCATTCACTGACCAGCTGGCAAATTATCTAAGTAATACTCATTCATCTGACCGCGTCCCAGCGCCTGTCATCTCGTACAAATCAAATGTGATTATTTACTGCACATTTAGAGCCAAATACCGCGGCTGATTGTACGCATCAGTTCCTGCGAACCAAAAAGCACAATGAGCTGTCAATAGAGAGGCTGGATTAGTGTAACGCAGTTCTTACTTCACCACAATGAGCTGCAGTTATTTGGAGCGGATGACAATTCAACGCACAGACACATAATACAGCTGCTATTATTACCATCACTTTTGGTGGAAATAGGATGAGCTATGAATAAAGAAACTTTGCTGCTTCTCAGCCTTCATACATAGTTTTTCTTTCCTCTGAAACTTGACTTGAAGTGTCTAATGGTTGATCTAAAAAGAGTGTCATTGCATTGAATAATGAAGATATGTTTAAATATTTAGTATCTCCTTTCTGGTGTATAGTGATGGTTTAAAAAAAAGGAAAAAAAAAGGACAATCCATTTGGAGAACTAGATGAATCTACAGGATCTTCTTTTAACCGATCAGGACACAGTCAACATGATTACATCCTATTAGTCTCTTTGACCTACGACCATGTCCCTGTAATTAATTATATGCAACTATATGAAGATTTAAGGCATGCAAGTGGGCCAACAACAGCAGAAGACGCTGCTATTTCATTTATTAAGGGTCAAGCCCAGCAGGGGCAGGACCCCTGTTGTATTCATACGATTTATTATGTAAGTGTTTTTTATTCCGCTAGCATTGGAGTCTATGGCAGCCCATAGAACCCCGCATTAAAAAGTTCTGTAAAAAAATTGCCATGCCAGGAGATCACACTATGATATGTTACCATACCGATTTTGGAGTTTCTAGGACCCGTGAGTCAAAAGTTATTTTATATAATAGATTGTAAATGAATTAAAACCGACACGTCATATTGCAGTCATAACGCAGTGACAAAAAGGTAAACACAGCAGCGTTTCCGTGTATAAACTGTGTATGCATTTTTTCTGCAACGCGCTATAAACGTTAACATATAACCAAGAAGACGGTAGGATAAAATTGACAAGTTATTCCGTTTAGTTATAACGTGTATTTAACGTGTATTTAAGTTATGGATCCAGCTTTAGAGCTGAGATCAGAGCTTTAGTTTAACACTTACTTTCATTACTTCTGAAAGTATTCATTCCGTATATAAATGTTGCTTATATCGCGATAGTTACGAACACAACGATATGACAGATCTTTCTTAAATTTCTTTTATTTATTTTCATTCCGTGCTTCAGCGTGCTTCCGCGTGTGTGTGCCCGTGTGTGAATGGACCATCGCGTTGAGGTGGCTGAAGAAATTGCCAGTTCGTAATTCGGCGGCGCACGCACCTCATATACAATAAATTTGCGCTTGTGTTTTAGTTTCTGAGCCAAAGAATCAGAAGCGAGAGAAATATTAGTTTCTAGGTGTGTTTTATATAAATCTTTTATTACTACAAAGGCTACAAATTGGGCTTGACCCTGATAATTGCTGCTTGCAGCTATATTTATAGGTTGTAATTGTCAGGAAAAGCTTTAAAGCCAAAATCTGTTTAGTGGAGAATATTGATGCTAGCTGAATCAACGTCTTTTAAAGGTCTTAAGGCAACATCATCTTGACCTGGATTATTAAGAGTTATGGAAACAAACGTGGAATTAGTTCTAGTCACCGAGATATTTTATTTTTTATTTTTTTTTACAAATGTTTATTCTGATTTTAAAGACGATGCATAACATGCAAACAGGGGCAATGCTAATGTCTCTGGTTTACCCAGCCTGTAGACTGTAATCTCTTTTACTCCGTGTGCCATGCTGGGGTGAAACTTTCACTTAATCCTGCAACTTTAGTACAATTAAACATACAAAAAACTGCAAAGTGCATCGTGAAACCAAGAATTTCAAGGTGCAACAATCACAATAAAAGCCTGGAGGTCCGGGAGGGACTAAATACAAATAA
>JAOUQX010000040.1:17578196-17590723 GCA_028566295.1 Liobagrus marginatus
TTCTGACTTTGGTGGTTGTGCAATAAAACTTGTTTTTGCTCTTCCTCATCTGGAGTGATCAACTTGTCATCATTTTTTCTACAAACCTTTGAGGTTATAGGAGTTTTTAGCTCATAGGTTAGACTGAATAAAGAAAGTAAGATATTAGGTGTTTGGCTAATACCCTAGGCACGAGGATGTTGGTCCAAAGCTAGCGTTTGGTTCCGACAGCTTCTCTAGAAAAGCGTATTCATTTCTTTTGTAGTATTGATTTCTTCATTATCTATGTAGATATTGAAATCTCCTACAATAGTAAAACAGTCAAACCCTGAGGAAAACATTGCTAACAGTTATGTAAACTCCAACAAAAGCTGGAGAGTATTTTGGAGGGCTGTAAATAATGACAAATAAAATGTGTGAAGCACCTTTCAGCACAATACACAGATATTCAAAAGACAGGCATGGACCAAATCAGTGGCGTGCACATTACGGGGGTCAAAGAGTCTTAAGCCCCTGTCTCCTTTATCTCAAAGTATATTGTGCCCCTCTATAATAATAGTAAATAATAATAAATATCATTATAAATTGTATAATTAATAACAATAAGCTTACATACAACTGCCACTAACAATAATAATACAAAAAATATTATACAAATAAATTTTTTGCGGAAGCATTTCCTGGAGGTGGAGCGGTAGTTTCCTTTTGCAGCGCTATGCAGAAATTAGCTGCGAGTCTTCATACAAACTACACGAGCAGCAGGTAACAGGTAAGCTAATCCATAAAATATACATTTATCCTACAAAGTACTGTAAAGGTGCATGCGAGTTCTGCTTAACTCATGGAAAGGAACTCAGTAAAACTAAGGAAAACTTAGTTTCAGCCGCATTCTGAAAACGTCATTCAATTTGTTTTATGAAATCCAAGTCCATGTCCAACTCTAAATTGTAAGGAATTTTTATCTTTCATTTAATGGTAATGCCATTTTTCATTTATTCATTCATTGTCTATGGGTTTTTCCTGCTCAGCGTCATGGGGGGGGGGGGGGCGCTGGTATAGGGGGTATGTGCCAGAAGTGTTTATTGTGTCAGGTTGATTTATTGAGTGAGCTTCATTTCACTGAATGTTCTCAGATATTTATTTCCCTAAAGGCGCCACAAAGATATGAACAAGCCTGCATCCACATATGTCATCATTGGCCATTTTACAGAGTCAGGAGATTTCTGTTCAAACCAGAGAGAAAGGCGAAGAGGGGCGTAAAGAAGCCAGATGAAAAATTAAAACAAAACATCAGCGCACCTTTCAATCTATACCTTTCCTACCAAACCTGATCTTAAAACGTTGTTTAACATTTTCTACATAGCCAGCATCCCCTGAGCTCTACAAACAAATCCTACCATAAACCCACCTGCTTTCAAATGTCAATAATCTCCATAAATTCGGCACAGTAAGGTGGTACAATGCTGAAAAAGGAACTGTCAAAAGATTCAGCGCCAGACACCGGCCATGCTGACAAACTGAGATGGTTCATAAATTTAGCAGCTCCTATAAACAACGGTTTGGTTTCATGGGTGAAAGCGAGCGAGCTGGAGGAGAGAGCGGGCTGGCCGAGATGAGAAAACAGTGGGAAAGTTAAGCAGATGGTGCTGGCCTTTGATTTTCCAGATGGCTGTCCTGACTGGTGAGCCCAGTGACACTGAGGCTCCTCATTGACATGCTGCCTCCACTGCTGCAACGCCCCCCGTGTATCTCTGTCTCATCCCCCACTTTCTCTCTGTCTGTCTGTCTCACACCCTCATCCACTTTATTCTTCCCTCCCGCCAGAGCTGGGTCTCTCTCGACATCCTTCTCCATCTCTCTCTCTCTCTCTCTCTCTCTCTCCCTCTCTCTCGCTCTCTCTCTCTCTATCCCTTGCCAGAATAGCCATTCTCATTTCAGCCTGGCCGCCTGTTGCCACTGTTTATCCAACAACGTAATAAGACACAATTGTAAATGGCACCTTTTATTTAGAGAAGCAAAATCAATTACTATTGTGTGACCTTACTGCAGCCATCACACATTAAAAGATTTAATACAGTGTTAATATTAAGAGACCAACGCAGGCTAAACAATGACAGTTGGTGAATGCTGTTTTGTGGGGTGGATAATTAAGTCATTTTGACTACTGTCTTTATTAATGCAAACAACTTTCCTAATTGCATCCGCACTGTCAATTTCAACACAGTGCTTATCTTAAGCAAAAAACATAATATGACCCATCATCCACCCAGCCATAACTGTTAATATAGTTACAATTTACCACACAACATGGACTGTTAAGCAGTTTCACCTCATTTAAATGAATCAGGGGGAAAGAATTTTCTGCTGAAGAGGCCATTCCATGACCTTTGGTACACCTCCCATTTATGGGGTCAAAGTGTCATTACCATAGTGCAAGCTCAAAGACGACACCTAAAAATGCTTTAATTATGCTGTGTTTACTGGTAGCTGGTGGACTGCACTTACTTTAATGAAACATCACAGCACATGCATCTAGGGCCCAGGGGAGATGAGGCCGGCGCTTGAGCACTTCTGCTCCGCCACGCTGTACACAATTAATTGATCCATGGACCATATTTCTCGAATCGTTTCAGAACAAAGTGGAAATATGACAGAATAATGCTAAACCATATGGCACAAGCAAAAATATTTGTATTAATTAGCCTTATTAGTCATGACGATTTGATAATAGTGGATAAGTAGTAGATGAGTTTTTCATAATGTCTAGGCCTTTATAAACACTTGCCTTTAAGCCCCAAAAAAATCAGTGGGAAGAAATCTTTAGCGGACTAAGCAGATTGTTTTTAAATACCGTCAAATGTAATATAAAGCGTAGATCTAATATATAATCATGCATTAGGCTAGTACATTGCTAATATATTAATGCATCAATAGTCCTAACTGTACTTATCACATCAATAGCTAAAGATGTATTGATATGCCTTTTATACGGAGTGCTGACTGCTGACTGGTAACCTTTCAATTCAATTAATTCAACTTTTTTTTTTTTGGATAGCACTTTTAACTCACAACGCAGCTTTACAGAAATATATACATTCAGGATTGATCATTTCTTTAATTCCAAAAGAGTAGGAGGTGAGGGTGAAAAGTAATAACTCCCTGTAAGGGCATAATGAAGGACTTTGTGAGGAAATAAACTCAAAACGGAGCCCATCCTCATCTGTGTGACACTGGAGTACTGGGTACTCTATGATCAACTTCTGTGTGGAGTTTGAATGTTCTCCCTGTGCTTGCGTTGGTTTTCCCCAGGTACTCCGGTTTCCTCCCACCTCCAAACACATGCGATTGGGCATAGGGTTACTCTAAATTGTCCATAGGAGTGAATGTGTGTGTGAATGGTTGTCTGTTTCTAAGTGTTAGTCCTGTGATTAACTGCCGATTGTCCAGGTTGTACCCCATCTCATGCCTAAAGTTAGCTGGGATACACTCCAGCGCCCCTGCGACCTTGAACAGGATAAGTACCAGACTATGAATGAATGAATGAATGAATGAATGTCTTGCACCGGTCTAAGTGGCAACTTCTCGCTGCATCTGTAGTCTGTAACTTAACTCTCACGCAGCCCGAGCTAAGGAAGTACAAAATGCTAATGATCTACTTTATAATAAAGGCCCAGAATAAACTAAAGCAGTGATAGGCCCAGATCTTTATCAACGGACAGCGTGTAAAGCCAGATGAACTACAGAACTACAGCACTCTCACCATGCCTAGCGTACCTCTGAAAGCGATCCCTGATTGCTGTGATGTCATGTCTGAAATGGAGGAGAGTAGTGACTATAAAAAGCGTAGCACAGGCCCTCTCGAGTGGCAGATTGCTTTCTTCGGGCAGTCTGGGATGCGGATAAGTGACGACAGAGGCCGCGGCCTTCTCCGCACAGGGGATTGAAAATGAGAAATAAGCGTTTCCTGCTGCATTCAGCTGGCCGCAAAAACAATTTGCTGCGAGAAAAAAGCCTGCATAAACGAGTAAATGGGGACCACAACTGGAAGTGAGGGATCAAAAATTCAAACACTTTGAGCAAACAATTTTTATAAGCAACTTTTTAGCGTTTTCGTCAGCTAAGCCACATTTTTTTTTAGACGACAAGATAGTGGACACGTCTATAGTGAATTCTCTGTAATATGAGCAAAACAGTTGAGGGCGCTCAACAGGCCCACTGGACTCAAAGCATTATTGGGCAGATAAAAGAAGGCAAACTGGCCATCCTTATTTCAAGCGTTTTAACACTGAAGCACTTTGGCTCCAGTGCTGGGTTGAGACTCTGTTATTAAATGGTGACCAGCTTCCAGGGGACTCTATGGCAGGTAGGATGACATTAGTGGACAGCTGAATGGAAGATGCCATGGGAATGTGTCTTCAGGTCAGTGAATTAAAGTGGTATGGTAAGCTGCCATACTGTCACACCACAGTGTGTTTATATCTATATCTTTATATATTGCATGAACATATTGTACCACGCTTTTGAGATTGCGACTTTATACATTCATAAAATCATCCGAACAAATAGATCACTGTCACACGCTTTCTTCACCTGCTTTATTTTCCCCACAAGTCGAATTTAAATCATAAAAATTTGTTCTCCATCATTCACATTATCGCTGAGTGAGTTTATAGGGCATTAGGTAAAGTAAAGCGAGGTCCGTATGGAAAGCCTGGACACTGAAGCAGACTGAGACAAAGGAGCTGAGACAGAGTTGCTCTAATCTTGGCTGCCTATGGGAGCCTGTTTTCTGCACTTAAATGGAGCTGATTGGAGGTGGAAGATTCACAAAGCTCCAGGTGATTTCCATAAGAAGAGGAGGACGGCTTCTTAATGGGGGTCAGTGCCAGGGCCGGAGTGTGAATTGGCAGGGGTGCATCAATTAGAGTGTAGCCAAAGCTCAAGCTAACGATAAGGCGAATGAATGATAGAGAGGTGTAATCTTCATTAGAGGCATATAAAAATATGATGGTTTCACAAAGACATGGCAAATGAGAGTGGGGCAGAGGGCAAGGAGGAAGATGTCTTCACTTACAGCAGACTCATCCCAAAGTACTTAACACTTTACCACCAGCAGCATACTGTACAGCTTTCTATTAAAAAAATAAATACATTTTCTGTTATCTCATGTTACTTCAAATAAATAGATTTTCCCTGGATCCTGTACTTTCCCAAACCCTGGATACTTATATAGAGAAATGTAATACCAAACCATATAAAATTAATAGCGATCTTAAAATTTAGATTTTGGACGTTGGATCATATTTTTTGTATTTGTTTATTATTTTAATTACCTTGCTATTTTTATGGAATTGGATTTATCTGCTTCCCTCTAAATGACAAGTTCATATTTTATATACTGAGTGATGAAATAGCTGTAGATCTATTGTTTATATATTCATCCATTTTGAATGTATGGGTTTAAATTTGCACATACATTAAAAATGAACAAACTGCTATATGGATAATTGAATCAATAAAACTAAAACTTTTTCAGTTTTAAATTGTTTAACAAACATTTCCGAATTGTCATCTTAGTTTACTAAAACTTTTTAGTTTGTACGTTGATTAATGAGATGGCTGTAGCTCTGAATGATTGATTAATTAATTGATTAGTTGATTGACGCATTTATTATATATTAGTTTATCTTATTTACGCCTGGCGCATGCCAATATACAGTAATTTGTTGAAGGTGTATACATTATGCTTATTAAAAGCAGCTTTCATTGTCATTACAAGTGTTCTTTGTTTTTGCTTTCATCTTAAAATTTCCAGTCATTCATTTACTCACTCACTCACTCACTCGCTCACTCACTCACTCACTCGCTCGCTCACTCACTCGCTCCCTCACTCACTCATTTATCTCCGAAGTTCCACAATTCAGGAATAAACAATACAAAAGATTCTAAAATACACATCAGTTGTCTATGCCTAATTATATACAATCTCTAACGTGTGCCATATTTTGCATGTAATCATAAACAATCTAAAGTAATTTTCACTTTGTCCCACACACCATCTCCTCCAGAGTTAACTCCTAATCCCTTCCCACTTGGATGTTGTTGCTAGCGGAGACTAATATTTATCAAGTGTTAAGCTACTGATGTGTGCATCCCATTTAGAAATTTGAGACTCCAATCATCAAATGCAAAGGAAGAGAAGTGTCCCTAGACTCTGCACAGCTTACGTCAGTTAGATACAGGACTTTTGTTCGACAAAGTGAATCGTATATATTAGAGATGATGGGTGGAGCTGAGTCATGACGCAGGTCACTAAACGGAAATGTATTTCTACAGAGATTACGGATATTTTTTGTCTGTAGTTGGGTGAAGAGAGTGAATTTATTCATTCATTCATTCATTCATTCATTGTCTGGCATTTATCCTGTTCAGGGTCGCGGGGGCGCTGGAGTCTATCCCAGCTAACTTAGGGTGTGAGGTGGGGTACACACTGTACAATCGGCGGTTAATCGCAGGGTTAACACTTACAGACAGACAACCATTCACACACATTTACTCCTATGGACAATTTAGGGTAGATAATTCACCAATGCCCAATCGCAATGTATGTGTTTGGAGGCAGGAGGAAACCGGAATACACAGGGAAAACCTACGTAATCACAGGCAGAACATGCAAACTCCACACAGAAACACCCTGGGTCAAAACCCATGACCCCATGACCTTGTTGCTGTGAGGCAGGAGTGCTAACCACTCTGCCACCGTGAAGTCATCTAAAAATCCAAAAATCCCATGAGTGTATAGAGAACATAGCGCTGATACAAAACCTTAATAATGCTATGAAAAATATCCAGAACACGGGAAATTTCCAAAGATCTACAGCTTAGTGCTTTGATTTGTTTTGATTTACCTGATTCACTTTTTCACCTTTTTTTTTCTACTGTAATAGAACAGAACACTCGGATTCAGACTGAGGCCACCTCACTCCTGTTTACCGAAACGTTGTTTTGTTCCTCGTCCATGTGCGATTGCTGTGTCCTCACGCACACGGAGCAATCACACAAATCAAACGGGAAAAACAGACTAAAGACGGTTTAGTAGCAGCAGAAGCAGTAGTCATGGTGCTGCATATTCAACCATTTCTAAATGCTTCTCTATTATTTTTCCTATAATAAGAATGCCGACATTGTGCGGATAAACTAATTAAGCGACTGCATCCTCTTTGACATTTACTACTTTGTGCCAGGAAGCTTAGCTCTTTGATGTTGTGCTGTCTAGAAAGGTACATGCTTAATAAGGGAAGATATTAAAGTGCACATGTGTGAAGTGTGTTCACAAGTGTGTGAGAGAGGTGGGCGAGCTCAGAGGCAGAAAGGAATTTGATTACATTGCGTTCACCTAACCAAACCAACCCCATCATGTGAACATTGTGCATCCAAGCACACAAGCTGCTCCAGAGCCCACACAGCCAATCTTACACCATTTAACTGTATATTGGGGGAAAAAAGACAATCTGCCCTATTGAACAGCATTGTCCCCTCAGGCCAAACTGAAATGGTAACACGCACCATGTTTCCGAGGTCTCCTTTATATTTCTTTGGAGGGGAGAATTGGAAAAGCAGCAAATGCAAACGACGGCGTTTCAGGATCTTATAAACCTGTGAAGAGAATCGGTGGAGCAGATAAATTTGCAACGCCACAGTGCAATTAAACCCCGATTCAATTTGAGCGCGCACCGTCCATCTGTCAAAGGGAAACAAAAGGAGGATGAGGAGATGCATTATTAGCAACTCCATACACTGTCCTACCCTCCTTACCCTGATCGCGTTCATGAACTTGTAAAGAAAAGCACACGCTGGAAATAGAATATGCGTGATTTGTGCAGTCAGAGCTAAATAGTTCTGAACACATCACAAAATTCAGCTGCAATCTATTCACGACAGGGACTTCCTTTGCTATAGCGTTTAATGGTTGTTAAAAAAAATTGGAAATTTTACAGAAATCTGACTTTCTTCACAAATCCCAGCTTAGGAAGTTGGGGTCAGAGTGCAGACTCAGCTACGATATGACACACAAAGGGTTAAGGGCAGCTTGGAGGGGTGGGGCTTAAACACAGAGCAACAAGCCAGAGCCTTACCCGTTTGAGCTACCACTTTATAGGATGATGTGTGTGAGAGCTGTCCTTGAATTTCCTCACAGTACCCACAGTACCCTAGTGTGGGAGCTGAGGAAAAGATACCAGCCTAAAAGAATAAATATTTGGCAGAATCCTTTAGTGTGAATAATTTAGAAAGATGGGCAGCACGGTGGTCAAACTCCTGCCTCACATGAAGAAGGTCATGGGTTCGATTCCCGCCCAAGGTATTTCTGTGTGGAGTTTGCATGCTCTCCCTGTGCTTTCGTTGGTTTTCCCCGGGTACTCCGGTTTCCTCCTGCCTTCAAACATGTGTGATTGGGTATAGGTGAATTATCGACTTTAAATTATCCATAGGAGCGAATGTGTGTGTGTGAATGGTTGTCTGTCTCTAAGTGATAGCCCTGCGATTAACTGCCGATTGTCCAGGGCGTACCCCACCTCACGCTCTAAGTTAGCTTGGATAGACTCCAGCGCTCCGACGACCCTGAACAGGACAAACGCTAGAGAATGAATGAATGACTTCATAGTCAGAAAGATGAATTTATAGAAAAAGAAAATAAGCATGGACGTGCAAAACAGGTAGTCCGAGTTTTATACTGTAGTGCTGTTGGGATATAGTAACGGCTGTGTAAAAGCCTCTCTACCCAGATCAACAGTGAAAGTGTACTAGGTCAAGACCTCTTCGTGAACCTTGTAATAATAACATCAAGAAAACAAGGGCATTTAAACCAGACTCATATATTAATCATTATGGCAGCTGTAAGATGTTAGCATCACTCACCAGAATCTGAATAGAACCTCTTTAAGATGTGCGCTACGTTTACCTCACTTTATCCCACCCACACCTTTTTTTTTTCTGACTCTGATTCTCATCTCTGATGATAATTCGAAGCTCTAATAAACCACGAGCTCTTTGCAGATATTATTCCTCGCACATGCATTGTGGTGTTCTCGGTTCTATTAAGACCCAAATGTCTCCCGTAATCCTATTTGTCCACTTCAGATTCTGTCCGATAAAGATCTTTATTATGTGCGAGGAGGAGGTTCAAGCGAAGCGCATCTCGCTGCTTTCAGCCTTAAAAATGCTATCGACTTCAAAAGGTGGAAGAGGACATCAATTTAAAATCAGAAATGTATCTGGGATCTCGACGCTCCTTAAACTACAATACATCGCGGCTGATTAAAATACATCAAAGCCTCGTCATTTGTTCCTCTGAGCAATAAGGGTGGATTTTAATTGCAAAATGTTAAACCTCACAATTAAAGGCTTTGTGCTACTTAAAGCTAGCTCAAACAGACACCAAAGGACAAGCATACAAATGAGATGCGGGGAAGCGCTGCATGCGCGAGCGGAGGGAATTAAAAGGTGGCTTTAAAAGCTGGCTGCAAAAATGATAATGCTTCAGATTCATCATTGTGTGTAGTGATAGTATTATAGGAAGAAAAAAAGAATCCGCCAGCAGATTGCACTTTTATGCGCTCCTGTCCTCCTCTGATTAAAGAAGATTCTGTTAACCGAAAAAAAAAAATACGAAACTGTGAAGTAGAAAGAGACGTCAACCTCGCGTGTCTGTCATTAAAAAGCAAAACCAAAAAGACAGCATTTTGTAGCTACACAACTCCAAAACTGGAAACATCCTGCCAAAGCAAACAGGTAGTCAATTTAGAGTCGACGGATGAGATAAAAGACTAGTGAGGTGGTACTCTGTTGCTGCAATTAGATTAGCTCGCACTACAGAGAGCCTCAGCAGCCAAACATCAATACGCCGGAGCTTTACAAGAAGCCCACTGGATACCAAAAGCAACTGCAACGAGTCTGAAAGCTGGACGCGGAGCAAAAGCCGTTTGACTTTGTCGCCCGAGCGTCCAGCACTACCCACAGACGCAGCCGAATGAATCTAATAACGAATAGAAAAGCTTCCGATTTTTCCTGCTGAGCGCAAACAGTAGCCGAATTTTCGACGACAAAGGGTTTTATCATAGAAACCTCATTCCATCCCGGACTACTGAAGACGTTCCAAGAAAGGTTCAAAGGGAAAATAAAAAAAACTTTACTAAAACAATGAAGCAACCTGAGCACGAACAGATGGCACATGTGGGAAAGCACTTTTATGAACTGAAAGTCTTTGAAAGTTTAAAAGGCATCGGTGTGAGATTTCATATTGTTGTTGGCATCTATAGAAGGTTAGTTACATTTACATTTACAGCAAAAAGTAGACGCTCTTATTCAGAGCGACTTACATCGGAGCAGTTGAGGGTTAAGGGCCTTGCTCAGGGGCCCACCAGTAGTAGCTTGGCAGTGCTGGGAATTAAACCCTGTCTTCGGATCAGCAGTTCAACACCTTAACCGCTAAGCTACCACTTCCCCCGTAGTTACATTTATATTTTCTGATTCATCCAAAGTGACTTAAAATGAAGAAATACAAGCGAAGGTAAATGTAAGTGCTGCTTTGATTTGGGTGGACACAATTTAAGTGTTCACATAAGGGGGGGGGTCTTAAGTAAAGATCGACTGACCGATACCGATACCGATTATTGCATGCTTATGTGACCGATAACTGATCAGTATTGATTTATTTACAATGATATTATTTAGTGATAACAACAGTCCTGAACTGAACAAGCATTTTTATTTATAACGATGCCCTGCCTCACACAACTTGCCTCACAGCAAGAAGGTCATGGGTTTGATTCCCACCCAGCATGTTTCTGTGTGGAGTTTGCATGTTCTCCCCGTGCTTGTGTTGGTTTTCCCTGGGTATTCCGGTTTTTCCTCCCGCCTCCATACACATGTGATTTGGTATAGGTGAATTGGTTATTTTAATTGTCCATAGGAGTGAATGTGTGTGTGAATGGTTGTCTGTTTCTAAGTATTAGCCTGCGATTAAGTGCCGATTGTACAGGGTGTACCCCGCCTCACGTCCTAAGTTAGCTGGGATAGGATCCAGCGCCCCCACGCCCCTGAACAGGATATGTGGTAGACAATAAATGAATGAACTTACTTTACCTGTAAACGTTGTTGTCTCATCTGTTTTCAAGATGAAGTACCGACAAAACCGATATCTGATAAAAAGGCTCAAATATTAGGAATAACATTCGCATAACCGATTATCGGTCGATCTCTAGTCTTAAATCGTTTTTTGAAGACAGTGACGGATTCTGCTGTCCAAATTAAGGTCGGAAGTTCTTTCCACCACGAACAAACATTCAGTTGGAAAGTTCTGGACTGAGGGTATGTCATTGTTTGCTAAGTTAGAACCACCAGACATAAGAAGATTACTCTAGACCAGGGGTCACCAACATGGTGCCTGCAAGCACCAGGTCGCCCGCAAAGACCACATGAGTCGCCCGCGTGACCGTTTTAAAAACCATAGCACCATTTACCAGTGAGCTGCATCTATTTTTTTCGATTCTATTCCCTTTTAAATCAGGCTGTGACTGTCGGCGTGTCGGAGCATAAGCTCTGTAGCACCGGGAAGCAGTAGAAACAAAAGCAGGGCTCATCTTGGATCTTTATTTAAACAAAGCAAAAAAATATACATACGGTTTACGGGTACAGTCTGTGAGCAGCTCGCGTGAGTGTGTACTCAATATTGGCAGACACAGAGCCCTGGCTGAGACAGTCTATTTAAGCTCTGTGTCTGATTACAAAACCTAACTTAAGTGTGTGTGTGTGTGTGTGTGTGTGTGTGTGTGTGTGTGTGTGTGTGTGTGGTTGTGTCTGTGTGCGCGTGTGTGTGTGTGAAACGTCCAACAAACACAGCTTGTTCACGCCCCTCTTTCACCTCTCACTGCCGTGCTCCGGCGGCCGACCTGGCCACAGTCCGTGGGCGTGGCACAGGCTTGCATTAATGTAAATTTTTAAATATAATTAACTATAAAGATTTATAGAAATAAAGTGTTGCATATTGATATTTATCTGTTTCCTACCTTGTTCAATCATTGCTGATAATTATTATGAGAAATTATTAACATGATCAGTGTCTTCACATATATGAATAACATTAATTATAAATAATAACATCATTAAAGGTAAATTAGTTATTTTAAAAGTGAATACCAAACTGGTAGCTCTTCGCATTAATCGGTACCCAAGAAGTGGCTCATGGTTTCAAAAAGTTTGGAGACCCCTGCTTTAGACCAATGTTGTTTTTATTTTAGGATTATTTTAGAGGCGTGTGGAATCAGATGCTTGTATTTTCCGGTGTATAAGTCGACGTTCTACGCCAAAATTATAATACCAAGGGGGGGTCGTCTTATAAAAAGGGTACAAAAAAATACCAGGTGAAAAAATCGCCAAAAACATGTTAAAAATCTTACCGTGTGCTCAGCAACGCTGTATACAGTGCACGCAGCTCAACCAATCCTGAGCAACGGCCATTCAATCTGTTGCTGCATGATTAGAATATTGTC
>JAOUQX010000040.1:17626625-17636923 GCA_028566295.1 Liobagrus marginatus
CTAAAGCTTTCTTGTAATGCTTTAGAAATGTCGTATTATTTACAAACTGTTTTTACACGCTCTGCATTGCTACGGAACAAAAGTGCTATTGTCTGCATTTGCCTTTGTGCATATCACCTTGCATTATATTTATCCAGCAGCGTGATGCAAACAAGCTCAATAGCGTTGTTTCCCATACAAAACTCTCCCTGAGGATTTAAGACTTGGAGCATGGGCTCATTTTGCTCCATCCACTCAGCAGTGGAGTTCTCAGCTCTCTGATCTTCTCTAGACAAAATGAGACACAACAGCTCAAACAGAGAGAGCCTGGCACACACTATTCCCTCTGCTACTTGAATAGATAATGCTTCTCTTTACTTTCTTTATTTCTTCAAAAAGAATGCATCAGAGGCCAAATATTAATTCTCCGTGTCACCCGTCGAAGCAGGGGAAGCACGACGCGCTTGGCATACCAGGCTGTGTTTTACCATGATTAAGGCTCACATAAAGGCTTCTTCTTGGTGCTTTGAACTTTGCCATGGAGTAAGTTTTTTGTCTCCTTTTTTCCCCCATACATTCAACTTGTTCTCCGTCGCTGCTGGGGGCTGATCCTAAAAAACATTTGTTTCTAAAACATCGCATTGTTGCTGCTTAAGCAGAAACAGCATCTCTATATGCACCGGCATGTGTGTGTGTCGTGTGTCCTCTGCACCCATGAATCTCCTTTAAAGAAATGCCGATAGAAGTGATTGCCTAATGCTTGATCCCCAGTGCCATAAAGATTCGTGAGGAAAGAATCACATAAAGTAGTGACATTGACAGAGGAACTGCTGACTCGCATCAGTGTTTGTCTTTTGATGTGAGAGATCAAATCGATGGGCACGGTCTCACAAACTGTGGTGTGTGTGTGTGTGTGTGTCTGTATGCGTGTGTTGTGGCAGTTGGGAAGGGGTAGAGATTAGTATTCTGCACCTTCAAGCACTGAAGGTGGCTGCTAGCCCTACATCATTAGCATTAACGTCTGCCTGTCCAAATAATCAGAGCTTACCGGAACAGGTTTAGTAGAAAGTGGGGAGAAAAGTTCCCTATGCCTATTGTTATTAAGTAGAAGCAAAGGGAATACAAAAAATATTAGCAGGTGTGCGAAAAAAAAAGAAACATGTAGTGCTCCAATAAAAAGGGGGAAATAATGAGAAAGGGCTTTTCCAATGAGACTGCTGAGATAGAAAGAGATGGTTTAAATGCTGGCTTTTTACAAACACTGCCCAGAGTTGAGAGAGTTCAGTTTAGAGGCAGAAAAAAACAAAAATGCTATAAAATGAGTTGAGAGCCCTGATGAACGGCATTTCAAAAGAACACTACTGTAAACAGAAGCTATATTTACTCAAACCAGCACGGACACTAGACCTGCACCTGCATGTTCCAGAAAATATTTTTCCAGAAAACAATTAAGAGAGGCTTTGTCCTCTTTTACATTCGTTCGGAAGACCTCTGTGATGCAAAGCCACATAAAATCCCGACTGTGATTGTGTAGACTGAATGGTACAGGATATACGTGTACAGATGTGACCAGGGCAAGAGTAGCAGGTACACGAATAAAGTTAAAGATGGCAACTTTATTATTTGGATTCAGACGGCGTCGCTGTATGTTTGCATACCCCAATAACAGCTTCTAGCTGATTTAAAAAGTATCAAAAAGTGCTGGGACAGATTCTCCAGAATGCTTAAAAAATGGAATAATCTTATAAAATCACTTCACAAAATATAGCATATACTGTATATTTTAATACTAGGGCCTATAACAAATAATGGCTTTGTTTAATTTATTACTCTTAACTGCTTTTTACAATAACTTATTTTGTACTTAAATAAAAGAACATGTTAATAAACTCGGGGAGCAGGGAGGTACAGCAGCTTTGTGGTTAGCAACCGGTAGGTTTGGGGTTCAATTCCCACCGTGGCGATGTGTGCCTGGAGTTTCTCCCTGAGCTGTAAGTGGTTTTCTCTAAAAACTTCGGCGTCTTCCTACAGTTCAAAGATACAGTAAGTGATGACGGCTGATTGACATCTCTAATTCATGTGTGAGTGTGTGTACGACTCTGTTCATTGTGCCCCTGAACAGGCCCCTGTGTAGAATAAGCACTACAGTAACTGGATGGACAAATAGATAAAAAAAAAAAAAAGACAAAATATGTAGAAAGAAATTCTAATATAGCACGTCAGCGCTCTCAAATTGATTCTTCTAGGACTTTAACATCTCTGTTATTGTATTGTTGAAATGTTTAATATGAGCAAAGGAGCCAAATTACTGAAACGTAGCTACGTATTTGTATCACCAAATCCGGCACCGAAGCTTTCCCGACTTTCACCGTTGTCTAAGCAATATGCCTTATCAATGCAAGCTGCATTATTATATACTACAGTTCTAAACTCGCTGCAAACATTGCATAGCTGCCCTGTTTTCTGATCATGACAATCAATATTTTCATCAATTATTTGTTTCATTACTTCAGGATTCAGCCATTTGTTTGTCATTCATTCACCCAATTTCTTATGAAAATGTTTGTCTGCCTATTATCTCCAACACGGCTGGCTTTTGTTTGGAAGAGGCATATGCATAAAATACCACTGGAATATTAAAATATCCAAACAAAATGGCCGTTAAAAAAACAACTTATCAAAATGGGAATTAATGCCAAGCTACATAAAATCCAGACTGTGCTTGTGTCTATGACAGACAGACTGAATGGTACAGGATATACGTGTACAGATGTGACCAGAGCAAGAGTAACAGGAACGCAAATAGACTTAAAGATGCCAACTTTCTGGGTTTTATGACAATATTTGGATTCAGACGGCTCCGCTGTAACTCCATGCTAATGATCAAACCTGAAAGATGGATCTCCTGAGTACAAGTTATGAGGATGAGACGAACAGAAAAAAACTGCTTTGCTGCCCAGCTTTGAACACTTTTACACTTTTTTTTTATACTGTAGTAAGCTTTGTTTTTTAATTGGCTGAAATTAATCTTAGGGATGTAGATGCCTGATTTGCATTCATTAAATCCCAACCAAAGAAGTCATGTCTAATTCCAATCAAATTTGCTTAATTATGCATGGCAAGACATTCCCAAATGAGTACGCAATTTTTGTTTGCCTTTTTTCCCCCTATTGTTGCTTCCTATAGCTAAGAAAATGTAATGAAGCTGTCTTCTTGCGTTGCATTAAATGCTGAAGAGCCAAACATGAGCACCTTGAGCCTTTGTTGAAAACAATATTATGGCTAAAGTAATTATAGGAATCTGCATTTTTCATTGTTAATTGTGGATGTCAGCGTCATTAATTTTAATTTACAGCCGGCAATAAAATTAAGAATACTTTGTGCTGATGTTTTAAATCACGCTGGTGAGGAAGATGCATTATGCAACTTGAATTTCGAGAAGATATTGATTGGAGCAGATAGCCTTTTCTATGAATCTTAAATAGGCAGGTGGAGCGATAAAGCTTAAGACATCACTTTTACTTGCTATCAGTGTGCCAGAGGGAAGAAAACAGTCAGCCAGCCACAGATTCACTAGTCTACCAATAAAGGGTAGTTTAACATAAAAATTATTACGGTGCAAAATACCGAGGTTTTACTGAAACAAGCATAATACCCATATTATTTATGCGTTAAGCGTAAATGAGAAGCTACCGGCAATAACTATGTGATTTATGCATACATCTGGTACAATGTTGTTTTTTTTCCTTTAAAAAAACCTTTTACTGTCATCAACATGCAGAATCGGTTCAGTTTGTACCAACAGTATTTCCACAACACAGTTTATGCTGCTGTGTAGGCTCCATTACAAATACAGTTCCTTGAACGAATTCATAGCATATCTGCATAATTTGTTTTTCAGAGGAAGAGATGGACAAAAAATTAAAAAAATTAAAAAAGGAAAAAAAAATTCCAAAACATGACCTCGGTGACAAATTGCTCACAACTTATTGGAAGTTTACGGCGCCTTCCGTTTCTATAGTTATAATTTACTCTAGCAGAAACACTTTGCGCAATAGCTAAGTCTGTTCATATTTACTGTAGTCAACCATCTCACATATCAAACGACAAATTTTTCTTTTCCGAAAGAAATATGTGTGCCCTGGCTTTTTAACCTGGAGTGATTTAGCTTGTCTCTATTGTCCAGAAAGACAACACAATGCAATTTGATTAATAGCCCCTTTCTACTTGAGTGTACAGGATACATCCAGCTGTACTGAGCTTTAGTACATTGTGCTTTGAAAACAAAAGAAGAATAAAATTGATCTTTCTAAAAACAAAAATCAATGAATAGTTATTTCCTGTTTCATGCATGTTAGTCTGACTGACCTACTCTGCTCCTTGGACCACTCATGGCTTTTCCATTTTCAAAGCTGGCCTTAAACAGTCATACAGTAGCAATAATTTCAGTTCATACATGCTGCTGTTTTTCTTCATTTTCATATTACGCGATAATTTAATAATTGTAAATAGTGTGTGTGTGTGTGTGTGTGTGTGTGTGTGTGTGTGTGTTTGTGTAAATGGATACATTAATGCTGTTTTATATAGCACAACAGTACGCTAAGTTTGTGTGCAAAAGCATAGGGAGTGTGAGACATTGCTACAAAAAAAACAAAACCCCTAAAAAGGAACTATTCCCTTGAGAGAAAACAGACGTTGTACCCAGGCATAGCTTTAATTGCCATGTTTATGGTCTCACTAGTTTGATTTACATCCGAAAAGACTTGTCTCTACCAGTTATGCGTACAAGACTATAATTTCTCGGTGGTGATTGTGTTGCCATCACAAAAGCGTCTCCATTCAATTGTTCTGTTCTGAAGTTGGAGGCCTTCCCACTGCATTTTTTTATTACTCAAGCAACTCCGTCTATCAGCTCCACTTTTGTCTTCCTGCTTTTTTCCTGTCAGACAGTAGGACAAGTCATTCGCAGTCTAACAATGTGGGTGATTTCATTTGACTTATCACACACTCTGACTGTTAAACCAGCTGCCCTGACTTTGATCCAGCACACTTCCTAAAACAGTGCTACTCAACACACAGTAAACAGGCTGAGAGGATGCTGTCACTGACACACGCCACAAAAAGCCTTTCCATACGCCTTTCCTTAGCCTTTGGAATTGTTCCATCAGCAGCAGTCTTACAATAAGACACAAGTACCGACACCTGGCTTAAAGTCAGTAATGCTATATGAGAAGGAAATTAGCATTAGCGTAAAGCTATAGCAAAGGAAGTCTGCTCTTTAGCAAATAAGCAGTCCCCTTAATTCGTTCCACTGTCTGCAAATCTCACTATAAAGAGAACACATGGTCATTACTATCTCTGTAATGTGTATCAGTGAAAACAAGTCACACACTCCTGAGGGAGTATCTTCACCATTAAGCATTCTTTCACATAAAGGCCTGAATCACTGACATTGCTTTAGGCTTTATGGTCAACAGAGCTGAATATAAAGGCCCAAGATTAATCCAGCAATCGGAGACATCCTTGTGTGAATAATTCATTTGGAAGGGCAGATAAGAAATGATCTGCAAGGAAATTAATAGTACTGATTTAATAATATTCTCCCTGAGATTCTCGCCGACTACATGACAGCGTTTCGGCGAGAATGGAGCAGGTTTTAAAACCCAAAGGCGGATGATTCATTCGAGCTCCTCTGATAGTTGAGTTTGATGGATCATTCTTAAAAGCATCATTGCTAATCTTCTGCTCCTCTTTTTTAGGTTATTCACAGATCAGTGAGTTTTCTGGCTAATCCGGGTTTTGATGCTACTCTGTCTGTGTACATGGCATTCATCATATCTTGACAAGTGGAGTCCTTCAGACAACAAATAACCTTCAGTCCGGGAATACAAGCCGTAGTGCGCAGTTATTTTGGATCTGTATCACAGTGGAGCATGAACACAGCAGGAGATGTATGGTGTCCTTGTTGACTGAAAGAATGGGCTCCTTTCTAGTCTCTCTGAATAATCATTCTGAACTGTAGCTATGCTGCCGACAACTCAATCAGACAGCGCTCTACCTGTAAAGTGGCTGGGCTGATTTGATTGCCATTTTTATTGGATGCCCCATCTATAAATCAAAGCAATGGGGCCAGCTGCGTAGACGTGACCACTTGCTATTCACCAGTAGCCTTGGAAACATTGTTTCGGGAGCAGTCTAACTGTCAGTGGAAGTAAATCAGGGTTCAGAAATTTCTCCCCTTCGCTAGAAAAGTATACAGTTAAATCATCTTGAAAATTGATGTCAGCATGGCAAAGTGCTTCACCTATACCTTGATAGAGCCCATCATCTTGTGTCAATGTCAGCACTTTTACCCCTAGCTTGTTTCTTTAAAGTGTCTTCTTTCAATGACACACAACTAGACCACGTCTGTACTAATGCAGCACAACAACACAATGATAGCAGGTTAGCAGAAATCATCCTTTTTTTTTTTTTTTTTTTTACAGAAAGAGCTTTTTGTCAAACATTTGACTACACTAAACTTTTACATATTTGACCAATGTATGCTTTACTATACACTCTATAGCCAAAAGTTTCTGGACACTGCACCGCAACACGCTTTAGTACATTTTGAACATCCCATTACTTTGCTGTTGTAATAAGCTCAACTTTTATAATAAGGATTTATCTGAAACGATAATGGATCTGTGGGAATTAGTGCTTCTTCAACCATGGAAGCGTTACTGAGATCAGACACTGATATAAGGAAGTGGTAGCTCATTGGTTAAGGTGTTGGCCTCCTGATCAGAAGATCATGGATTTAATTCCCAATACCACCTAGCGGTCACTGCTGGACTCCTAAACAAGGCCCTTAAACCCCTTAATTTCTCAGTTTGGTCCAAAAAAGAGATAAATGTAAATCACTCTGAATAAGGGTGTGTAAACTTTAAATGTAACTGAGCAAAGGTGAATGAATGAATGATCTAAATTGAGGACGCGTTCCAGTTGATGCCAAAGGCGTCCAGCGTGTTGGACAGGGACCTGTCCCAGGACACTTGATTTTCTTCACTTCATCCTTAGTAAACCATGTATTCATAAAGTTAGCTTTGTGCACAGGGGCATTGTCATGCTAGTGAATGGAAACTGTAATGCTTCATCTCAGATAGGCTGTATAATTAATATTTATATATGTGTGTTGGGAAGATATCTAGTTTATGTATAGCAACGGTCGCATCACTACTCCAAATGTGGTGGGACAGAAAATGTTTAGTTTAACTTAAAAATATTCTTTGAGCTGATGCAGGGGATATAGGGATTATAAAGAGAAGATGAATATGTTTGTCACGTTGTTTGTGCTAAACTAGCCTTGCTTACATTATTTGAGGAAATCCATTTAAAGATTGTTTTGTAATTGATTCAGAATAAGTTTGTATGTCTTATAACGTTTAAACATTAGCGCTGCCGATACTGATTTAACAACAGTGGACGAGTACGCCACTGAGTGTCCAAACATGGTTAACACAACCCCCAGATAAACCGTTATGATTAGTTTTTCAACCTAGAACTGTCTGTTATTATCTAACGTGCTGGGGCACCGCCTCAGTAGTTTAAAAAGGGCCTGATCAAATGTCAGCTCTGCTCTGATATCTGGTTCTTTTTCTTTATTGCTTGTAGATGGGAAATGATAGAATTTTCAATTGTTATCTGGTTTCACCCGAAATTAAAAACATGGATAATTTCTTTCAAATATTTAAAAATGGCATCACTAAAAGAAGGCCTCCAATAATACAATATCGCAAAAAAAAAAGTCATCTCAATAATAACTGTAGAGGTACTGTATATAATAATCTTCACACAATATTACTGGCAAATTGCAAAGTATTACGTTAATAATAAGAAATAAGTTATCAGTTTGATTAACAGCATCATCTCTGGGGTAAATAAAAAAGCTAGCGGGATTTAAACATCAGCCTCATCACTGTCTCTTCACGCCACTGATCTCTGTTTTGTGCTAAAATCATAGGGGAAATAATCACTGATTAATTCAGTGCGTCCTTTCTTTCTGTCATTTAAACATTCAAAAACTTTCTCTAGTGGCTTTTTTTTTCTGAAAATAGCTGTAGTGACATCTTATATTCCCGATATGCTATACATATTTGGTATTAATCAACACATTTAGGGTGGGGGTNNNNCCCCCCCCCCCCCCCCCCCCCCCCCCCTAGTGACCTATGTTCCGCATAAGAAATATGTATTAAAGGTTTGGGAAAGCTGTAATGTAATTGCAGGACTCAACCACAATGCAGAGTTAAATCCGTCTCTCTTTTGGTTGTAGACAATCTGACGCTCTTAATGCCTCTGATGTATATTTCTACAGTGTTTTCTTTATTACACACCGCTATGCAAATGATAGTTTTTATTACTTTGCCAGTGGGCATTTATGAATCAAATTCATCAAGCATAAATATCACTAAATCTGTGACAAATTTGATCAAACCAAAAGCTCTGGAAATGCAAGAAGCCATATTGAGATGTCCCTTCCAGCAATGTGTCAAACCTAGGGACGTTAATGATATGCTAAGGGGTGAAAATTACCATCTTGGATATGTCTAAACCAGTAAACTGGTAAACAAGCCGGCCATTAGGAGAGGGGATGATTCGAATCAACAAGGGTGAACAGATATGGAGACTCGGCGCATTAGTGTTAATAGGAATAGATTATGGAGGGATTTTGTGATGTGACCTTCAGTGCACTAATTGAAATAGTATTCAGAGTCAGCAGTGGAGTAATCAAGTTAAACACAGAATCATAAATCATCATGAAAAGCGCTGTCACAACTAAGCCATTAGCCTCCTGGTTTTTTTTTCTCACACATGCCCTCATGGAAATATCTGCCACAGAGATCTGTGGGTTAATAGGAACAGAAATGGCATTTAAAGCCTATTTAGATCAAATGTACTATGTGCCTGAAAGTGAAACTTTACTAATTTGCAGGTAATCTGAATTGATGTAGTTACGGATAAAGATACGTCACATGACACATGTACAAAGTCTAGCACTGCACCGCTTTCATGTATTATTACCTCTGTATGCACTTTCACCTGCTTATAATGCTTTACATGCTTTTTCTTTTTTTCTTGAAGCTTTTTAGTCCTTCTGACATTTGAAGTGATATTTTAAGGGGTTAGGGAGCTGCTCCCTTTTTACTCAGAAGTGAAACAGCAGTGCATGACATGGCTCCATGAGCCGTCTCTCATTTAACTTACATTCTAACAGGGAATGGAACACGAGAACACACTTTATTAGTTTAGGAAAGAACAGCATGAATACAAGTCTTCACTCGCAGTATTTAAATTGAACAGTTATGTGTTTCCCATGGTGCTTTTGTCTCTCTCTAGACAGAGAAGATAAGAGACTGGAAAGTGAGAATAATCTATTACCACCTTTTCATTTTAGCATCTGGAGATTATTCTATTGTTTTTCCAAACATCTGTCATAAAAGAAAAACAATTGTGTTAAAGAAGTAGCTATTAATAAGTGACCTAGCTGGTAGTTTGTGTTTGCGATGGAAGACAATGGCGTTACAGTATTAAAGCCTACACATAGCAAACGATGTTCTGTAGTGCTAAACGAGACACTACATCTGTTATTATAAAATATTTAAGTCTTTTGGAAAATGAAGTTTTACAGAGGTGGAGGATATAAAGCATGTGTTAATTAACAACACACATTTTGTGTTGTCACTATTTTAGCACATTTTGTGTTGCGTATATGTGTTAAAATAAGCAGAGAGAAAAACAAACAGCCTGCCCGCACATCACAGTGGAAACCATCGTCCGGCGAATCCTGGGCTGCTGTTAACTCACTGTCACATCTACAATCCTATTGCTGATTATTAGTGAGTGTTAGAGCTGATGAGAAATGTGCTAATATGTAACATATATAAAAAAAATTTATGTAATATGTTACTTACATATAAAAATATGTAAGTAAATATGTCATTTGCTGTATGTTGTACTATGTATGATGTACTGTACATGTGACAAAAACTTTGAACTTGAACCTTAGCCTTTATTTCTAAACCTCATTTTAGCATGAAATTAAATTAAATTAGGTTAAAAAAGAACTAACTAATAGCACTAATAATCCTAACCCCACTGCCTGTGTTAATATACTGTGTGTGTCTGATGTGTAGGTTTAGGAGTAGGGGTAGGGTAGGTGTGTGTGTGTGTGTGTGTGATGTCTAGGTTTAGGAGGAACAGTAGGGTGTGTGTGTGTGTGTGTGTGTGTGTGTGTGTGTGTGTGTGTGTGTGTGTTTGTGTGTTAAAATTGTTTTAAATAT
>JAOUQX010000040.1:17647979-17661193 GCA_028566295.1 Liobagrus marginatus
GGGATATGCGGAACCAAAGAATCTCACTGTATGTTGTACTGTATGATGTGCATGTGACCAATAAAATAAAGTTTTTTAGTTTTAGTTTAGGTCTGTCTGCCTTTTTTCATGTATTTTGCGCAGGTATTTTACCCATCATTATTAACGCCTTAGTATTTTTTCCACCATGCTAACTTGTGTGTAGTGAAGTAATCTTTATAAACTACGATAAAAACCATCTTATCATTAACTTCAGTAAACACTTAAATTTACTCAGCGTTCTATAACCTATTTCTGGATGAAATATAATAGAATTGTGTCAGGGTGAAGAGCTTGACATCTTTAAAGACCAAACTATGACTAAAACTGACTAGACAAAATATTTAAAACTAAAATAAAAATACATTTGAGCATAATGTACATGTTTCTGATCAAGCACACACACAAATCGTTCATGTCTGCTAGCAGTCTTTTAGTCACCGGTTACACTGGAAATGTCAGTTTACTCATAATCCAGGTACCTAGTTAATGTTAATGATATATAATAGCAATGTCATCTGATGTTTGGTACAACCTGAATTCCGGAAAAATTGGGACTATTTTTATATTTATTTAATATTTTATTCACAATAGAACGTAGATAATATAACAAATGTTTAAACTAATAAACTTTACCATTTTATGCACAAAATGGGTTAATTTCAAATTTGATGCCTGCTACAGGTCTCAAAATAGTTGGGACGGGGGTTTATCATGGTGTAGAGTCTCCTCTTTTTCAAAACAGTCTTAAGATATCTGGGCATCGAGGTTATGAGTTTCGGTGTTGAAATTTGGTCCCATTCTTGCCTGATACAAGGCCTTCCCTGAAATAGAGATCGTCTGGATGGGAGCATATGTTGCTCTAAAACCTTTATATACCTTTCAGCATACATAGTTCCTTAAAAAACATGCACACTTCCCATAACGTATGCACTTATGCACCCCTATACCATCAGAGATGCTGGCTTTTGAACTGACAGATGATAACAAGATGGAAGGTCTCCCTCCTCTTTAGGACACGATTGAGAGCCCGAAGACCACAGGTATCCAATTAATGTCTTTGGCTATTACGCACAGAGATTTCTCTTGCGTCTCTCTTTAGAGTTTCTCTAAATCTTTTGATGATATTATGCATTGTAGATGTTGAGATTTACAAAGCCTCTGCAATTTGACGTTGAGGAACATCGTTGTTAAATTATTCCACAATCTTTTTACGCACTCTTTCACAGACCAGAGAACCTCTGCACAACATGTGAGCAAGTAACCTATGTATGAATCAGGACTGCTCATGCTTTAATTATTAATGGAGTCTGGTGTGGCTTTCAACCAGCTGCCACTATATGAGATTAAGTATGACTTAAATTCCTTAAGACAACTGGAAATCCTCATATAGCCATGCCGTGTGTTAGCAAGCAAGGGATCGAAATGTGTCACCGCATCTAAACTGACATCTAAAACTACACTGACTGCCTTCCAATATTTTCCTTCAAATCAGTGCCCTTTGCTCTTCTTAGCATGCATAGTATGTGACTTAACAGTGTCATCTCATGCTATTTTCATCTAACATTCTCAATATTCCTCACTGGCAGTGTGCTTGCCTACTTCACCACCTCCCTTGGCATGTTTTGGCATCGAGCATGCCATGCTCACAGACAGCTGTAGTGAAGTCAGGCAGATTTGTGTTCCAGCACAAATGGCCCAAGGGAGAGAAGCGAAGAGCTGGAGTGACTTACGGTCGCAAATTTCACTGTGAATTAACGGTGAAATTGTCTCAGACTCTTTTCCTGCGAAAACTGAATCGAATGCGTTTGCAAGGCAAGTCACTACAGGTAGAAATGAAAATTCTGATGATGCCAGTCATTTTACACATTTCTGGATAAACTGCATGCTATCTCAAGGACGCCAGACTCAAAAGCTTAACATAAACATGTTTTCAATATATGACACAAAATACTGTATATAGGCAATGTATAGTTATAGATGTTTATCTAATGACTTCGGTATTACCGAGTCAGTGCAAAAACTATTTAGATGCCCATTTTACAGAAAAATGGTTGTCAATATAGAGCGCAACATTTTAAGCAGACCACGTCAGTTTCTGTTTCGAGATGAGGTTCATTTATAAAAATGTTACTACTTTGCTCAGATACCTATTCAGAAGAACATTACAAAGAAACTTCACAAGTTGTTCATGACTGTTGGAGCTACATTCTGTTTTATGCTGTAAATTTCCATAACATTTGTATATAACAACAGTACATATTTTTAAGGACAGAGTTTTCTTTGTCTTTCTCTTAAAAGTACTTTCAACTCCTTGGGTTGTTGGTTAATCAGACGGTTGACAGTTTAAATCCTCCGTTCACCAACTTGTCTCTGCTGGGCCCCTGATCAAGGCCGTCAACTGCTTAAATGTACAAAATGAGTTAAATGTCACGCTGGGTGAGGGTGTGTGCTACATGCTGTATGTGTGCGTGTTGTTTTCATTGTTTTAGTGACCCTAACCCTAGCTAACCTTAAAGCCTAGGATTTGCTTTTGAAATAAGGAAAACGTGGCTATTATTTTGGGAGGGACCGCTCTCTGATTGAACTTAGCGCTTTCAGGTGAGGTGAAAACACACTGGTAATTAAACGTGTTCATGAGAAGATATTTGTACATGAAGTATTCATAAAAGACAATGTGAGGTGTGTGGCGTGATCAACAAAAGCCACGAAAACGCTAACAGGATAAAACAGCGAGGAATTATTTACGTTAGCGTTTGTGAAGCCCCGCCCAGTCTCGCGGTGTTGAAATGCTTCTTGCGTCATGTGCCATGTTAGACGCGCGAGCCGCTCCTGACAGCTCCGTCTTGCCGTTTAGATTTACACCGCGGCCGAGTGAATGACTTCAGCTCCATCGATTTCCTGGGCGAAGAGCAGCGTTTAATGGCTACCGCTTTGCTGAGGAGAAGCGCGTCTTCCACTCAAGCTCCACAGGAGTCGTATAACACGCCTCTCACGGTGGCCGAGACAGCGCACGGAGACGTTTTTAGACCCCAGGAGCGTCTCGCGGGGAGGAGTAGATTTAATGGCACCCCAACAGATCAGCACGGTCTGGTACGGTAAACTGGAGCTTTTGTTACGGTTAAGTCCCCTCAGTGTAGCGATGTACAGTATGTACACAAAAAGTGTCTCGGTTGCTTTTTTGTTTTTGTTTTGTTCTGCTTTTATTAGAGAGTTAGTTTTCCTCTTTGGTGTGTTAAAATGCGTGTTTGTTTGTGTAGCAGTAGTAAACCGTCCTTGAGTGTATGATGGTTTAATGTAAGCTCTCGAAATCAGTCGAGCAGCTGGAAGAGCTAAATTCAGATTCCATGCGAACATGTTCAGGCTGTGTGCTTGGCAGTAATAAAGCTTTTATTAAGAGAATTCATTTTGTTAAGGGAATTCATCCCTGCTATCAGTAGCAGGAGCTGCTAGAGAATACACCATATCTAACATATTTCTGTATTGTACTTCTGCTTACTTCTAGAGTGTATGGGTTTAGTATAGTCAATAGTTTGGGTGTTTTTTAGTGTGTGAGACCTAAATATCCTAATGTTGCATTTACACATTTGTCTCAGCATATTATGAAATCTTCAATTTATGCCAAATCTGCAATTAAATTCATTGAATTGATAAAGCAATAATTGATTAATAATTTAATTGAAAAGTTATGATCTTAAGTCTTAGTACGTGACACTTCATGGTTCATGGCATTCCTTGTGCTTATGTCCAACTTTGATAAACACTACACAGGTTTAGTAGTAAATCCTCATATTTACAGTCTAATTTTTCTTTAGCTGTTGTAGCTTTGAAAGTTATTACAGTTTGTCATGCTATATATCTCTATCTATCTATCTATCTATCTATCTATCTATAATGTGTGTGTGTGTGTGGAGCCATGTTGTGCCAGGATTCTTTGCTGTTGCACAGTTGAAATGTTTTGTTGTTACACAGTTGGAATACTTGTGTTTATGTAGCGATAAATTCTGAAAATAAAATACCTGATTATTCACTCATCATTCAAGTCTTTACCATGTATTTTAATGCGCAGTGAATCTTTATTTGTAGTATCTGAAAGAATAAAATCATGTTTGCTCTCTTCTTAGATGGAAAAATACATGCCACTTGAGTTCCAGACCATGCCAGAGCAAAAGAAGTTTCATCAGAGCAGTTTCATGAACATGGACCAAGATTCACCTTACAGTATCAACATGAACGTCTTCTTGCCCGACATCCCATATATGCGTACTAGCCTCTGTCGCCCTACAAGGCCCACACTGGCTCCCCAAATAAAACCAGAGCCCATGCATTCAGTCAGCTACCCGAGCTGCCATAGCTCTGTTCCGTCAGATCCTCCACACTCAGAATACTCATACCACTTTGGGCTAACCGGTGGAACGTGCAGTTCTGCCTATATCAAGCAGGAGACACAGGAGCTCGACTACCAAGATGTTCCTCTATTCCAACTTTTGACTTCAGACCTGGACCCTGTAGTGCCTGGTCCCCAATCTGGTGTTTGTTCATCCGGGTCATCATACAACAGTATAAATTCACACATCTCTCCGATCGCAAGAAGACCCATGTGTGAAATGAGCAGTGGTGTGTCCTCACTTGCCGGTCACTTTGGACGGCATCATAAGCAGTTGCCGTACCTTCCCCCCTCCCCTCCGAATTCCGAGCCCAGCAGTCCTGACAGGAGAAAAGAACTCTTAAACAAGCTCTCACCTCCTCCCTCCTATGCTGCGACTATTGCGTCTAAACTGGTTGGGCCGGCTATAGGCCCTCAGGCAGCCGTACCAGTACAAACACAAGCCGTGCCTGCCAGGCACAACCGCAGAAACAATCCTGATCTAGACAAGAGGAGGATACATCACTGCAATGTCCCAGGTGAGACTCTCAGGCACTGACATACTTGAGCAGCCAAACTGGATTTGTACTCGGCTGCAGTTGGAGCTGCAAACATTAGCTATTACAGCTCTTAATGGTTATAGAGAGAAACCAGAATGTTTTACTCCGATTCTTTGGAGGATCAGCCAGTCAGTGTATTGCACTTTTTATCATGACAGATAGCAACTAAGAAAACTGCAAAACAATAATGCAGTATACAGATAGTATAAACTAGGTTAAAGAATTGTCACAGTACATGCTGTTATTACAGGATCAAAGTAATGGTCTCGTAAAATGAAATCTGTTACTATTGATAATAGTGAAAGTAACAAGGCAGCTATTAAGAGGCAACAGAATCTGTTAAAGTATTCCCAACACTCCTGAATAAGATAATCAGGATCTCAGAAATAGGGTGGAATGAAATCATTAATGCTGTAGTTCAAACTCATCTTATTGAATCAGCTTAGTTATATATTTCTTATTTTATTTTATCCAGGTTGTAAGAAAGTCTACACCAAGTCCTCCCATCTAAAGGCACACGTACGGACTCACACAGGTAAAACCTTTTGTTTTGCCAACGTCTTCATAACTCTAGCACCTGAAAAACGCCCATGAGAATCAAAACGATTTTAAATGACCCAAGGCTTGAAACTTGCCATCTCTCAATAACATCATACTTTGACTTATTGACATACTTGCAAAGTCGCATCTCCAGCGTGTCGTAACTGTATGGTGCTGTGTCTTATTTCAGGAGAGAAGCCATATCAGTGCTCCTGGGAGGGCTGTCATTGGCGCTTCGCCCGCTCTGATGAGCTGACACGCCACTTCAGAAAGCACACGGGTGCTAAACCATTTCATTGCACGGTCTGTAGCCGCAGCTTCTCACGGTCTGATCACTTGGCCCTGCACATGAAGAGACACCAGAGCTAGAACCACAGAGCAACATGGGCTTTTAGACCTCCCACTATTTCTCTTAGTAGAGCTTGGGTGTATTGGGTTGCTTTGGTTTTGGCAGCTTATAAGACAAGTATTAAACTATTGTTGGCACCAGACCTGCAATCCTGTGGAACACAACTGACCACATGCTAAACATTTTTTCTAGCATCTTAGCATTTTTTTTTCCTTCAGCTGTTTCTTTAATTGCAGTAATTCAGGTAGAATTTTTTTTCTCCATAAAAATGTGCCTTTTTCATATTTAAAAACTTTTAACACGAATATATTCTTAGAGCCATTGCACCTTACCATTCATTTCACATTTGTCCGAGTGAAGTTGAAAGCTTAATTTATTTGGCCAGCTCAGAGGCGTTAACAGCCAGTAACACTTATGAAGTGTTTTCTAATCCTAAATTCAAGTGGGAAGAAACGAGTAAGCAAAAAACAAACAAATCTGAAATACCAAAGAAAGAGGTTTCACCTATTAATTCCTGTATGTCTATGATCACCAAATGATTTGAACCATTTCTTGGAAGGGTTTGTTTTTGTAGTGGAAGTTTTTAATTCTTAATCAAAGCACATGAAATTATTTTTATGCATTATTTGTATGAGATTTTACATATTTTATTTGGGGCATTTATGGCTTTATGTGTAAATATTGTATTCATTTAGCTAATTATTTATTTTTTCAGGTAGATTTTTTTTTACTGTATTAAATGCCGCTCTGTGCACAAATGTGACATAGATGTGACTAGAGCTATGGGAATAATGGTTTTAATGATAAAAAAATGTGATAAGTTCAGAACTATATGATAGTTTTTAGATAGCATATAGCTATAGCAGATAAAACTTCATTTTGTACGTGTCAAACTTACGGTGCGTTGTATATACTGTATTGTATCTTTTCCTGTATGGTTTAAAATACCCTATTGAAGGCGTACTTTCCTAGTGACAATGTAATAATGATGACAGAGATCATATAATAATGAATTCTGATGAAGGACTGTAACATCTAATGGCTTTTTATATGGCTCAAGACCTAATGTCATAAATTCAGTTTGCATCAACATTAAAAGCATTAGCTTTAACAAACAGTAATGTATTTGTGCTTGGAAGGTGTTCGAGTTGTGCCAATTTGTGTTTCGTTATTTTCCATAGAATGATTGTGTGTATAAATCATAGTAACTCCCTTGCTGTACGGGTTAAACTGGCATGTCCTGCTGCTCTCTTCCTAGGCATTGTGTCCTGTCATTTGCCTTACCACACCTGCCACCCTTTAGGCGCATAGCTGAATGATAATGGGTGTGGTGAAATTGCACTGTAATTAAACGGTATTGATACAGCCACCACAACTGGTCTTGGAAATATGTAGCGATATTGTAAGAGAATTAGGTGTTGTTTTATGTGCTAGTGCAAGCCTGTAATTATGATAGCATTAGCGTTGACCGATATACTCAGATACGCAATATTAATATACATTGAATAAATATAACAGAATAATGTGTCCGAGGACAAACACATTGGGATTGTAGCATTCAGTGTGAAATATCTGACTTCACATGTGTTATGAATGGATTTAATTGGGCTGCGAGAAACATGTGGACATGTGTCAATCTGCACCTCCATGAAAAGAGCTTCTGGCCAGTGAGACGAGGCAGATGGCTCACTAGTTACGCTGTCTCTGATGATTGATTTAATTATGATTGGTAGAAGAAAGGCTTGAAGTTACTCAGCGAACATTAGGTAGAAAAGCACATATTGCTTTACCGCTAAAAACTGTTGTTTACGAAGGTTTCTGCACTCGATGTGGCTTTATGAGCAGATGTGGACTAACTGGTTTTGTCCCAATTTAACCTTTGCAATCATTTATTCTATATCAAAAATAAAAGATGGATTTGAGGATTAAAGAAAAATAAAGAAAGCAAAACCAGAGTAAATATTACATCAAAAGAGAAAGTTATGTGTATTGTCTGTATAGGAATTTGCTGTATATTGCAGGGTTAATACTGTATTGTCTGTCATACAGCCGCACCCTGTCTTCTGTGACGGTTCTGTTATGTTCAGTGTCTTTTGTCAGGCAAAATTTAGAAAGTACCTAATGTTCATATTCTTAATGCAATCTCAGAATCCTAAGATGAAACACACCGCCATCAGTCCACTAAAATCAGTCACGTGCATTCCATACAAAATGCAACTTTATTAACTTCCATGCCTCCGATTAGATTATCATACAAATATCATGTTAAAACTCAATTTAAATTCACAGCTCAATCTTTAGGGAATAAAGAAAACTACAGGGAAAACCCAAAGCACATAATATCTAGACACATTCTGGAGAGTTAAAATTTAAAAAAGAAGAAAACTTTTATTCGAAATGGAGACATTCTGTGATAGAATTCAGTGTGGGGGTTTTACTTAAAAAGTAAAGCAGGCCAAAGAAATCACAACTCTGCAGTAAATGAAAAGAAAAAAAAAAAAAAAGCTTAGAAATATATATTTACAATACACGTACACTATACATAAATACAGGAACGATAATCACAGAATATCTGAACCAAAAAAAGACAAAATAATGTAAATATTTAGGTTACGAAATGAAGCTGATACTGAAACTGAGGCAATACTGTACAGAACAAATCAGAAGCGGGCATTTACTTTTGAATAAACAAAGCAACATTGTCTTTTCTTGTGCTGTAGGTCCGCTCTGTAGGCACTGACATTAAGCTGTAAGATGCCTTTTACTTCAATTCAGGTCTGTGTAATATATCAAAGAGGTAAAAGTCAGCCTTAACATTGCAGAAACTGTGTCTTTCAGTCAAGTTGATATTGTAAGTGTAAGGTACAGTATGTCCACCCAAATCCCCAAAAGGAGCTACATACAGCATTGCTCACTATGCGATTAACAGGTGGATGTTCACAGCTTTTTGTTTGAAATGGTGTGGCTTCTAATGGTCCGTAAGGCTCAGTGCATTCCAAACAGGCTGGGTACTATACATTACGTTTGGGTATTTTTCACAAGTTTATTGGTACCAGATGCACTTTTCTTTTTGTGCTTATGGCATCTTTTGCCTTTCTGCATGTGCTTCTTGTATAAGATATTAGGCACTCGTCATTATTGCATAACTTTGACCCTGTTCACCGTTACAAAATTATGCGACAGAACGTGTAGGAATGCCATAGCAGAAATGAATATTCCTTTTTTTGTTAACAAAAAAATCGACGTTTCCTTCAAATATTAATGTCATATTTGTCATTTACAGACAAAATAAAACTCAATTGAGGATTTGTTAATACATTTGTTAGGCACTCATTTTTGCTGTCCAGGAGCACAAATGATGCCGAATACAAATGTCAGTGAGAGAAGTGCAGAAAAGAAAGAATAAATAAAATTGAAAAGAGAAAAATGCTGATGGCGTTTGAACACTGTTTGGAAAGGGAAATTCATTTGACTGTTTTTTTTACATTTTTTTTCCTTTTACGTTTCGTGACATATTATTGTTATAAAAACACCTAAGAGTGTTAGAAATTGCTGAATGTGCACAAAAGCAGCTGTTCCTCAACACTGTACATTTAGATGGATTGTTTCATCCCTACACATTACTCATAAGTACGTAGGGTTTTAAAGATGATAAAACCCTCGAACACACTCCTACAAAGTCAGGTTATACACTGTGTACCAACTGGTAATGATCATCTCTGTATTGTAGCTGTATAAAGTTAATCCCTTGTATTAAAAACTGATAAAAAGCCCTATTCTCAATAGGTATATACATCCTTCAAAAACAGTAATAACTTTCACTTTCACATATATTACAACATTTTAAAAGATTTCTTTTTTTTTTTTTACATAAAATAGCAATATGCGGATGAAGTGCAGAGATTCCTCAAAAATACAGTATACGATGATTTGATACACTGCTGATTAACGTTATGTCTCACTGAAAATAATTCATCTCATATTTATAATTCATAAAAACAAGGTGCTGATGTTACACTCGAGCCCATGTACCACAGGAAATGCATGTGTAGACAAACAAACAGACAAAAAAACAAAACAACCGATTAGAATATAATACTTCTGATCACAAAAAAATAAAATAAAAAGAAGCACGGTGGCGTAAGTCACGTACGTTTGTAATAGACATTTTCCTTTTACAGCATTTTACAAAACACACTTCAGTTTTGCTATATGAGCTAGATGCTCATACGGCCATGGCGATTCCAACAGAGTGCACATGAGAGTGCGTGTGTATTCCAGTTGCTAATTATGTCTTAGCAACTGGAAATAGCTTGAAGATAGTCAAAAGTTTTCTTTTATCACATAACATAACACAATAAACTAAATGGACAATTATTAATCCTATGTCTAGATATTTTACTCATTTTAATATAAAAACGGGTCTTGTTCTATTAGCAGAATGTATTTGACATTTCTTTCTTAACAAAAGCAGAATGATCTGCCAACGGGATTTAAATAGCATTTAAAGCCTTAAATGAGTAAAATGATTTATGTGAATGATTAAATAGATCCGATTTTGTTTATTGTCATCTTATAAAAAGATGAATACTAGCTAAAAGTGACTATATCTAGGATATTTTCACTGACAATAGAATACTTTTGCAGTGATATACAGCATCACTGAGGCTTGTACTGGCTATAAGAAAGTGCTGCTCTCACACCAATCTGATGACATTCACAATGTACATTGGAGTCTTTAACACTCTATATAAAATGGAGATTATTGGGGATGAATTAACAGATTTTGTATCAGTTATGCTGTTTATTGGTTATTTACCGTATCTTTTTATATTCTGTTATGTATCTTAAGGCCACCAATAATAAGCAAATCATCTAACAGATCAGATTGACTGACTTATTTCAGAACAGTATTTCAACTTAATGGCAGACTCTATAACTTGGTGTTTTGGTTTTGTGTTGTGTTTTATATTTCATGAGTTCTTGACTAAAGTTTTGTTCATTGATCGCCCTCTAGTGGCCTGTTTGTGTTTTGGAACCAGGCTGAAGGTGAAACAGCTTACTTTTTAGTGCACTAGACAAGGCTTGGCCAAAGTAGTGCACTATACTATAACAAACCTACACCAGTTCTTTCTGATTCAGAATGACAAAAGTACAGAAACTGTTTAAAAAAAGAAATGAAGTACTTAAATAAATATAAGGACGAGACGCTTGTGTAATGTTCTATTTTATGGCCTCCGAATATTCCTTTTTTATGCGCTCCATTTATTGTTTGCATTATTAGGGTGTGTAGTTCTTATAAGAGTTGATGGGAACAAAATGAGTTTGACCTGGGCAAAACTGCAGTGCCACAATTAATGGCTCTTTACAAAAAGAAAATCTATTCTCCTGAGTGCAATCAAATCATTTCGGTGTGAGACTAAAATAGCAATATGCTATTGCTATTTTAAAAATCAGAGCTACAAATCCATTACAAATATACAAGATTCTCTAAGTATAGAAAAACAAGTGGCAATGATATAAAGTCAGCGATTTGTCCATGTTTTTAACGTCCTCTGTTGGTGAATTGAGACAGCCACAATGCCTTTGCCTTCTCCTGTAACTCCAGAGTAAGTGTATTGCTCTCCTGGCTTGTACTGTCAAAGGCCCATGTTAGTCGAAGTATTTTGCATTTGTATTTTTTTAGTACTCAAATTTCCTTAAAGTTCAAGAGGGCATTGAGCTTTGTGTCAGCCAGCCAAACCAAGTGGAGGTCAGTGTTGTGTGTGTGTGTGTGTGCTGAGCATAGCGCTCTACCGTATTCATTTATTTTAGGGCTTGTCCAGATTTAAAGAAACGGAAAAGTCTTCAAAACGAAAAATCATACGAACAAAGTGCAGTTGCACTCACTGGCTAATCATCGAACCAAATGCACTGTTTTACTGTATATCCCTGTTTGTCACCATAAAGCACTTAAAGTTCTTAAAGCCAAATGTACCCTATATACTTTAACTCTGCAGATTTGCTGCAGAAAACCGTTTAGTGTGAAAACCGTAAAAATCATCAAAAAGACAAAACACAATATAGAAACTGCGTGATTCCCGTGATGCGTCACATGCTGTGTGTATAATCTCATTCCATGATATGCCAACTTGTATTATATGAAAATATCCAGCCACTTCACCTCAGGAATCATTGACTTCGGGTCTCTGTTGCCAAAGAAACAACCACACCTAATTAGAAGTGATTTATGAAAATGTTGTTCCTGTAGGAACCAGGCTGTTTATATAATTTTGTGCTCCAGATCAGAAAAGAAGAAGAAGCCATTCAATACTGCAGTTCTTCACATTGTTGGTGGCAAAAAAGGAAACGGACATTTAAAATGAGAGCAAAACAAGGGTACAAAATTAAAATAAAAATAATAAAATAAAATGCTGAGAGAAGCACTCTCACACAGGCTCTAACAACCAGGATCTGGACAAGTGCTCCAGTTCATGATGTCCTGGAACTTCGAGAGGAGTCCAAATCTGTTGAGCAGTTTTGCTCCATTCTTGACGCAGACCCTGTTCAGCTCTATAAACACATTCTGTCTAGTATGCCTCTTTCAAACTTCCTTCTCTCACTTTTTTTTTTTTTTTTATCAGGGCCTGGGATGGCCATGACTGTGTTCAGACCGGCTGAACAAGTGCAAAGAGAGACCCAGCTTCCTTAATGTGTGTGAGAGAGAGAGGGTGTGTAAAATGGCCATTAATCAAACCAGCATGTGTCTGCGTCGGTGCAGAGCCAGGTGGTCTGAGCGTGAGAAGCTGCGATCACAGTCTGCACATTTGAAAGGCTTCACGCCCGTGTGCTTCCGATAATGCCGTGTCAGTTCATCTGAGCGGGCAAACTTCCACGTGCAGCCGTCCCAGGTACACTTGTACGGCTTCTCACCTAGAGAACATGATGTGAAAACGCATGGTGATTATGTGATACAAAAAAAAAATAGGGCTGCTACAGCTGAATAAATAAGGTATGTATTTACAGTGTGTTTTTGTTGCTTTTTTAGATAATTCTGTCAGGACTTAGTCCTCAAAGTCATTCTGATTGATTGGATTAAATGTGCTCTTTCAAAAACAAGCAACTCCAGCTCAACAGTAAATTCTGCTTAGTCTGAAGAATCGTTTTCACAAACTAATCAGTGTTTTTTCACATGATTTGAAATGTTTAAACTACATATTATAGTGAAGTGTAGTGTAGTGTAGTATAGTATAGTGTAGTATAGAATAGTATAGTATAGAAACAAGACCATATTAGAATGAGTGCATTAATAGTAAGTATAGTATAGTATAGTATAGTATAGTATAGTATAGTATAGTATAGTATAGAATAGTATAGCATAGAAACAAGACCATATTAGGAT
>JAOUQX010000040.1:17664024-17675834 GCA_028566295.1 Liobagrus marginatus
ATGTATGTGTATGTGACAAATAGGATCTGAAAATGTCAGTAATCATTCAGATCTTCAATTATTATTATTATTATAATAGTAATCAGCAGACTCTGAAACAGAATTGTTAAAGCGACAGGGAGCCAGTTAAGAGAAGCCAGAACTGGGATAACATGAGCACAATGTTTAGTACCTGTCAGCAGTATTCCAACTGCATTTTAGACTGTCTGTAAGTATGCTACTAAGGACGGGGTTGCCCTAAGACATGTTTAAAGACTGTGTAGTTGGACATTATGATTGCCATAACGGTGCATGGTTAATATCATAATAATAGTCATTGTGAAACTATACATAAGGACTTACATACTGTTAAAAAAATGACTTCATGTTAAATACGTCATACTGCCATATTTTACTATGTCAACAATAAGAAACTTTTTTTGATTTAAAAAAAAAACTTTAGTTTAATGCTGGCCTTAGTTTATTGTTTGGCATTCAACATACCCCCTTTGACTGAGCTGTTTGTGTTAAAATATTAGTGCATTAAAAGAGGATATTAAGGATGAAGTGTATTATATAGTAGGTAATGTCAGAGCTGTGCCGTTATAGAATAATTCATCGTTAACTAATCAGCAACTTCTAAGTAAGCAGATTTGAGAATTCAACAGCGCTGTGGAATAACATACAGTGAATGCAGCTCGCTCTCTCTCTCTCTCGCTATCTCTTTCTCTCTCTTGCGCTCTCCCTCGCTATCGCTCTCTCTCTCTTGCTCTCTCTCTCTCTCACCATCTCTCTTTCTCTCTCTCGCTCGCTATCTCTGTCTCACGCTCCCTCTCTGGAATGCTCTCCACACTTCTTTAAACACCCAAAAGCACCTCGGTCAAACAGCACATTTTTAAAAGGCCTGGTTAAACCTTTGCTCTGGCATTCCAGCCAAGGCAAAGTCCCATATCCATGGCGCACTGCCAGTGAAGGGAAACATTTACTCTGCACTGTTCCAGGAGTCTGTGACACAGAGCAGAATCCTGGAATACTTTCCAAGCAGTTTGCATAAATAACAAGAGGACGGCTGAGAGCAGGGCACAAAGTCAACTGAGAGATGCCTTTACTCATCTGAGACACCAGGGCAGCCTAACGGCAGATTTTCTGCTGGTGAACCAGTCCATAACTCGCTCAGGCATTTAACCCCTTTCCAATCTAATTCACGTAAAACTGAATTGAATGGAAGCAGAAAATAGCATTTGACCATAGTATGCGTCATTTGTGTGCATCCTGAGTGCCGTAGTACAATATGCTTACACTCGCACTTTTTCCCCAAAAGTTTTATTTCTGAGACTCAATATTAGTCAGAGTAGACAGGCTGGATATAGAATGTGTTTGTGTGTGTTAAAATTGTACTCACTCCTGCACGGCTCTCGCTATAGACAGCGCTGTGGATCCTGTTTCATTGACGCTGTCCAAGGTTACATTTGGCAGGTCATCATCATCACTGTCACTTCGGATTTGTCTTGGTGACAAGCCGTTAAAGTCTGATTGTGCTCCTGAAAAAGGTAGAGGAGACATTAGTTGCATTATCAATGTACCTTTACACACATGTACCCTCTTTAAAAGCATAATGATCACATGCGTCACCTTTCTCCAAAGGGACTGCTGTAAAAACGGGTCGCTTATGGGTAGAACTTCCACCGGAAGTAGCAGCAGCACTGACTGATTTGCGCTGACGACAATGTGTTTCGTTTATATGCGTTTTTTGTTTTTTTATATTGACATGTACCAGTCGTGGTTGTGCTTGTATCTAGACGAAGCTTATTTTGTGGCTTAAAGAGCAGTGCAGCGAAGCTACGGTTTTCATCTCCTTCCTAAAAAAAAGAGGAATCTAAGTAAAATCTTAATTTCATGAAGCCCCCAAAGCGCTTTACATCTGATATTTTCACCTAGGGAAAAAAATAACAACAAAGGACACCACACACCCTACACCAGGGCCAGTGATTTGACGGGCCGAACCCGGCCCCCAAGGCAATTTGTTCCGGGCCTTCAAGAAGCCTGGTGTGAAGAAGACATCCCTATAATAAACTTAGTGTAGTCGTAGCATGAGCAGCATGAGATACTGTCGCAGCGCCGAGCATGAGTCATGTGCCGTTAGGCGAGTAGCCGTGAGACGTGATGACGAACAGGACAATAAGAGCTTTTACTGTTTGTTTCTTAGTCAGTGAAACGCCATTTTTATCCTCATATTGTTGGCTCTACTTATACGTGCGAGTCATCGTTATCACACATGCCATTACAACAAGTGATCACACATCCCTTACAGCTCATCACCTGCACCACTGTATGTGTATGGCGCTGATATAACATATACGCGCGATTTCACTGCTCTTGCAAAATCTAAAAAAATTAATTTCTCTCATTAGAAGGCAGCCTTAATGTTCTCCAATTATTGAGATGGCTGTTGTAGTTTAAACAGGGCAACTGAAATACCCTACTTTGGCAAACAATAGCATAAAACTATGTTTATTTCAATATTAATACCTTTTTTGTTATGTGCACTTAAGTCTTAGTTAAATGAATTACATTTCAAATGAGTGTGATATGGCTCTCTGATTTACCCATTAGAAAAAGGGGTATCTACTTGGACATCTAACAATGCACTGATACCACATGAGCATGTTTCAATGTAAGAAAAGAATCTATTGGTAGGGTGTCTTATGGTGCAAAACTACAACATATGGGCTCCTATATTGCTGTTATCACTCATATTGCAAGTCATACCTCTCTGGCCTCTCATTTTGGATGCTTTCCATGAACTGGCTCCCATAACAAACTAATTGAATAGCCCTGATCTACACTTTTCCTCGGTTATGAGAAGAAACGTCGGCTCTTCGCGATGGATGACAGTTCATTTACAACAGGTGCCGTTAACGTTAACGTAGACTTTACTCACCGAGCATTGCACCAATTGCAGCGTTTGATTGGAAAACATGATTAGTAGAGACGGTAACTACTTCCTGGTTGGCTAGCTAGCTTAGCACAAATGTACATGATTTGCTTTCATTTTGCAGTACCCATTCTTTTCATACTTATTGTATATAGTCACGTATTGTAAAGTGACTACCCTATTAGTTTTATCGATCTTATTGATTCTGTGTTTTATTTACATTTAATATGCAAATTTAATATCGGATACCAGCCTAACACAACACTCAATGAACTACTCAAATTGATCTTATGGTTAAAAAAATGTATGCCACATGAATGACTAGTTCCTGTGCTAATTTACAAAGCTGTAAGTCATTCATTTGTGTAATATATACAGCGTATCACAGGCAACTGAATCAAGAAAGTAGCTAACGACTTTTTTTAAATCGTCCTTCCATTCCTCTGTTATATATGAAAGGATGAGTATGCTGATGTTGCCCATTATACGTTTTGTCAGCGTGTGATTCCGCATTTTGCTATGAATGAATGAGTAAACACTGCAGAGAATGATTGCTACGTTTCACCCATAGTTCACGCAAAGCATCATGGGGCGTAGGAAAAAAGGTGTCTATATTGGAGGATATTTCATGCTAGTTAAGCTTAGAAACAGGCGGCAGAGTGGTTAGCACTCCTGCTTCACAGCAAGAAGGTCATGAATTCGATTCCTGCCCAGGGTGTTTCTGTGTGAAGTTTTCATGTTCTTCTTGTGCATGCGTGGGTTTTCACCGGGTACCTCGGTTTCCTCCCACCTCCAAACACATGGCATTGGGTGAATTATCTACTCTAAATTGTCCATAGGAGTGAATGTGTGTGTGAATGGTTGTCTGTCTCTAAGTGTTAGCTCTGTGATTAACTGGTAATTGTCCAGGGTGTACCCCACTTCACACCCTAAGTTAGCTGGGATAGACTCCAGCGCCCCCGAACACATTAGATCTGCATCACTTAGTGCATATGACAGATGTGAATAGTTTGATGGGGCAGGATTTGCATTTATCTGTAAATGGCCTATGCATAATCGGACCTCAATTTAATCCTGATTACATTTGTACCAGAAAATCATTAAAAATAAATAAATAAATGGTGGTGTGAAAAAGTGTTTACCCCCTTCCTGATTTCTTATTTTTTTAATAAGAAAAATTATTCCAACCCCCCCACCCGTTAAACCATGACTTAACTGTGGTTTATCACACCTGAGTTCAATTTCTCTAGCCACACCCAGGCCTGATTACTGCCACACCTGTTCTCAATCAAGAGATTACTTAAATAGGACCTGCCTGACAAAGTGAGGTAGACCAAAACATATTCAAAAGCTAGACATCATGCCGAGATCCAAAGAAATTCAGGAATACATTAGAAAGAAAGTGATTGAGGTCTGCCAAAGATTATAAAGCCATTTCAAAAGCTTTGGGACTCCAGCGAACCACAGTGAGAGCCACTATCCACAAATGGCGAAAACATGGAACAGTGGTGAGCCATCCAAGAAGGAACCCAGGAGTTGGAGGCCAAACAAAATTACTCCAAGAGTGCGACTCATCCAAGAGGTCAAGAAGAGACCCCACAATAACATCCAAAGACCTGCAGGCCTCACTTGCCTCAGTTAAGGTCAGTGTTCATGACTCCACCATAAGAAAGAGACTGGGCAAAGGTGGCCTGCATGGCAGAGTTTCAAGACGAAAACCACTGCTGAGCAAAAAGGACATTAAGGCTCGGCTCATTTTTGCCTGAAAACGTCTTGATGATCCCCAAGACATTTGGAGAAATACTCTATGGACTGATGATACAAAAGTTGAACTTATTGGAAGGTGTGTTTCCCATTACATCTGGCATATCATACCAACATGGTATATGGTGGTGGTAGTGTGATGGTCTGGGGCTGTTTTGCTGCTTCAGGACCTGGAACACTTGCTGTGATAAATGCAACCATGAATTCTGCTGTTTACCAAAAAATCCTGAAGGAGAATGTAATGTCCATCTGTCCGTGACCTCAAGCTAAAGCGAACTTGGATTCTGCAGCAGGACAGTTATCCAAAACACACCAGCAAGTCCACTTCTGAATGGCTGAAGAAAAACAAAATGAAGACTTTGGAGTGGCCTAGTCAAAGTCCTGACCTGAATCCTATTGAGATGCTAGGGAATGACTTTAAAAAGGCAGTTCATGCTTGAAAAGCCTCCAATGTGGCTGAATTACAACAATTCTGTAAAGATAAGTGGGCCAAAACTCCTCCACCGCGCTGTAAAAGACTCATTGCAAGTTATCGCAAACGGTTGATTGCAGTTGTTGTTGCTAAGGGGCCCAACCAGTTATTAAGGTTTAGGGGCAATCACTTTTCACACAGGGCCATATAGGTTTAGATTTTGCTTTCCCTTAATAATAACAACCTTCATTTAAAAAACTGCATTTTGTGTTATCTTTGACTAATATTTAAATGTGTTTGAGCTGAAACATTTAAGTGTGAGAAACATGCAAAGAACGAAGAAATCAGTAAGGGGCAAACACTTTTTCACACCACTGTATGCTATGCTGGTGGACAAGTAAAGAAAACTAAATGAATAGCACTGTTTATATCCCATAAAACATATTTATTATTAAAGTGTATAAGATTTAACTTGTGTGCTAGAATCACAAATATGAATGTCTGCATTCATGTGTGTATGTGTTTGTGAGTGTAAAATCATGTAAGTCAGGTCTGAAAAACCACACCCTATCCTCTGTATTGTGTTCCTCTACATAGTGTGTCATGCATCACCATCTTGATGCAAGAATGTTGAGAATGCAATTAGCACATTCTCTTTTATGCACGTGCATAAAATCTGCAAAGAACTCTGCTACTCAATGGTTTACATCAACTGTTGTATGTTTGAATTAATCTATACATTATTCCATTACATCTATACATTATACATTGTCCCAAAGCAGCTTTACAAAAGATAAAAAAATAAGTACAAGTAAAATTCTGAAATAATATATTTTATCTGTTGTGACAGAGCATCATCTAACAGTTAAAAACAGTATGCAATAGTTTTCTTAATATTCTTATCAACTCCAATAATCTGATTATTATGTTATTAATAATATTTTATTAAGAGTCATATGCAATCTAACAACTTCTCTGTGTAATATTTCAAAATGGGAAAATATTTTTATAGATATAATCTTTTCATGATTATGCATCAAATATTATGTGGTTTTATCAAAGCTCCATTTATTAACAGAGTCACTAACACAGTCTTTAGTATTATATATATTGTAGAAATTTATTGGACCCTTTTCAAGTTTGAAATATTGTAATATATTCTGCTTTACTTTCTGGAATTTATAACGATAGCAAATTTTGCTTACATTTGTCAGTGAAAACATTTACACATACACAGATACCCATTTCTTGCGATATTGATAGTCCATTTCGTTTGTATTCCAATTCTTTAGCTCTGTATTAGTGCTCTGGGCAGAGTCACACTGCCCACAGACTCCATTTACACTCTATCACACACTTCTTTCGCCCATGCTGAGCTAAAAATCTATCCAGGCCAGACTGAGCTCCATCTAAATACAACACTTCTTACATTAAACTAAATGCAATGGAACAGTCATTTTGTAACTGTACTTTGTGAACCCAGTGTCCGATCTTATCGATGATGTTGGAAAGAGCATCTACCGACAAAGAACCGCGCTGGATGAAGTGCATCAAACACAGCAGAACTTCTGACAACCCATTAAAGTTTTATTGAATTTATTACAAGTGCCTGGAGCATGGGCCTCTTACTCAAACCTTTTTTACTCTGACTAGACAAAGCTTAGGATAGTGGCCACACACACACACACACACACACACACACACACACACACACACAACCCGTAGTGATCTCTACAATGGCTCTGCAGTAAGCCGTCCAATTTACCTAGACTGTTGGTCAGTATGTTTCGGAAAATGTCCATATAAAGGCATCGACAAAAGCAGAGTTCATGAGAGGTACTGAAGCAAACCCCAGGATTTCTTTTTTGCTGTTGTTTCCAGCTTAAGCCTGTTTCCATGGTAACCTCACCAGAGACGGAGCTGTAGACAAGGGCACACAATTCTTTTTAAAATGATAGCCACACTGTGTGTGTGTGTGTGTGTGTGTGTGTGTGTGTGTGTGTGTGTGTGTGTGTGTGTCTGCGTGCGCGTGCATGTGCATGTGTGTGTGTGTGCTTCCTTTGTAATGTTGCCTGTAAGTGCCCCAAACTTGTGCTATCTCACAACCATATCACAGACCGCCACTCAGCTGACTCCACCCAAGCCTGACTCCATTTCCTCTGTGCTTCAATAAAGCTCCCTGGGTGGAGTCCAAGCTGCTTAAACAGCCACCCACCTTCAATATCCGACCCACCCGATTATGCAAACTTTGTTTTTCCTCTTCTTCCTCCCTGCAAGCTGCGCTTGGCCATGCCCAGTCCGTTGGGATTAACACCAGTCCCAGATAAACAACTGGTTACTAAGACAAAACTCCACAGTGCCTATCAAAGGCTGATCTTTGCTCATATACAACACCCAGAGCCTGGTGAGTTTCGGCCAGCCCTTCATCTGGCTCCCTTTAACATGCAGGCCAATAGAACAGCCAGTGAGGTCTAGGGAGTTTAACGGAAAGCTTGTCCTTAGACATGTGTTTTTGATTAGCCAAGGTGGTACATGGCGAAGCCTGGTCTCTGTTACCTAAACTGGGCTCCAAATTGCATTAAAAATGTCACACTTATGAGACATTCATCGTTGAAAATCTCCTCCAAGCACAACAAAAAAACATTACGGCCTAGAGTATAGACTAAAAAAAACAAAGACGTAGTGTCCATGACATCACTCCTAGGTTTCTGAAGAGCGTCTTTGAAGCCTAAATGGGGCCGTCCCATCTTGGTAGCGCGTCACCCCACAGCAAGCAATAGTTTAACTGTGAAATAATCCCGAATAAAGCACAAACATGGCAGAAATGGCAAGTTTAATGGCTGGAATAATTATTTATTTATTTTTTTTACAGTCGGTGGAGTTATCTGAGGTAACGTGACGGCTAACAGACATCAGACGGCCAATGACTAATAACCTTGAGCTACGAGAATACACCTGTCACTACAAAGTAGTTACGGCCTTAATTATGCAGAATATTAAGGCTTAATACAATTGAAACGAATAAGTTATAAAAAGAATTCACCCACTCACAGATGTCATGAAGCACAGCACTAGTATAGACCAAAACCACAATTTGTACCAGCCTGTAAACATGTTTCTTTCTGCTGTAAAGTTGGGGTTTGGGTTAAAGGTTAGGGTTAGGGGTTGGGGTTAGGGGTTTGGGGTTGGGGTTGGGGTTGAGGTTGGGGTGAGGGTTTAGGGTTAAGGTTTGGGGTTGGGGTTAGGGTTCAGGGTTAGGGTTAGGGGTTGGGGTTAGGTTCTAACTAAGGATAAAGTAATATAACTAAGGATTAAGTAATGAATGTAACTTGATCATGAGCTTCCGCTTTAGAGACTCAAGAACTTCTACTGTGATCATAAAGACTATAATATTTATAATTTTATACCATTTTGTGCGCCATTTTATCATATTATAATCAGACTATTATACTATTCACCATCCCCCAGAAGAGAATGAGTTACATATGAAATCTGGTTCCTTTCAAGCAATTGCAACTGTTATCTCTCATCTTGCTCATCTAAATCGACATCTAGATGTCTTGAGAAAAGCTGCTTTGTTGGTGTTGGCCTCAGAATTTCTTAACCATCCATTCTGAGCAAAAATGAGAGTGACGAGCGATTCCTTACCTTTGCCTTTGCTCTTGGCCTCATCCAGCAGAGGGACCATGATGGTGGAGTTGAGATGGTTTGAGGGTGAGCGCACCGCTGTAGTGTACATTAGCGGCAGTGACTGCACCACCACTGGGATGCGCTGCACCTGTCTGGCCAGTTTACTCGGGCTAGAAGGCGGCACTGGGTGGATGATGTGTAAATATGACTGGCCTCGGACACCCGAGGGTGAGCCCACCAGAGGCCTGGGAGTCAACATTGAGGGCTTTCCTGAAGAGATAGAAGCGATGACAGAAGGTGAAGATGATGACAAAGATGAAGAGGCGGAGGATGGACAGAAAGCCGAACCAATGACCAAGGCTGTGGATGAAGGAGGTGAGGACCGAGACTTGTTGATTGACAGGTCCACGGGTTCCGTCTGAGTGTGAAAATGCTCAGAAGAGAGCAGGTCCTCTGGAGGCTCTGCCTTCACTTTGCTAAGGAGAAGGGGCACCCTGTCCATAGCAGGGTATCTGGGCACTTCAGGGGACTGCAGAAGAGAGACAGAGACATAAATTAGGGTATTAAGTCATATTCAAGCTGTTGTGCAGTATGCTTTAAAACAGGCACCAACACATAAATATAAACACACAAACTTTCACCCAGATAAGCTCTCTTACACAGTGACACTGTTTTGGAGGTTTAAGATATGACATCACAGAGCTGGGAAGAGTGCCATTTTCTGCAGTTGTGTCTCTTTTCTGCGTCTCCTCTCAATCCCTGTGACTCATCCTTCTTGGCTGCATTTATATCTCCTCTAAAATCTGTTCTGCCCCACTCCAAAAACATCATATGGGCCCAATTTTCGGACTTACATTGGCACGGTCATGTGCCTTAGAGGAACTATGTGCTGGTGGCCCATCCAGAGCATCACCCCTCCTCCCTAAAACCTCGCTTAATTTTATACACACACACTTACTCCAAATGATAGTCTAATCATAACAATCTTGCTCCGGCAGACTGAATATTTCAAACTAGACCTTCATCCAAACCTTTACTTCAATTTTCATAAGATATTTGTGGAATTTGTGCCCCAAACATTTCCAAGTCCATTCCCAAACCACCAGCTTTAACAAATCTTAAACAGGCAGCAGCTTAAAAACACAAAGTACAGGAACAATGTGAACAATGGAGTCTGTCAACTGGGCAGTTTTCACCGGCATGAAGTGAAGTGAGCACTAAGCGGAAAGAGGATGCATGATAAAGACTGAGCTCTTGGTCTCTTAGCAAATCAAGGCAGAGCAGCACATAAAACATAGAGGGGAAATTCTAAAATCACCATGGTAGCTGAAATGAGCATGGCAGAGGATCATCATGGAATTGCAATGATTTCCTGAACATTTTAAACGTACATGCAGTGTTACAGTCCTGTAATCAAACCAGCACAATGAAGCAGCATCGGTCTGTATTACAAATAGGCGCTGTTTCGTAATGTAGTGATGCATAGATTTAAAACCCAGCCGTTAGGCTAATAAGGTCAAAGGGCAAAGTTAGAGGACAGAACCTGTCGCCACAATCTCACGATTACAAGCAATTACTCAGATCAAAGACTAGTCATGAGAGGCCAAAAAGTAGAATGTGTGCCTGTTTTGGGGGATCCATTGTTCAGCATTGAATCTATTTGTCATGCCACTGTTCACAGTGGTGGTAATGGTGCATACAAAGTAAACACTTGGCTGTTTATGAATTAACACTTATTTATAAGAATTTCTCTTTATTCGACTCGGGGCAATATAGTTCCAACTCATGATATTTTCGCACAAATGTTTATATATTTAGGTGAATTCTGCTGATTTCATTGGTCATAAGCGTTTCAAATGTTATTTGACTAATTTTCTATCAGACTTGCTGTGACAAAAAAAATGAATGCGTTTTTACTGATCGAAAATGTCTTATATGCTGAATTTTGATGGCAGAATACACATTGTATCATCATTGCACTCGTAAAAAGGGTTAACGCTTGAATTTTTGTATTCCCATTAAAAGTTATAATCTACGTGTTATGCGCAGAAATACCTAAACAATTTATGTATGGGAAGTTTGTTCTGAAGTTACTATTTTTCTATAGTACTGTATCTGACTGCACAGATCAGTTGAACTAAATCCAGTAAAACCTGTATGGCTGTAAAGACACTGAAAAACAAACACAGTCTGTTTAAAGACTGTGTTTGAATTGATAGATTGCTAGTTAAGTATGCCTTCATTAGGCAGTCATAACGAATTAAGCTTAAGCGTAACTGCAACATTATCCATAATCCACAGATGGCATGATTTACACTGTAAAGACGGCTATGGCCACATGTGTAATGTTTAAATGTGAATGGCTTTTAATAGTCTATACAGTATAAACATGCAAGAATCGTAATGGGTTGTGTTTATTCAGGTTAAATATATTTGGTATTTGTTACATATTTACTTAGAAGCTTAGTGGTTAAGATCCAGGAAGTGGTTAAAATGTTACTACTACTAATCCAAAGGTTGTGTCCAGCCCATTAATCTGCCAATGCTAAACCCCTCGAGCAGTGTCCTTAACCCTCAGTGAAATAAATGTAAATCACTCTGGATGAGGACATCTGTTAAATAAGTCTATTCCATGCTATTTTACATAGATAGACACAAAAAGAAAGTTCTTTTAGTTGAGGAAAACATGGAAATTTCACGATATGATGGGTTATCCAGACTGCCACACATATAGGGGCAGTGAAAGACTTTGTAACAAGGGACTGAATTTATCTTTATCTTGGACAAAGGCAACATCTCTTCTTAATCACTAAAGCAGGACTATTTTTCCACATCATTAGTTGCAAATGTGATTATCCACTAACCTCATGTATTTATGATTTATTTTACATGTCATGTTTTTTTATGCAAAACAAGTGGACTGCAATCAGCTGGGCAAGGGTAAAGGCACTTTAGCCTCTCTGCACTATCCCTTTAGTCTACTAAACTCTTAGGATATGTTTAGCACCCAGAAGATTAAGTGTGTGTGTGTGTGTGTGTGTGTGTGTGTGTGTGTGTGTGTGTGTGTGTGTGTGTGTGTGTGTGTGTGTG
>JAOUQX010000040.1:17695400-17706494 GCA_028566295.1 Liobagrus marginatus
GGAATCCTAATTAACGTATAGGATGCTAAGCTTATTTGCATCACTGCTAGATAGACCACACACACACACACACACACGTGTGCAAACATGTACAGATGCACCACTGGGTTTTTTTTTTTAAACAAATCTGCTAAATCTGTTTCATCCACCTGAACCCTAAAATCTATTGTGTATCATGGTTTTTTTTTTCAGTCTATTAATGTCAATCTGTTAATATTTACTTATTGAAAACCCAAAAATGCTAGGGCAGTTTCTAGCTCTTATGATATTTTGTTCATAAGTGAGAAGTGCCATCTAGTATTCTATAAAATAAAACATGTATATAATACTGAATCATATCTGAAATACTTGTTTCATTTCTGGACCCCCAGTTACAAAAATAAATGGCAACCGTTATCCTTGCGACTGACAAAATGCCTTTTTCAGGAACTCTTTTCTTGTGATTGTTTCCAATGCCTCTGCCTGTTATGGTGTATTGCCCACCTGCAGCCGCTAGCAAGAGCAGCAATTTCCCCTAGAATAATGACATCTCGATGCGGCTGCTCTTCTCTCCCTGCCTGCCCTGTATTGGCCCACAGTGGGTCCTGGCATGTCTTGCAAAGGGTTGAACCAGAATCAGGCATACCGGATGGGAGGAATGGGAGAGCGTATGGGAGTCTGCCAGAGAGCCTGGCCTCTTCCTGCCTCCCCAGCAAAGAAAGATAGAGAGAGTGAGAAGGAAAAAAGTGAGAGAGAGAGAGGGGGAAAGAGGGACAGGGAGAAGGTGAATAGGGAGGGGGGAATGAGCTAACAACCAGCCTCTGATTAAAGCTGTTTCTAAGTGCCAGAGTGGACCCAAAGCGATTAGGTGGGCTCAAGTGTCCACAGCCGAACGTTTACCTACACACAAGGGAAACAGCTGGTTTGGGGTGATAAGATTATACATGCTCAGCTAGGCCAACACTGTGTAGAGATTTAGTGACTTGTAGTGCTGACGTGATGCTCAGTATAATAAATTCTTGCCTCTTTCATTAACACTGATCAAAAATGACAGTGCATGAAACAAACAGCTTCTCTATCTGAATGGATGTTCTGTTTTCTTCCAAATGGAAAACGGGGTAGTGCAGAGTTTTCATTGTTGACGTTTCTTGTTTTTCCCGCTGATCTCAGATTGCACTTATGTCATTCCAGAAATCAGTTGCAATCCTACAGCATACGATTGAAAAACCGAACACTGGACAACTTAGTTCTTAGTTTTAACCCACTGTATTCTCTCTAGTTTCTTTTTATCCCAAAGCTCTTCCCTTTCTATGTTTATCTTCATCTGGAGTTGCCACATCTATCACCACTGCTGTTTCTGCTCCTTATCTATTATTACTAGGTCTGATTGGCTTGTCATTAATTGTTTATATCCCTCTATCTGGAGTTCCCACAGGATCTTAGCTTTGTTATCTACTACGCTCAGTGGTTCCTCAGGAGTGTCCAACCCATGTTCCTTCCATTTGGTATTTGTTTGCTTAGAGACACAACAGCCTGCATCATACACCCTGCTGTCCCACCCTGGATGCTGGAATGTCTAAGGGGCTTTCCATAGCATGGGTTTTATCTGATCATGTCCAACTCTGCTAAGATTAAATTGATGGACAGTACCATGCAAAAATCTTTTTTTTAAATCGGCAAAGCAAAATGCTTATAAAAATTTCATGGACGCATATACAGCGCATGTAAATAGTGAGCATTTTAGTCTGGGAAATTAAACTTTACAGAGAAATAGGATGTTTTAGATCTTCATCAGCTGTCCAAGCAAAATGCTTCAACGACTATAGGACATCATCCCTGACAGTTTCAAAACTGCATATAACACTACGTAGCTTTGCAAACTTACTTCCAGAGAAAAGCTCTGAAGCCAATATGTTCAAATTCAAATTAAAATTCAATTGAGTTCAATTGAATTGCATTTTTTTGTACAGCACTTGGACACAATGGACAGGAAAAGCAGCTTTATAGCAGTAAAAAAAACAAAAACGAGCAGAATGAATGATATTTCAGTTCATGGAATATGTTTTTATGTTACAAGTTCCCTATAACCCAACATCTACCAAAAATGTGTTACTTATTTTGATATATTCGTGCCACTGTATCTATGCGTATTTCTGTTTCAAAAGCCTTGTAAGGTAGGTGATTTAAGATTCAAGATTCAAAATCAATATTCTATTTTATACATAATGTACACAGTTGTATACACTATATATCTTACAGTGGATGAATTCCAGTCAAGAAACTACATTAAAAATGAATGAACAAACATAATGCAAGATAAGAAGAATTAGGAATAATAATAAATTAAAAAAAAAAAAAAAAACAGAATATGATGTGCAAAATTATTCTTGTTACCTGTAATAACAGTAGAATATGTTACATGTGCTAAATAATAACGTAAAGACAAACAACTTAATAACAGTCCATAAGAGGTATAAAACACTTTTGTGTTATTACACAGGAACATATGGGAATGCACTACCCTATGTTTTTTTTGCCACAGTTCTATTCCATTGTATTTTAATTCTTATTTTACTTGGATATAATTTTGACAGCGATGCTAAGAAGAAATATAAGGTGAAAAGTTGTAAAAGATTAAGGCGTATGTAATGTTCTAAGGCAAACCAGAACATAAATCCAATAAAACACTCACAAATGCTACAGAATAGTAGAGACATGCTAATCTGCAGCCTTTGCCTACAGTCGCAGTGCAATAATGGTGTCCCCTGCTGTGTCACTTTCTGTGTCTTCCTGAACTCCTGCTCTCAAATTGTTCACAATCTGACATTGCTGCTTTATGGATATTTTCATAGCAGTTTTATCAGAAAAACAATTCACTTTAAAATTGCCCCTATACTGCCGTGTAGGTGCAGGATTTAAAAATCGGTGTCTTACCTTCTGTTTTGAAAGGAGTTTGCTAATAAAAATATTGTAAGCTTAAACTCTGGGGAGAAATAAGGAAAACAAAAGATTAGCTGTATGTAAAGACTACCCAGACACAAACAATTCCGGGAGGTGAATCTCTTTGCAAAGCAGCCTATACAATAAATCATATTCAATATAAGGCATGTTGATTGTAATGAATATGTATAAACTGTTGTCCAACTGATCTCACTTTTGATAAACCATGAAAGCAGTTATTCTTCTCGAATGTTTCGTTACTATTCTTTTCAGTTGCACTATCGTCAAATGCTTGGCTTTTAAAAATTATTCCTTTAAAAATGGTGTGTTATTTGCAGTTTCACAACTGCAGAAAAGGCTGAAAAAGAGAAGTGTATCTAAAAGCAAATGTAGAAAAATAATACAGTTGTTTAGTATTTATATAAAAGGGATAGTGCAAGATGATGCATGGAGATAGGAGAGCGCTGAAAACATGCACAACAACATCATCTTGATACAACCATCATTGCGCAGTCCAGCATCCATTAGTATTATGAATGTTGACACAATAAGTGCAATTTTCAGAACTCATTCAATTCAACACAACATATTTTCCCAAAATGAAAAAAATGTATTGTATCTGTACTGAATCAGATTCTATTCACTGCCAATGAGTCTATTATTAAATTGATCATCAATTAGGCGAGTCTAGAGACACATGACAATGTATTTACTTAGCAGAACTGCTCTCCTGGAAGTCAGGATGAATGCTTGAGTGTGTGTGTGTGTGTGTGTGTGTGTCCACCTGCCACACAGGGAGGGCTTTGCCTGTTAGAGCTGCAGGCAGTGCTTTTCTATGCTGGGGCCAAGGTCAGTTAGATACCGCAGGCGGGCATCAGACGCAAGATTGGGGTCGACTGCCTCGACTCCATCACCCCACAACCAAAACTGTAACCAAAAGCGACTGTATTTGCAGCTGTGGGGCTCATATGCACACTGTGGAGAGCTGCACACACAAAAAATCATCACGTTCAACACATAAATGGACATACACCCAGAAGCTGCACAAACCAAGCTTAAAACACAGATGGAGGGAAAAAGCGGTGGAGGCTGTGGAATCTGTGCGCATGCAAGCGCATTTGTGCTTGTATCTCCCCTCCAAAAATTCACACACCCATGCATTTCACTTTCAAGTGCTCTCCTAATGTACTTGATGAATTAGAGGTATAATGGAATTTTAAAAGGTTCCAATTAACCGGCAGCATACAGTGTGACTGTTACACAATGTGTCCTCCACTTCGTAAAAGAATGGTTGTGAAAGTTACCAGGGGAGTGATATGTTTGCGAGTTGGTGTCCAGGTATTACGTGCTCTAGGTGCAGATGCATTACCTGGATCACCTTCTCTCCGGTGCTGAAATTTAACCCGTCTCAAATTCACGAGTCATTTGATAGCAACTGTACCACTGTGAATGAAGCGACGTCAACTATTTGTTGTCGGATGCATATTAAAAATTAGCGGCAAATGATTGAAAAGAAATAATCGTGCATATGTTTAACCTTTACAGAAAACCTCATTAATTTGCTTTTTATAAATGAATTTTATTGAACCACATAACTGCTGTTTTGCTGTTTAACACGTGGCAAAAACACTTTAGTCACTGAGTCTAGCTTTTGATCATCTTTAAACATGCTTAGAGGAACAGAACATCCACCATTCGCCTCTGCAACCAGAATCTGATTTCAAATTATTCGCAGCGTAATCAATATCGATCATGTTCCTCTATTTCAAACTTACAAACACTCAGGTTGTACTAAGCAGACCCAACATTCGGCAGCATTTTGTGTTGCAGAGCACTTTCCTTCTCTTTCTTCAGCCCTCAGCAGTGGTTTGCTGGAGGAGAGTCCTTGTTGTTTGTGAGCAGCTCCACCCCTCCTGTGCAGGCTGGAGGTTGGGAACAGCCAGTGCTCTTCATTGTGGAGGCTTTTGGTACACCGAGGAGGCTGCCAGAAGGTAGCCATGGCAACAACATTGCTTTCCACTTGGTACTTTTTTTTCTGCGCTCTAAAAGGGACTGTGGAGAATTGGAGGGGCCCTCATCACAGGCAAAATTAAAGAGGTCACAGTCATTTGTTGGCACCAGTTGAAATGATCACGGAGACGGATGTGTTGCAAAGCAATGGTGAGATACAAAACTTACAGATAACCATAAGCCAAGACAGCACAGAAACAGTTTATTGTCTCACTACATGAAGGAAGGAGAAAACGAAAGGTGTTCATCTACCTTTTGAGTTCATTGTAACAAATGACAATAATGGACTGTAAAGGAATGATTACCATTGCATCAACAAGACGCAAAGGTAGTTATGAATAATGAGTGAAGCACCATCAGCAACAAATGTTGCCTGAGAGTTACATCAATTAAGACAAACCTGCACAAGAGTGTGGATTGCAAAATGTATTGCGTGATTATTTCAATGTATTAGGTATGAGTTGTTGAATATTCAATAACAATATTAGACAACGAACGTCGCCCACGTTCTGATTTCCATCAACAGTTTTGGGATTTCTGGTATACTAAATGTGTGCCAAAAATTTGGATCCACTTCTAACACATTTACATAACTGGCAGCCTCATGTATTCTATAAACCAGAAAAAACTAGAAACCAACATCATGTTTCCTATAATTCCAGCATCATCGGGCTCCTTAAACCCAGGCTGAGGTAATACACACAGGCTTCTGGTCTCCTAAAACACTAAAAGGCTCTCGTGTACATTACAACATAGTTAAACAATGTCTATTTTCATGTTTAGTTTAAACAGTTTTTCTTCATCATTCATTGAACTTCGTTCAAGTCCAAACGTGGAGGTAAAATGTTTAAAAAATCTCTTTAATACAAACAGCACTATTCTATTTTTGGCAACTAATGAGTACATTCTTGGTAAAAGTCATGTGTGTTTAGCCAAGACAAAATCTCTAGAGGATCACTGTAACACATCCAAAGCAGCCAGAATCGAATAGAAACAACATTTCTTCTGGGCAGCTGAAATTAAAATCTTATCCTAAATGACAAAAGAAGTTAAGCACTTATGTTTTAGATTTTTATTCAAATAGTTCACTATAAAAGTCTTTATAACAGGCACTGTTTTTAAATTTTATCCAATGTTACACCACTCTGAGTCTGTCTTCTCTTTAAACAGCTTAAGTAGTATACACTGATCAGCCGTAACATTAAAAACAATTGGCTAATATATTTAAGGCCCCCTTGTAGCATAAAAAAAGCTTAGGTCCATCACAGAATTGACCGTTAATGGTCATTAAAACCATTAATGGTGTGCTGTGGAATCTGGCACCAAGACAGTATAGTCACGCTTGAAATCTATGTGCTTATTTGATATTTGAATTAAGATGTCCACAGCCATGGATAGCAAGGATATGTGAATGCACATATACACATAAATCAAGCATCAAGCGTTAGTTCAGGCAGGTCAGCTGTTCCATGACGTGCAACAATCCAGTCGTGACACCTATCACAGCGACCATTTAAATCCCCATTCATTCTGTCTCTATATTGCTAGCTGTACGCTGCATTCAACTCCCTCCCCCCATCCCCAACGCCACCTAATTGGATTCATAATCTAAACGGTCGTCCGCTCACAACCGCCTCCAGCATACAGTAAATTCAGTCATCAGCTTTCCTGGCGTATTCAGCATTACAACACTAATGCAATAAAGACCGTATTTACGCACGCTTGTAGGTACGATACTGAATCTGTTCCGTACCCCAAAGGGGGTTTGACTTGCTGCTCTCCCCGCTCTGTCCAGCAGGGTTGCATGGATGGGCACGTAGAGTTTGCCCAGGACATGTCCATACCGCCATAACACTAACCGTATGCATTTATCATTATAATAAATAACATTTGATGAAAGCAGCCCGACTGAAGTAAAGGTTTTTCCTTTAAAAAAAACACAAATGATAATGGCACATTGAAAATGCTGCAGCGAGTATAAGGACAAATAGCATGAATCTAAATGAAGAGTTATTGCAGACTAAAATAAAACATAGTGTTAAATTTCAGCTATAATGTTACGAGGCTTAATTGAATCAGTACTTCCACAAATTTAAAATGAACACAAAAAACCCAGCAGTGACATACTGACAGTTATGTCTGTGATATAATACTTTAAAAAGCAACGCAAGACAAGGTGTAAAGAGAACACGCTTCCGCTTTTTTACTCAACTGAAACCTTACATGTATAAACAGGCATGAACAAACAACCATGCATGCGTGAACAACAGACATATATAACAGAACAACAATGTCTGACCTGCTAACCATATAAATATATCCTAAGTACATAAAGGTAGTATTTATTTATTTTTATATGTGATAACATAAAATAAGAGACTAATACACTACAGTTTAAGCAAAGCAAACTTAAAACAAGTATCGTTAATTATCATTATACTATGAGTATACTTGGGCTGATGACTTGGGATCCCCCACACACCTTATTGCATGTGTAATTTAACATGGCCGCCGTTATCCCAAAACAATTCCATCAACGTACTGCCACTATGGCCTCTGCCATCACCAAGACCCAGCTTGTCCATTAGTTGCTGGGTCTATGGGGGCCGTTGTGACATGCCTGATGCCATTTCTACAAGAGCCCATTGCTATTTACTAACTGATCTCCAGTTCTGGCAAACGAGTCCCTCTGTACTATGTACAATGGTGCCTGCAGAAGTGGTGGTAATAATTATGGACACCACAGGCCATTTAGAACAGAAGTCAACTACCACCAGAAACATTGACCCCATGAGTGGCCCTGCAAAATGCACATATACTCTCTCCCAAGGGGATGCCTGCCATTCCCATGGGCGAAGTGGTGCATGTTCTGGTACATTCTGTGTCATTTGGCAGCCAGAGCACTGCAATGTCAGCCCCCGGCCACGACACATAACTCCTGGCAAGTGCCTTCAGTCTCCACCACTCCTACATGTCCTTTATGCAGCTCATCCAAGAAACTAGATCTTAGTCTGGTGGGTATCATTGTTAGCAGCCCCCACATCACACACCCAGCATACCCGTTTGTACTCAATCTTGTAATGATGTCCACCCAAAAACACTGCCCAGCGTTGCATACGAGCAGCTGCTGTGGCAGGGATTCCTTTCTGTGGACTGAAAATAAAAAATAAGTGGTTAATGAACAGTAACCAGAGTAAATTATCTGCCAAATAGATAGTGGTTAAATCTATTGACACCCCACACTGAACTCAATGCCAGTCTGTCTATTTTTGCATAATTATTTTCAGGTGCAGACAACCTGCGGCAAGAGCAATGGGTCCCGCGCTACCATCTTCTATTTCATGTGGCATCACTGCCCCAATCCCGTAAGGAGAGGCATCAAACGCCAGCTTCATTGGAGACGGATTGTAATGTGTCAGGACCACGTTGGATGTTACCAGCCTCTTTGCTTACTGAAAGTCACGTTCACATTCACATTCTTTATTCCATTTCCACTGTCTGCCTGATTAAACCAATGCATTGAAGGAATGAAGGACAGTTGACGGATTGGATAAAATTCTTTTGTAATAGTTGACAAACCCGAAAAAGTATCTGAGCTGTGTGGCTTTGGGCCATTCAGCACTGCCTGTGTTTTGTCTAGACACATGTGCAACCCTTGGGCATCTACAATGTGCCCACAATATGGGACACTGGGCTAGATAAATATGCGTTTGTCCCTCTTGGCTCTGACTATATATCTAGTCGTTTAAGGGAAGCTTTCAGGGTTTTTTTTTGCACCTGTGAATATTATGTCATCAATGGAGCATTATGTTACAGACACCCTATGCAGAACTTTATCCATTGCATGTTGTCAGAGGGCTGGGTTGAAGCTACTCCAAATGCAGGCCTGTTGTAAAAATAAAGGCCATTAATCATGTAAATGGTCAGATAGGGTTTTGAATCATCTTCCAATTCTGAAGGTAGGCATCCGCTAAGACCACCTTTGAAAGCCACTGTCCACCTGACACATTGTCAAAATTGTCTTCAATTTGAAGTAAAGTGCACTGTTCTGCTGGTTGTACCGGACCAATAGAGGTCCCCACATAATCTCACAGTCCCATTTTTTGTGCCATTTGCAATGACTACAGGTGTCGCCCATGGATTCCAGTCCACCTTGGCCAGCACCCCATTTTCCTCTAGCCAATCCAGTTCATTTACGGCCATTGGTAGGATGGCTTTGTGAAACTGTGGGGTTGCACCATCTTTAAGCACAATTTTCCTTTGATTGATTTATGGAGGCCAATGCCGCTTTGAAATACAGGGGCAGCACCTCCCAGGTTAGGGTTAGTTTTTGCCTTAGTAGTTTGTGCAAAAGCAGGAAGTGACTTGAGGTTTTTGATCTCATTCCAGCCCATCTGAAACATTCTGAATCACTCCCGTCCCCACAACGGTGCACCCCTATTCAGTATTATTGCAATTTGAGAGTTTCTTCTGACCGTTATATTCGACTGTGACAGGCAGCACACTGGTCTCACTTTTTCACCAGTGTAGGTTTTAAGAACAATGGAAGATGGGTTGAGCCTTTTTTTTTTTTTTTTTATTAAAAAGGACCTTATAATCACCCTTTAACATGACTGAAACAACCTGTGTCTAACTGCATTTTTACCACTTGATCATTTAGCTTTGGCATGAGCCAGATGGCCTGTTTGTTTTTTTCACTCAGACTGAACAATTCCAGACTGGCCAATGCATCCTCACTGTCGTTTTCTGTTGCCCCGTCAATTTTATGCATACTTCCTTTGTCAGTGTGATATCGGTTGTCCTTCTCAACACTTTAGCCTGTCCACTGTGACAAACTCTTTAACTATGCCCTGTTTTGTGACATTGTCTGCATTCTACATCTTTGAATCTGCTATAATGCTAGATGGAAGAGGATTCTACAAGGAAAGCAAGGAGACTTTTTGTTCTGTGTACTGTTGACAGCTTATTTACATTTCCAGCCTTTAGATCACCTTGTAACTCGAGAGCATCTTTGGCTGCAGTTTCCATTGAAATGGCGATTTCTACTGCTCATTTAAACGTCAGATCTGGCTCTGTCAACGATCTCTTTTGAATTCCTTTATGATGAATTCCAAATACTAACCGACCGGATAGCACATCGTTTAACATGCCTTCAAATTGGCAATGCTCTGTTAACTTCTTTAATTTCGCCACGTAAGTGGAAATGCCATCTCCTCCATACTGATTTCATTTATATCATCTGAAACCTTTGGCAATCAATAACAGTTTGGGTGATAAATGCTCTTTCATTACTTGTTCAAGAGCACCACAACATTAATCTTCCTTTATATAATTTGCAGTGAAATACTGTTGCAGTCCTTCAATATACATATTCCAGTCTTCCATGGAGCTATCAAATGTGTCAACTTTGCCTATTGAAGCCATGCTTGCTGATCACAGTTCTCACATGGACTGTTCTCCCAGACCTTCCAAGTCCTTAGGTTTTTTTTGTTAATGTGAATTCAGTTCACTGCAGGGCATCAGTGTTAATCCCATCCTTGTTGCCACTGTTATGTCTTGTTATGTTCAGTGCGATTGATTCTGAACTCAGTGCTGAACATCCAAGATATTGTACTCCAAACCACAATGCACATAGAACTCAGGGGCTTTGTGAACAGGAGCATTTCAGGATGAAAGTGTTTGGCCGTTATATTTTCAATGAAGGGAAATTAAATGTTACAGTGTACAGAAATACAGCAAATTAACTTCAGTACTGCAATGCCAAGTTCATCTCCAACCACATCATCAAGTTTGCTGATGGCACAACTGTGGTAGACCTCATCAGAAACAACGATGAAACACACTACAAAGAGGAAGTGGCAGCGGACAATCAACACATCAACAACAGGGCCAGAAAAATCAGGAAAGACCCCAATCACCCGAACAACGGTTTATTCTCGCTGTTACTGTCACGGATGCGTTTACGCTCCTTAACGACAAAAACAGGGAGAATGAGTAAAAGTTTCTTTCCGCGAGTCATCAATGCCCTCAACCAGAATCCACACCTCACATAATAATAATAATCAGTCCACATCACTTCTCTACTTTGCTCTCTTAAATTCTCCTCACTCTTGCCCTCCTCCTCCTCCCCATCCTACTAATGTCGCTCCTTCTTCCTTTGCACGC
>JAOUQX010000040.1:17711670-17735797 GCA_028566295.1 Liobagrus marginatus
GTGTGTGTGTGTGTGTGTGTGTGTGTGTGTGTGTGTGTGTGTGTGTGTGTGTGTGTGTGTGTGTGTATGTGTGTTTTTTAAGGGGCCTACTCCCCTTTTAGTGCAGGTTCAGTGGACACTAATGGCCGCAGCCATGTTTCTAAAAAGCCTTGCCAGTTTTACGCACGTCTCCAGACTGTAAAAGATTGTTTGGTAAAGTGCCTCAAAAAGATCAAAATCGTCCTGATGAATGAGTGCCAGTCACAATCTTTAAGGAATTACAGTTTAAATTAAATTATTTGTACACTCGCATACAAAATGATTTATTTGTGTCTTCTCCAGCTGGGCTAGGTATTGATTTTAGTGCTGTAAAGTATATATTTGACTCACAGAAAATCACATTTCCTTTTGGAAATGAGCAATCCAACAGCTCGATACCTGTAAGGCTTTAAGCAAACAAAAGCAGTGCTGTGTGAAAGAGCTGTAGGATGAAGAAGTGTAAATTCAGTACACAACGAATGTTTCTCTGTCATAAAAGGATTTTATGCATTCTTTTAAATCATTTTAAAAATATGTTTTAAATCAAATTTGAGAGAGATTATTATGAAATCTGTTCGATGACTGAAATATTCCCCTTATGGGGGAAGGTGTATATACGTACAACGTTAAAGGTAAGATTCTATCCATTGTTAGTCTTGAGATCCATTTTCACACAGCATACCCATACACGAGCTCATATTTATTAAAGTAGCTTTATGCCCATCGCTGAACACGCCGCACTGTGTGTTTCACAGATGCACTTGAGTCTTTGGACAAATGTTTACGGTTTATAAATGATTGGGTATGGTGACAGAGTGAAGGACTGCTTTTTGAAAAGTAATAAAATAATCGTAATGTAACATATTTTGGAAAACGTTTGACATTTGGACAATCCAAAATGTCATGTTTTCAGTGCAATTCATTAATAAAACAGAACACAATATAATAATAAAATGAGGCTTTATTCAACCTGCTGAAGCTCCTGTAACTCCACCCTACAGTCGGTTTGAACTTCTATAACTCATGGCTATTCATAACAGTAGAGCATGGGCCTGGGAATGGAACATACCGGTAACTATAACAATTGTGACTTTATAGCTGTGATGTTCTGAAGTAGATGCTAGGTAACTGCACAGTACTATATTGTACTGAAAATGACTTACTATATGTTACAGGCAATTTTGAAATTAATTATTTTACTTTTTAATATGTGAAAGCCCTTTTTTTTTTTTTTTTTTTGCAGTATGACAAACTTACCACAACTGGCCAGCACACTTGGCACAGGGACAAATTAGTGTAGATTTAACGGCATTGTGCTGAAAGATATAGCTTATTGATTGTTATGATTATTGGGAAAAAGGTTGTATACTGCAATACAGAAGTCTGTAATATCCGAACAAAGTGTTCAGCCAATCACTAAACATTTTGGCCAATGCCCTCTTTTTCTGAGGGAGTTCAGGAATTATGACAAAGCAAGGTGGATTGAGCTGAAAACGGTTTATTCTTTTCGTAACAGTCAAACCCAGAATGCAATTGCATGTCCAAAAACTAAAAGATGTTCTTGTTGTACTTTTTTATTAGCATAGAAATGCCAATGTCTACTGACACAGCAAAATAATAATGTCTGTTATATTCATTTGTTTGTTAATTTGGTCCTTCTATGAGAAACATCTCATTGAGCCAGAGAATGACTGTATTACTAAACATTGCCAAAACGCTTTCTGTGAATAATAAAGTGTAGGTATCACAGTGCTCAAACTGAAAAAGGTCATTGCCAAAGTTCCCTTGAGCACTGTCAATTTGAATGAAGTGTTGTCGTCTGAAAGTCTATTTTGTGGGTGCAGGAAGTTCCGGGTGTCCCTTCAGTGAGGCAATCACTAACAACACAGTGGTTAGTTAAATACTTGGACATTGAGAAAATGTGGTGTCCGTGGCTTAAGTCAGTCTGGACTGCCAAGGAAATAGCAGAACTCAAGCACACTAACAGTGGCAAATCAGCAAGAAATACACACACACACACACACACATATGCACACACACACGCGCACACACACACACACACACTGACTGACTGACTGACTGACCTGGTTTTAATCAGTTTGGATTTTTCTAAAGCTTATGGAAAAAGTAAAGCATCACTGTAGTAATAATAATATTACGCTTGGCTTAGTAACAGTATGTAGCCACTACGTCTGAGTATTTGGGCAACTTTCTTGAGATGTTTGCTCATGTTGCATAACATCATTACTAACAGGGATGCACATATTTGCCAGTTAAGGCTGATTTAAATACATGGCTATAATACAAAAATATGTTGCGGCGATTTAACCGTCGAGCTACTTTCTTAGTTACTGCCTGTATAACCATGTCTATGGTTTTGCAGCTTGACTAATAACTTCAACCCAGGAAGTATCAAACTGCTAAACTTTCACACAAAATTAGAAAGCACATGAGTGATGCAAAAATCAACACCATATGTTTTAATCAGTCTATTGTGAGACTATTTGACTCAATGTGAAGAAGAAAGGAACAGCTGTCGAGAGTGTTACCCGGTTCTTTATCTGCTGTAATGAAGTCTGAGGTGTTTGCTGAATTACATAACTGTTCTGTATTAAGCCTATTTTGGGAGCTAAAGTAATTGAGTAATATCATACTCTTAACATTTGTATTGGTCTGTTGCTGTTTAATCCATTTCCAGATTCCACAGTGACAAGACACTTATAAAGTTTTTCCTGCACGCACTTAGAGGTAAGCCCAGGATTATCATTACCATGCACTCTATGCTAATAAAACACATCCGTGCTCCAATTTCCCGCACCTATTCTTGCTGTTCCTCCCCCTCTCTCAACCCCCTCACTGCAGAATTATCTGACGAATGTAGAGGTGGTATAAGGTCTGTTATACACCGTGTGTTTATCACCACATTATTGTAAGTCATATAAGTTAAATAGAAAAGGTAAAAGAAGCATTTTCTGATCTACAATGCCTTTATATAAAAACAGAGGTTTTGGCAAAGCTCTGGAATTCCAGCTTGTCTGCTGGGGGGTGAAGGTTGGAAATCATCATCCATGACTCAGTCCTCCAACTGTAATGTGAGCCAAGACATCTGCATAGTTACAGAGAAGGGCATGGGCCAAAGTTTGATACACACACTATAGAAAATCTGGACAAGTGAAACCACAAATTGCCTGATAACCATATGGATAATATTTGTGGAAAATCCGATTCATTCTTGCATTCAACGTCAATATGTGTAATCAGTTAATGATAATTGATATGTGTAATCAGCTAATGATAAGAGAAACATACTTGAAAGGGTTTAATGCTATTCCTGTATTCCATGTATGTGAGAAACACAAAGAAGATTGGAAGAGCACATTCTGTACTTACACCCTAATATATATTGCTCTATGTGTGTGTATGTGTGCGCTTGCATGTGTGACCTCCCATATCCTAGAGCGCCTGCCACCACACCCCCAAGCACTCACTGTGTATAGTCGGCCTTAGACGGAGCCAGGTTGCCAAAGCTACACAACTCCCACCCATTAGCTGCAGGAATCCAACATAACCATGGTAACCAGTCTCTCACCCCGAGGGAGACGAGCAGCAGAACTGAAAGGCTCCATTCAATTTCCACATCCTCAGCCCACTAGGGCTGACAGGCTCACAGTTGCTCTTGTTGCACTGGACAGGGATATGTGCTCATTAAAAAAGCCAAAACACTCTCCCTCGTCCCCAAAAGCACAGGCACTGATACACAGTCATGTGCACACATACAGTACATCAGGTAATCATTGTATTAGGTCTCACTCACCATTCTGCTTCTCATGCATCTATGAACTGCTTCAGGTTACCTAGCTACCCTCGCAGCAGACGCGCTCTAGTTGATGTCTGACCTCGCTTACTAACGACCCCGAATTGTATCTTCCACTGGAATTTCCTGGTCCGTACTAATGTTGTTCTACTAACAAAGAGCAGTCAAATAGCTGCAGGACTGGTGGCGGCAGAGAGGCAATGGATCAACATATTTTTCCCATCATTACTATATGTTTTTTCAAGAGCCCACCCCTGCATTCAGATATTATTTGTAATGCCTGTGAAAATAAATACCCGTTCGTTTTTTTTCCTATTGAAGCAATAGGATGAAAGGAGCTGGCTAACTAAAGGACAGAAAGAAGTACACCTGAGGCACACCAGTCTACTTTAAGTACACAAGACCGCATAATTGCAGGGCTCATTATCAATCTGCAATTTGCATGTCTGCAATTACTCACATCAATATCCATCTCCTCCCTCACGCAATGACGCGGTCTAAACCCTCGCCTCGAAGCCACCATGATGAATCTGGACTGATGAGCATCGGGAAAGGTTAATGAAGCACAATGGGAAATCAGTTATCCTCCACCCGTGTGCTAGAGAGATGCTGGGCGAGTGGGCGGAGTGGGAGACAACAGAGACTGGCTCTCACCAGTGAGTAGAAGCATTACTGCCCACACGAGCAGCATAAAAAGCCTGACCAAACCTGGTGAAACTCCAAAAGTGGGAGAATTACTAGGCAAACCAAGGACTGGATGGCAGGGAATAGATGTGCACTAGTTGGTTAATTTACCCTTGTATCGAGACCTGTTTCTTGAATACCACCCACTGGTGCTTTAACCAACAACACTCTGGGTATCATTGAAAAGGATTGTATGTCTTTATTTTTATTTGTTTTGTAGCCTATGCACGTTTTTTAGAGGACCACTACGATGTATTTGTTTCGTGACCATGTTCATTTCTCCATCTATCCAAAGGCATAAGTTTAAAACCTGAGCATTACCGCTCAGTAAACACTTCTTCTGCCAAACTTATAAATAGCTCTGGAATACACTGGCCCGGTCTTCTGATAGAGGAGTCATTTGTATAGTGAGACGAGATGAGAGAGGAACAGGGAATGAAAGAATGGGCTCCTAGCCAGATCCCTGAAACCTGAGGGAGTGCGAGCAATTTCCACGTTGCCTTCTCCTATAAGCAGGCATAGTTCTCTCTCACTTTCTCATTTCAGTAACTCCATTTGTACTATCCAGAGAGGACATTCATTTACTTCACTCCCATCTAGTGCATCTCATCACCTCAGAAAACTGCAGTCAAGAGAGAAGACACTTTTCTGAGTCGATCAGGCTGCACATCAGTGATGTTGGGGGCTGGGGGAGAGTGTGTGTGTGTGTGTGTGTGTGTGTGTGTGTGTGTGTGTGTGTGCGTGTGTGTGTGTGTGTGTGCGTGTGTGTGTGTGTGCATGCGTGTGTTTTCTTTTTAAGTGAGGGCGTAGGCTGTTTGTTTCTAGTTAAGAGGGTGTGATGGCCTTGGTCTAGGATGGAAGAGAGTTGTGAAATAAACTGAGGGTGTGCCCACAGTCAAAGCAGTGTGTGTATTTTGTGAGCACACCCTTGTTACAAGTAGCAGAGTACATACTGAACACTGTCCGAGTGAGTTTGGAAGGCAGACCCACTCCTCCCAAAACAAAGTTTATTCAAGACATGTAGCATGGGAGATGAGTAACAGTGCATCGGCGGTGCCACCGGCGCCACTGGCAGGAACGAGGAAGAACAGCAAATATTTGCCAGCAGTCTTTGCGCCATCCCCCCAAAGGCTCACAGGAGGGCCCCTTCAATGTGTGTTTGCATTGGTTTGTGGAATACTCACACCCATCATACGATTTTCATTAAATTGCACTGTGTTCATCTCACACATTAAAGCACCACCGAACTCGACCGCCATGAAGTAGCACCAATGACTATGGGAAGATGATCTCACGTTCATACCCATCTCTCACTGACCTATTCTGCTATTCTTTCTTTTTTTCATAAGTTATGACTCGAATGATTCAGTCTGGCCAAGAGATTGTTCCATTATAAGGGGAGAAGCCGGAATGTTTTCTGCTTTGATTGCGTATATTGACCATGTCTCTTTTGCCAAGGGATCTTACCTTAGCTGGGAAAATGGGTTTTGATAACATGATATCATAGTGTTGTACAAGCAGTATAATGTCTTAGAATTTTAGTTATCAGCAGTTTAACAATATACTGCATTTAATAAAGTCTTTTTCTCTGGGTGGCATGGTGGCAGAATGGGTTTGAGTCCTGCCCCGGGTGTTCTTCTGAGCGGAGTTTGCATGTTCTGTTGCTTGTGTGGGTTTTCCCTGTGTACTCCGGTTTCCTCCTGCCTCCAAACACATGTTATTGGGCATAGGTGAATTATCTACTCTAAATTGTCCATAGGAGTGAATGTGTGGGCGAATGGTTGACTGTCTTTAAGTGTTAGTCCTGTGATTTACTGCCGATTGTACAGTGTGTACCCTGCCTCACACACTAAGTTTACTGGGATACACTCCAGTGCCCCCGTGACCCTGAATTGGATAAGCACTAAACAATGAATGAATGAAATACTCTTTCTTTTTTCAAAATATGCTGCCCTTGTCAAGATTTCCTCCATTATTGCCTTACGAGTAAAAAACAATGATAAGAATGATAATGATAGATCTTTTGAGTAATATGTAGATTTGTCAGAGGTACTAGGAAGTAATGTAGATGCCCTACTAACCCCAGACCAACATGTGCTTTGTCTTAGCCCCCAAAAGAGAAGCAGGTTAATTTAGTGCTGCATCAGGTAAAGCCAGTGATTTTTCCAGCAATGTGTAGCCGGTCCTGTGGGAATAGTGCTGGGCTTGCCAGACAGTTGGGGGTTCAGAGAAGTATAGCTTGCAAATGGCCTCCAGGCAGAAGAAGAGCCTTGACAGGTACACCAGCCCGAGCAGTGATTGCTTTCAAAATTTGCCTCTGGCCTCAAACCAAACCAAAGAAGATCATGTTTGTGTGTCTTCCATGTCCATCCAATTTCCCTAACATCAACTTTGTCACAATGAACCGGACTGTTTCTGTTAAAGAGGTTAGACACCTTAGAGGTCTGATTCCCATTTGCCTTTTTCATAGCTCTTGGCTTGATGATCATCTTGGCTTGGATTGGTAATAGTTTTTGAATAGTACCTAAAACCCAGCCTCTTAAATGTAACATGTTGTAAAGCACAATACATAAAGCACAATGCATAATTCATACACATTGCCTGTGTATATATTAGGTACTTGAATATGCTATCGATGGAGAGAGAGCTGAAGGCATTTGCAACAGAACCAGGATGGTGTATGGAGGTCAGGACATCCCACTGGGATAAAGCCAGATTTAACTAGTTCTCCTAGACAGACCATCCACACCTGGGTCTTACGAATGCCAGTTCCCAGTCGGTTTCTAATACCTGCTGTTTACATGCTGAGCCGAGACAGCTCTAATATAGTGGCAATGTTAAACATACAGATCATTCAGCATCATGCACTAAAAAAAACACACTGATTTAGATCCTTTTCTTTAGTTTGTTTCTTCGGGGAAAAAAAAAGGTTTTCCAAGTTGATGCACGTCATACAGCTAAGAACTATTAAAGGGAAGCGGTCATCATACTAAAACTATTTGTCAGGTGCATAGAAAAAGTCGTGGTTGTGCATCATGAATATGACATAATTCAAATGTGCTAGTTCAGTTGCAGTGATGATCAGTGGGAGAAAAACATTTCAATTATCTCAAATATGACAAATTTCGGTGAGTTGCTTTTCTCACTTTTTATATTTTAGTAATATTCAATTACACATTAATGAAAATAAATACAATGTAAAAGAAATGAGTCAAGAAAACCCCAATATTCCAACTTCCAATATGTATTTCAGCTATAGGGTGCAAATAATGTATTTGCACTATCCTAGTAGTTAGCATGTTCTCTTGCACCTCTGGGGTTGGGGATTTAATTTCTGCCTCTGCCTGTGTGGGGAGTTTGCATGTTCTTTCTGCGCCTCTGGGCTTTCCTATGGGTACTCCAGTTTCCTTTCGCAGTCTCTAATCACCTTGTGGCCAAAGTCCCTTGGGATATACTCCATGTTCCCAGTGACACTGTATAGAATAATCGCTGGATAAGCTGTATGGAAGATATGGTTGGATGGATGGTTGGATGATTGAATAAATATTAGCATAGATGTTAAAGCTATAGAACCAGCCTGTGCTTAAACAGAATACAGAGAGGAGAAAATGAGAGCAATTGACAGCTCAAAAGATTGAGAACTGCAGCAGCTGTCTTTGTCGGTTTTAAACATTTCCACTGGTGGGCAGCCTATGAGCATTGTGGGTAGTGTAGGAAAGCATTAATAAAAGTAAAAAATTTAGAATAGAAATATAAAAAAGTAAGAAAGTTTTTACAAAACGCATTCTATTATTGAGCCCATTATTGATCGGCAAGTCATTAAAGGTGGACTCCTATTGAAACTTTTAGAAAAATCTAGCTTTTTTGATGTGCAATATTTAGTTCCCAGGAAGAAAGCAGTTGTATTCTAGATAAGTTCTTCTTCTTTCAAGTGTAAAAGCATAAATATTCAATTTATAATAAGGACTTTATTCTCCACAGTGGAATCTTGTTTAAGTCTCACAACAGCATACTTCATCTTCTAGACCTCACAGTAGTGAGTCTTTCCCTTTTTTTTTCCTCCATTATTCTTGCTTGCTGTATTAGATACCAGTCTACTCTGCCACAAGGCATGCAGTGTGAATTACCTTATAAGGCCGGAGGAAAACTTGTCTCTCCTCAGACACCAAACAGCCTCCCTAACACAGGCTGCTAGTTTCTAACTCTACTCTCATGACCATGACCTTGATCCGGCTCTGCCCACAGACAGACTTAATGCTGGGAGAAACCTGGCCCAAGACCACACCTGGGATTAGAAATCAGAGAAGGAAAAGCAGCAAGCAAAAACACAAAGAATAGCTCTTGTTCTTTTCTATGTGAAATGTGGAAATAACTGTACGTGTTTCTGTAGAAATTGAACTGAAGATCAGAGAACATGAGTCACCCTGAATGTTCCCTATAAACAGGAAAAAGAGACAATTCAAACCTCAACCAAACGCTCAGGTAACTGTTGTTATGCAACCAACCATGTATAATTTGAAGTAATGCTATTTCCTCCTTTTCAAAGTGTCTTTGTAAAGAAATCTTATTTCTTAAAAGGCTGAATGAGCCACAGTGTTCCCAAGCACTCGACTGGCCTTTGACATCAGCCCCCTTGCTGTACATCTTTTATGGTAGGGAGTGCAGACATGGTACAAAATAAACAGCATGATAAAGCTGCATAGAGGAAGTGCCGTTTACGGTAATCCTTCGCTGCTTTGCAGCATCTGTCCAGGCATTTCCCCTCTGCAGGGAGCGCCATTGCTCAGGAATATCCATGGAATGTGACCTTTTGTTCGGAGTAGGATATTCTTTAGGATGCTGGCCCATACGCACCATTTTGAAACATTTATTTTCCCTAAAAGAAGACTTTCTGAAGTAGAAATGCAGAAGACGGAACGTTTAAAGAAGCACGTCTTGCTAGCTTAGAACTGGCTTAATATCGAACAATGCTATATTAGAACAAAATGTAAAAGCGGCAGTTTCTGACTCTTGTTGGTACGGGATAACACTAATAATGAGAAATCTTCAAATTATGCTAGGGTTATACACTATCTAGTAGAATTGTGTGATTTTTTAAAGTAATTAAGTAACTCATGGTCTAGCACTAATCCTGTTCTGGGTCACGGGCACACTGGAGTCTATCCCAGCTAACTTAGGGCACGAGGCTTGGGTTCACCCTGGACAATCACCAGGTAAACGCAGGGCTAACACTTACAGAGACAGACAACCATTCACACACACACACACACACTCACTCCTCTGGACCATTTAGAGTAGCCAATATACCTATGCCAAATCGTATGTGTTTGGCGGCAGGAGGAAACCGGAGTACCTGGGGAAAACCCAGCACAAGCACGGGGAGAACATGCAAACTCCACAAAAGGTGACTGGGCGGGAATCGAACCCATAACCTTCCTGTCTTTTGTGCCTCCCACCAAGCCACTGTGATTCCTGCTCCAATGGATTGCTTGATTGCATTTTTGATCACTAGGTATAATAAAAACTCTAGGACAGTGGTTCCAAACCTTTTTCAACTAGTGGCCCAAACACACAACCAAACTCATGTTTCCCCAGCCAAAACTTTACACAGAAATGAGATATTTGACATATATTAACAATATTATTATTTCTTTTAATAGTAATTGGCCGTCGTAATACCGTCATGGCCCACTTTACACGGCCCCGCTTACATCTATCTTATTACAATTTCTTTTAAAATCACTGGACAATTAGAAGAGGTAATTGTAGTTAATTAAACCAGTTCAACATTGTTGGCTCACTGGGGGTGGTTTGGGTGTTTGGGAAGCCTTCCTAAAGACAGAATAATTGAAAAGATTTGTGCTTGAATAATGTTTTTATTTGTTGCAATGTCCCAGAGTATTTTAATACGGAATTTAAAAAACATTCAGCACATTTCACTTCAGTGAACATTTCAGTGAAAATCTGTAACACAAAGCATTAACCAATGTTTTTCCAATCATAATTATTATGATTTCTACAAAATGTTTTACAGGATCCATGATTGAATTGCTTGGTTCTTGTTACACAGAATGTTATTTAGAAATACTTTACCCATTCTTGAAATGTTTAAGCATCCTCAGGCTCTGTTTAAAAATGTATAGTTTTTCCACAAGATGTAACAGCAGGTGCAGTCAATCCCTTTTGCAAAAGGAAAACTCAAAAGCAAAGCTCAATCAAAAAATAAAAAGTGTGCTGTCTGGAAATAAAGAGCAGATAGTTAACACTGTTTCACGTTACACTGGTTTCCATTCACTATCGAATATTTGCCCCAGTGCTGCAGTGAAGTGGCAACATATTGAGATCCATTCATCAACCTAAGCATCTCTTTATCAAAGTTTATATCACTGTACTATTCTACCCATGTGCAAAGATCTCATTATTTACTTATGATTGAGTCGTTTTTAAAAAATTATTACCATTGCATCCACAGATTTATACTGTATATAAAAAAAACTCTATGTTTAAAAAGTCAACCATGAATGTTTTAATTCCCCATAGGGTCTTGATTAACACAGTGAACAACAAAGTCCACAGATTATTTTTTATTATTAATATTCAATTGAATTTACAGATCAACCATCATTAAACACAGTGCAGAGACACCACTGCAATTCTCCAGACATGGGCTTGAGGGAAAATATTAAAAATGTAACCTGGTGTCAAGTTTAATGAAGGATAAAAACTGACATAAGATTTGTACTATTTAGAATTCAAAATTTTTCCCTTCTGAAAAGAACAGAAATGTGGACAAAAAAGGAAAAAGGAGCAGCACGGCAGTCGGTATAACTACGGTTCTTTGGTGTTCCTAGTTAAAGCACTGCTCATGTTTAATGTCGGTTCAATTCTGAGCACCAAACCTTTGATTGAGAAACTAACATTTTGGTAAATGTGCTTCATTTGATGAATACACAAATAACTATGATTCTATACACAAAGTTATCATCATTTTCTTAATTTCTCCAAGAGCCGATTTGTAAATTTTCTTTTTCTCTGCATGTCTCTACACGGTTTGCCACCACGGTGATGCCCATGCCAAAACAGCTTTAATAAGCTGACCTGAGTGCTCACATGCACATGGAGCTGATTTCACACCCGCATAAGAAGCAATTTTTGTTACAAGCTTCTAAACAATAAAACAGAGCTGATTTTTGGCCTTCAGTCACACACAATTATCAGACCAATATAACCCACTTAACACCTACAGTGTCTATCTATGACGCAGAAATTAAACACTGTTAAAATGTCACTACTGGACTAGCACACCAATTTAAGACCAGCTGAAAAACATATGAGGGGGAAAAAAACCAGGAGACGTGACGATCCTGAGAGCTTTAAAAGTCTAAGCCAGCTATGCAATGATAAAAGACTAAATAAAGAAACGTGGTATCTGGCACATAGCATGGTTTCCTTCTGATTATTGTTCTGCAAAGGAGAATAGATGTCTGTTCAGATTAAGAGCTATAGTGAATAAACGTTTTTTCTTATTTGCAGCTTCTCTACATATACCAGGTCCTGTAAATCGTTTTGTTTTTTTAAACCTGGCACAATGCTTTAGCCAGCTGCTGCCAAAATTGTCCCGCTCCAATCCCAGCATTTAAATTCATTACTGTTAAAAAGGTATGAAATCTTAAAACGTTACGCAAAGCAACCCATTCTTTTACACGTAGATTTGAAAACTTGATCCATACTAGGAGAAATAGGAGGATCCTTAACTGTGACACACTATACACTGATTCAATTCAACAAACAAAAAATACATTTTAGCAATCAGGTGCACATTTTGCATAGCTGTAACAGTGCAGTTCATTCAAACGTGTGATTCATAATACATTCATAAGGCTTCATTAATAAGTCTAATGGAAGGCTTTTATTCTAGAAACTATTCAAGAGGACGGTGTCGGTGCCTTCGGGTGCGTTTGCGCAAAATTCCTTTGTAGTACATAAAAACAAAACGGTTTTTAGAGCTTAAAAACGGTTATGGTGGGTTAAAGGATGTTTTACTTTTTTAGAATTGTTATGGTCCTGAAGAATTTGCCAGAGTTTATAGAATACTTTGAGACGGTAAGTGCTCTGTGCGAACAACCTCTGAGCAGTGTAGCTTGCATAACTCATGAACGTACGTTGCAGCATTGTGGTAGACCATGTGGTAGGCTCTTCCTGTTTTCAGAAGCCTGATTTGCGTTGAAGCACACTCAGTAACTGTTGATGTGCCAAAGAGGTGTGGGAGTTTGGAGAGTAGGTTAAATTTGGACGGCGCTGCAAAGGCAGTGCAAATACAGAGCGTTTTATTTCCTGCTTGAACTTTAAGTTAGGCAGCGTGTCGATCTGATAAGCTAAATATTTTTGGATTTTGACCCTCGATGTAATCACTGCCACTTTTGTTAGGTTCTTTGAGAAGAAGTTCTCCGGTGAGCTCAGTCGCACGGCTGACATCAACGCACTGCAGCGCTCGTCCTTACATAGCCATGAGTCACGCCACACGTTTGAGGGAGCTACATTCATCTGGTTTTCAAGTGTTTTCAACACATATGACACTAAAGCAAATTTCGGTTCTACACAGCAGCCATGAACCCTAAACCTGCAGTGAACTTAGCACAGAGGAGTAAAGCATGGCTGGCCGGTTTATCGGGGCACTTTTTGAACCCTTGATCTTAATCGTGGTCTTGACATGTTTGACATGCGCCTGAAGTTCACCAGCTATGCTACAAAGAACTACCATATACAACCCTTCTTTATGTACAGGAGCGCCACATTTTCTAACACAGGGTTATTTGTTGGCTGCTTTGGTTTTGCTGTTGCTGCTCATCTTCAGCTGGGTCATTTCCATGTCAGCTGCGTCTGCAGGAAGACTGCTGCGCATGCGCTCAATGGTCTTCTGGTAGGTGGCCTTCTCCTGCTCCAGCGAGCGGATCATGTGCTTCATCTGGCTCTCGCGCGCCAGGAAGCTCTCGACGGTGTTCTCTAGACTCTGAATTTTCACCCGTGCTGCCTGCCACACACAAATACAAAACACACCCAGATTTTAGAGCCACTGTGTATATGCCTTAATGTGTATTATTTCAGTATCCATGAAAGGGACAACATGAATGAAATTTCCTGATGACGATTATCTACCACAGGGAGGACAGCACAACATCAAGATAGATGATTTCTGGTTGAAGAATGATTATCGGTACTGAGATTATCTGTCAGCTTTTCTTTTACAGGATATAAATCAAGTCAAACCCCCATCTGTTCATGTCCACTGGTTGTTCTATTACAATCTATTACAAAACCTATTCCCTTTAATACAAGTGTGATTACTTCCATTACATTCTACTACAAATTCTCACCAGTAGCAGTCTGCAATTCAGTCATAGCACAAACTCCAAGCAGCGCATGTAGTTAAGAAATCCCCATTTGCTACTCTGTTGGCCACCGCGTCGAAACAAAAATAGACTACGATATCTGCGAGGGAACATATATCAGCAAGTGGGCTCAAAAAAAGTCTAGTTGAAGAGAAGACTTTTCGGCAGATGCTCTGGCACAGATGTAAGAGTTGTATTACTTGTTATTGTAATTTTAGGACTCAGTGAAGAACAATACTTTGCTGCCCTCTATTGGCAGTTATCAAACACAACCATAAGATTACATATGAACCGCTGTATTTATACACTACAATTTTACTTATTTATTTATTTCAGGTTTGTTCGAATAAAAAAAAAAGAAAAGAAACTACTTACGGTTCACTTTATTAGAAACACCTTCTCATTCATGCAGTTAATCATATATATACAGATCAAGAACTTCAGCTACTGTTCACATTAAACAATAGATTGAGGGGATTGAGCTATGTGGCTTTAACCGTGGCAATGTTGGGAAATCTTAGAATATTATGACACGTGACCCTACAAGAGTGATTACTGATAGGCAGACAGGCTGCCTGTCACCTGAACAAAAAAAAAAAAACAATCGCGTTTCAGAAAAGAAAAAACAAATCATCCTCTGACAACCGTAACTACTTTCTACTCGAGAACCGTAACAAAAATGTAGTGGAGTAAAAAGTAAAATATTTGTCTTTCAAATGTAATGAAGTTAAAATAAGACGTTTCCAGAAAAAAATGTACTTGTATGAAGTACAGATACTCAAAAGTGTACTTAAGTACAGTACTCAAGTAAACATTCTTTGATTCTACCCACCTATGAACATCAGAAAGGTGTTTTAGCCTTCAGAACGTTCTGTGTAAACTCATATCAGTACTTTCTGAAATACTCAAGATCCATGCTGTGGTTAAAGTCACAACGGTCACATTTTTCCCATACTGGTGCTTGATGTAAAGATTAACTGATGCATGTTCCTAATACATTGATTAAATCTCCAAACATATTAATAGTTAGTATAATGGTCATATTAAAAGTTCAAACAAAAAGAAATATGATAATACATTAAATAAACAAAGCCCCACCTGCAGTTTCTCTAGCAGATCCATGTTTTGCTTCTTGAGCTGGGCATTGGTCTTCTCCAGTTTGTCCAGCCTGTCTGATTCCTCTGAAAGTGGAGCAGCGTCCACCATCTCATCCTGTAGGACATGGTACTCCACTTCATAGGCATGCAGCTGTTTAGAGATGTCCATCTCTATGGCCTGCCAAACAACAGTGAACTCCAGCCATTACTGTCAGTGAATCAGTTCCCCCTTAAACAATCTAAAAAGAATTCTATATAGAAATTCAAACAGCTTACAGATAAATAAATTCTCGTCTTCAAAAGTAAGCTAAAACATGACATCGGGGTTGGTTCCTGTTATTAGATCAGGCGTGACATAGTAGTAAAAATGGGAAATGCCTGTGAATAACTGTTAAAGGATATGTGTAGTTCTCTATTTGTTCTGTAAAAAGGTCACATGATATTGTGTTGCCTTTATGACTAAACTTCATGTGGACAGGGTGTGGAGTTTTCTGATTAACTGATTTCTGATATTCTAAGTAAAAATGCACACAAAAAAATCTCTCTTTGTACCTTGGCAATTGTCTTGTCCATGTGGTTCTTTGAGAGGGCTGGTATGGTGGTCTTAAGGTAGTCTACAACGCTCTCAAAACTGTCACATTCCAGTATCTCACCCTCATGGCTGCTCAGCAAACACAGGGCCACCTTAAATATCGCATCTGTGCCCTGGACAAATAGCAGGTCTGAAAACACAATGAACAGTTATGCATAGAATTCCCTTTCAAAATGTGCACACAAAAACAAATAAATGACCGTAAGCAGAACAAGCACACTAATCCACACAATCTTTGTCTAGCGGTCTAAGAATGGCTACAGAGTTGACCAGCACCATACACACAGTAGCTGAGAACAGACGCATACCGAAGATGCGAGAAACATAGCCAAGGGGGAACTGAGAAGCGAAGAGCGTGAGGAACCATGGTGCTGCATACAGGCTGGGGCTGATCTCGTGCTCCTCCAGGTGTAAATACAGACCACGGTGGTAGTCATGCAGCAGCCGGGACAACTGGTACATCTGAATCTACATGGACACAGAAAGGTGAACTCTGATCAGCATGCGAGTCTGAGAGGTGGTTGTGGCTGATGAATCTTTCACTAGTTTAAAAGATTAAACATTAGCACAGCTGAGGATAAGTAACCAAACAGCAGGTTTGGACGTAAGGTCAAACTTACAAACATTTAAGCGCTGAGAAGAGACCGCTGAAAAGGAGTCAGATTAATGGATTACAGAGAATAGACAACTATTTCAGAGAAAGTTTATATAGAGCATTAAAGGGTGTTCACTATATCACATTACAATATATTACTTAGTGGTCATTTTCTGTATTTTATTGTTCTGCGGTTTCTCTGAGGTAAATCAGTAATGCATCTGCTCTACTATTGTTTCCATTTAGTCTTCAAAGAAATAAACCCTGTCCAGCTGCATTCCTCATGCGCATATTATACACACTAAGGCCTAAATGGGTGGAGAAGGTGTAGCATCACGGACTAAACAAGGTTCACTGCTCTCACCTGCAGAGAGATCATATCAGGACGGTACTGGCGTCGGAGCCCTAGATCATACATTAGAAACTTCAGCGTGTCAAATGCCTGCTCCTCACTCATGTGCAGCAGAAGCACTCCAGCCACAAAGCTAATGCCCTGGCAGTAGCCCACTTCAGTGTCCAGTAGAGAGTAGGCCTTCAGCAGATTATAGAGAGAGAGCTGACCTATGCCCAGCTGTGCACTAAAGTACTGGTGTGTGGGGAATGTGCGACCTACAGGACAGAAGAGAATAACCATGTCATTGCAGTAGAAAGACCTTTTTTTAACTTAATCAAATATAGACTCATATTCCAGCTGTGGGATATTCATACTCCATATATTCATATGACTCATATTCCAGCTTTCAGTATTCATGTCAGAACAACAAAATATTTTGGCAAATGTTTTACAAGTATAATTGCAGGTCTATATCGCACACATTATTCACAGTACATTGTTTGGCAATAGTAGGGTAGTACAGCTTCACAAAATGGAATAAAAAAAAAAAAAAGAATTCATTATTATTACAATACACACAACTATGGCATAATTAAGGCCATTTTATGTGCAAGTGTGTAATGCTGTGTCAGAAACCATATAAACAAGTCTCTTTGAGATCATGAACAACACCATCAGGTCTGAGACAAGCATGTAATGATTTAAGAATGCAGGGTACATTAACACTACAATCGAGTCATGGTAATCGAGCCCACAATCTTCTGTTCAGTAGTCCAACACTTTAACCACTTCCCTTGATAATACACACTGATAATATCTATGTTTTTCAATAGACTATACAAGTGTTAGACTTTTTAGAACTATATTTTATCAGTCATTTTGACAGATGAGCCACAGTAAGTCTAACGCATTGGTCAGGGGTCATGAGACATGTGCAGTACCTAGGTCCACCAGGATGGCATGCTGCTGTGTGGTGAGCTGCTTGAGCAGATCCTGGTATTGCGTATCAGGAGGCTGCTGTCGCTGAGGTAGACGATGTCGCAGACGATACTGTTGAGAGAGAAGCAGCCACACCTCACCTCGTCGACTCTTTGGGACACCTTCTCACACACAAACATGCGCGCACAGAAGATTATACAGCATGAACAGACAGAATATTGTTGTATGAATCAGCAAAAAGCTAATATTCCTTGACAGTGATATTATAGGTACTAAAACTCGAACTTCGGTATGATAACATGAGCAGGGGAAAAGCTAAAGTTACCTTGGCAGATGGCACTGTGGATCTCGTCTTTGTCCCACTGCACTTTGGTCCTGCATGGCACGTTCAGCTTTTGCTCCCAGAGAACCTGCATCTCTGTGGGACACTCACCCACCTCCTGGTAGTCCAGCTTCATCTTACGGATGTGGAGCTCATCTCGGCTCGCTAAAAATGATTTGTGCACATTCAAACACACACACACACACACACACACACACACACACATATTGCACAGTGTAGCTGAAAAAAACTACACTTAGAAAAATTTTGTTAAAGCTACTCAGATCAGCTCTTAGCTAAGAGCTTTGTCTTTAACCCTACTCATAAAACTGCAGAGACAAACGGTTACGAAGGAATAGAGAGAGTCTTAAGATAAGAGTATGGGCAGGCTTGACGTCTCCGTCAGAGATAAATTCATCGAAATGTTGTAAAGCGCGATATTATGCTGACATTTAAATGAAGCGAAAGTGAAGTGGGCTTTATTTGTAGTTGGTGAATATCAAGAGTAAAGTGTAAAAAGTGTCAGACGCTGTGAAAACGAGAGGGGGTTTATTGTTTGACGTAATATTCCGCTAACAGACGGCTGAGATATACAGAGTTCATCTGCGCTGCATTTTCCCGGTTGCCAGGTATTGTTGTAGAGTTGTCAAAACCGTGAGCAGTGCCGTTAACTATTTTCCGTTTCTATTTGTTGGTGAAGTAACCCTGACAATTTATACAAGCGTCATAATACCCTTGCGATTAACGCGATACATTTTAAAAGCTCATTGTCATCAAATGTTTCTAAATTGTTTGCATGTTCCAAGGCAGATTGCTACAAACAGCCATTTTAGGATAGTTTGTGTTTTGGTCTTAGTGTCTTAGGAGTGGTCTTAGGGGTGGTGGTGGCTCAGCGGTATAAGGCTCTCGGTCAGTGATCAGAGGGTCGGGGGTTCAAGCCCCGCACCAGGCAAGCCACCGTCATTGGGTCCTTGAGCAAGGCCCTTAACCTCACCTGCTCCAGGGGCGCCGTTTGTTCTGGCTGACCCTGCGCTCTGACCTCAGCGTTCAAATATGCTGGGATATGCGGAATCAAAGAATTTCACTGTATGTTGTACTGTATGATGTGTATGTATGTGACCAATAAACTGAACTTTAACTTAACTTAGGAGTCCTCCACACTACTCCTAACATAAGATGTTTTGTGAATAAGGCCCAGATATATAATGCAAGAGCATAAACAGGCATGCGGTCCTTAGTATGCCTGAATCTACTATCCCTGTAAGGACAGAACAGTTAGCAACGCCATGCCTATTAAGGAACCACTTGTGGCATGAGCTTCTAACATTTGCAAGAGAACATGGCTCTTATGCAGCTACTGCAGTTCTACAGTAGGCAATGCAATAAGAATGCAGTAAGTTTCTACTTCAAAAAAATTAGAAGACAGTCTAGCCACTTAGAACAGGACAAGCAAATGACTAACGCACTCTTTTACTTAGTTAACACACATTCAACTTTATAGTTATTACGCTTAGGATGCATTACAGTCTTATTTGTTTTGTGAGTGGCAAATGTTGACATGGCACAGGTTAAAGCCACTGCACACGGTTCATGTATAGCCAAGCCTTTTCTCCCTTACTTACCTTCTGCCCAAAATAAGCATTTTTCAACTTCTATCCTCGGCATAGGGGACTCGGACACATAAATGCAGGAAGTGAAGCATAGAAGAGAGGAGAATGGAAGACATTTTGGCTGTCACTTGAGCAGAAATATTACTGACTGTTAGCCAATAGAGGGCAATATTTTACAAATGAGAGCAAATATTTTCCAACATTATTGCTAAATGTAAACCATGACAGTAATAGTAACGTATAAATGCTAATCTATGCAAACTGTACGATGCGGGGGAGAGATAAATGACAATGCTTTCATAGACATATGTAAACTTCACCCAAGCATTCCAGGCTACATATGTATCTTTGTGGCAGAACCTCAAACAGATGCAACAGCACTCATGCAAACAGTAGAAAGCCAAACGAGAGGTAACTGGGCACATGTTATAATGCACCCCATGAGGAACAACAGACACTATAGTGATAACGGCATATATGCCAAGCCACAATTAAACATGTAGATGTGTGAATGAGTGAATACACACCTCACATTTTGTAAATATTTTATTACACCGTTTCATGTGACAACACTAAAGAAATGAAACTTTGCTGCAATGTAAAGTAGTGAGTGTACAGCTTGTGTAAGTGTGAATTTGCTGTCCCCTCAAAATAACTCAACACATAGCCATTAATGTCTAAACCGCTGGCAACAAAAGTAAGTACACCCCTAAGTGAAAATGTCCAAATTGGGCCCTATTAGACATTTTACCTCCCCGGTGTCATGTGACTCATTAGTGTTACAAGGTCTCAGGTGTGAATGGCGAGCAGGTCTTATCGCTTTCAGTCTCTCAAACTGGTCACTCACAACATGGCACCTGATGGCAAAGACCTCTGTGACAACCTGAAAAAGAATTGTTGCTCTACATAAAGATGGCCGAGGCTATAAGAAGATTGCCATGACCCTGAAACTGAACTGCAGCACGGTGGCCAAGACCATGCAGCGGTTTAACAGAACAGGTTTCAGTCAGAACAAGCCTCGCCATGACGACCAAAGAAGTTGAGTGCACGTGCTCAGCGTCATATCCAGAGGTTGTCTTTGGGGAAATAGACGTACGAGTGCTGCCAGCATTGCGGCAGAGGTATAATGAGTGGGGAGATTGGCCTGTCAGTGCTCAGACCATACGCCACACACTGCATCAAATTGGTCTGAAGACTGTCGTCCCAGAAGGAAACCTCTTCTAAAGATGATGTATAAGAAAGCCCGCAGACAGTTGGCTGAAGACAAGCAGACTAAGGACATGGATTACTGGAACCATGTCCTGTTGTCTGATGAGACCAAGATAAATTTATTTGGCTCAGATGATGTCAAGCGTGTGTCTCAGCAACCTGGTTAGGAGTACGAAGACAAGTGCCTCTTGCCTACAGTCTAGCATGGTGGTAGGAGTGTCATACTGCCAGCACTGGGGAGCTACAGTTCATTGAAGGAACCAGGAATGCCAACATGTACCGTGACAAACTGAAGCAGAGCATGATATCCTCCCTTTGGCGACTGGGCCGCAGGGCAGTATTCCAACATGATAACGACCCAAACACACCTCCAAGATGATCAATGCCTTGCTAAATAAGCTGAGGATAAAGGTGATAGACTGGCCAAGCATGTATCTAGACATGAGTTCATCAGAGAACATGAGAACACCATGAGTTCACCAGAGCTTTACAAGGTGCCACTGGAAGAGGATTCACACAAAATAGACAATTTCGGGCCAATTTGGACATTTTAAATTAGGGGTGTACTCACTTTTGTTTGGCTGTGTGTTGAGTTGTTTTGAAGGGACAGCAAATTTACACTATTATACCACTTTACTACTTTACATTGTAGCAAAGTATAATTTTTTCGGTGTTGTCACATGAAAAGATAATTAAATGTTTACAAAAATGTGAATGGTGTACTCACTTTTGTGAGATACTGTATATAGTAAATATCTGAGGGTAAAGGGGGCCCTCCAGCAGGTTCAGGCAAAACACATACAGATGTGGCTGTGTGACACTAACCCTCCAAGCGTTGGTTCTCCTTCTCCATGCGGATGAGGAGAATCTGTTGATGGATGGCTTTCTTCCACAGAGCTCTATAATCAGCAGGGGTGCGGCGTCCGTTCTCTCCTCTCAGGCTGTGAGTGTATGAGAACAGCCCAGAGAGGGGGTCTTGCTCCTGCTGTAAGGCATGGGGTGAAAGCGGCAGCAGTTCACTACCATCCATATCTTCAAAAAAAACAGAAACACACACACACTCACTGTAAAAAGATATGCAAGGTTTTTTTATTTAGATATACAGCTATAAAGCAGTTTTTGGGAAATTGTGTGGTTCTGGTGGTGCTCAGATACAACAAACCCTCTAGACAAGTCTAGTTACTTTTTAACACACAAAAATATTTAAAAATATTGCTACAGTGCCATGCGGTTTAACTGGACAGAACTCAGAACTTTGGAGGAAACATTTTAAAGAAATCTGTTATTTTTGGTATTGGGGACGATCAGTGTGTTGAAATTATTGTCAAAGAACAATTTTCAGACAGATATATTAAGCTCAAAAACATTGCTTTAGGAGTTGTCTAATATTATATTAATGATTAATTTATTGATTATAAAAGGCTGGCTACATTCATGTCCTGGATGGGATGTGTAGTATGTCTAAGCTGATACACTGAAAAGATAAGAAGTTTTACAAAAGCAGAAATAAAACTAGGCAATAACAAAGCACAATTAACCACTTGGGTTTTGGACAAATGTTGTGACTGCACACACACGTGTTTGTGTATGTGTACACACCGGCCTTGTGCATAGAGGCTGAGGCCTTGTTCATGGGTGAAGCCACCCTCAGGAAAATCTTCTGACGCCAAGACACGATGCGGGGAGACACTGCAGTTACAGACTCAGTGCTGCAGCTGGACAGCCTTCTGAATCTGTCCTCTCCATTACTGCGACACGCACATACAAACACACCCATGCACATACACACACAGGGTAGGGAAGTGCACATTAAATCATTATTTTTGGGTAAGTAATAATTTTGATAAAAATCTTTTATGATGATCTGATATGATGAAGAAAATGCATTTTAAACTTTGCAACACATTCCAATTTTTTTTAAATATGAAATGAATTCACAAATATGACAAGATTTTGGATTTATCTTGGCCAGAAAATACAGTAAATGTTAACAGTAAACATGAACCCCAAAGTCATGCATTATGTGAATGGTTAATATTTTGTATTAGCAAATGTAATGGTTTAAAATATGCAGCACACAAAAGCAAAAACTCATTAGATATTAGGTATTAGTTATGCGATACTCAGAAAAGGAGTAGCAATGTACTGTACATTATCAAACGCCTTCATGTCTGAGTGGCAGGAAAACCCTACAGGCTGTCTACAACTGAAAGGATTAATATGTAAGGATACGCTAGCAAACAAACTAATGCACATTCAAAATAGTTAAGACAAAATGTAAGACATCACCTCTGCAGGTGTAGGCTGGCATTTGTAAGCAGGACACCACAATAAAACAGTAAAACCAGATTCTGGTGGAGATAGCGCAGGAGATGGTTTACAGCATCGCTCCAGGAGGACCGACACCCCTATCTGCTAAAGAGTTAAAATCTTTCATCTTTGAGCGGAACAGAAGAAAACCTGATTCACAGGACACCTCACTCTAGGGGGTTAACACTCCAATCTTCTATAGTCTTTCAGAAGACTAGTCAATCTTTTAACCCCTTAACCTGCTCCCCTATTTATGAACGTTTTATGAAAAACGGTATACCCAAATAAACATGCCTGTAACTCTTGAACCCTGTGGGTTATTTTCAAAAATATGGCTTCGTTTCAAACTAGACAATTTATATTTTCATACTCAAGAGTTAAAATAACTCAAAAGTTGTATCACAGCAGAGTAAAACATGTTTAAATATACATGACAGTGTCTCACAATTTCTTTTAATGTATACCGCCGTCTGCGGGAAACATCCGCGCTGATCAGAATTATTTATAGGCAAGGAAACGTAAACTGTGATGTTTATTTTGTTTCCGTTTCAATGAGCAGTCTTTCAGCATTTCCTTTAACCCTTTCCTCTGTGGTGTATTGATTTAAAAAAAAACAAGTCCGGAACATGAATTCTGAGTATTTTAGCTTTCAAATGATGCATAATTTATTATAGCTGGTTGATTATTTTTACTAAAACAAAAGTAATTAAAAGTATAGATACGCTAAAACACGCACTTTGGGCCCGAGGGTGGGCCGTTGCAGGTTAAGGGGTTAAACAGTTGTAACGTCATGTATACTACATGTTGTGATGCGTGTAATGATTCATATTTATGTTTGGTATCATTTTAGAGGTCACATCAATAGTAAAAGGGTCTGATCTATACTTTTCTAAGTCTGAGGGTACAACAGTTTATATCACTTAAGTGATAATCTGCACTCCTGTTAAGAGGCGTGTCCTCCTGGAATACAGATATACTGACAACCCCATCTGGTAAACCCATAGGTCAAAATAAACTCCAGGACAATCATAGGAATTTACGATTCTTTTTCATCATTTGGGTATTTAAGGTGAAGTGAAGATAAGCTCATGGAAGACTCCGCAATCAGAATTCCCACACTGCTGCGAGTTCCAAATTTGTTAGGTAGGGCCCATTCCGTGACGTATCGTAGGATGTTGATTATTAAGACATATGCAATGTGGCATTTTGCATTT
>JAOUQX010000040.1:17738614-17752643 GCA_028566295.1 Liobagrus marginatus
GTACAGGTAGTCGTCAAAGCATTTCACTGCATGTTGTACCACGTATAATGTACATGTGACCAATAAACTTTGAACTTTGTTATACAGAAAAGTAATTTAAAGTATCAACTTTACACTGCTTTAGGTTAATTGTGACGGCTCAAATGATAAAGCCGGACAAGGTGCTGAATCGGAAGCTTGTGGGTTAAGCCGCAACATTGCCACTGATGGGCCCTTGAGCAAGGCCCCCAAACCACCCCATTTTCCAGTGGTGCCACGTCATGGCTAAACCTGCCCTCTGAAACCCAGCCTCCTAAATTGATACATGCGAGGAAACATCCTTCACTGTGCTGTAATGTAGATGTGCCGAATAAAGAGTTCTTGTGAATCTTTTGAATATATGAGGACACGCACTGAAATAAACACAATGAAGCCTAGATTAGTAAAAAGCTGTAGCCATTTGTAATTCTGTTAGTAATATGCTGCTGGATTGAGGCGTTAGTGCTATAGTTATCCTTTACTTAGAGCACTATACAGCAGGCATTTAAAACTTCATGCGTGTTTCCTGGTTCATGTAGATGCCAAAAAGTAATTTTGTTATCAGTTAGGAGCAAGCGAAGGGGGGAGAGAGAATATCAATTCCTCTCAGAGAAAACGGCAGAAGACTGACAAGAGGTTAAAGGTCAGACAGACACTGCTGTCAGCCCAGTGTTACTGTATGGTTTAACTGGCTGTTCCTGTCCCAGGGGCAGTGGGGGGTTTACAGCTAACACCCCCTCTCACCTCTTGGGGCTGTCCGGCAGGGAGGCCAGTGAGCTGAATGAGCCCAGGTGAAAACTTTTCAGGAAATTTGTAGTGGAGAAGGAGGAGGGAAGGCTGAAGGAGGGCTCGCCCTCAGAGACCCTGCGTTTTCTTGGCACACGCACCGGGCTGAAGAGAGATTACAGGCAGACAAGAACACTGCTTTGGCAGAACAGATAGGGGCAAGTCATAGCTCACTGGTATAAGTACCATATTCTCAAATGAGCAATTAAAAGGTTCGGGTAAATATTCATTATAAAAAAGAAAAAAATCATTATTAACAATAAAAGATGCTGAATTCAGTTAAAATCAATAGAGCATTCAAAGAGTTTTAAAAGCATCATTTGTGTCAGTGATTTGAGCAATTATCTGAATTGTATTAACTTTAGCAATACACCGCAACATGCCTCATTAACAGTATTAGCATGCATGCTATAGGCAGTAACAGTTTATTTATAATCCTGATCTTTGTATTTTTGCAAACTTATTCATCTCCCTTCCTCAAACCTTGTACAGATATTACATATCTAAATTAACTCATACATAAAAACCTTAAAAGGGACATTTTACACTCTATCAGTTGTGGTCTGTTGCGAGATGTGAAATGGTGATGCTTTTGAGCAAAGTGTCAAAATGTGAAGAGACCTTGCATGCCATGGAGGACCTGCTACTAAAACATTAATCTCTATTTCAAATAAAACCACAAGTGCTGACTAGGCTCGTGATAAACACAGCCATGAGATGGTCATGTGAGACAGGATGTGATGTGTTACCTGCTCTGCAGCAGCTCTGGAGCAAGAGACTGTTGTCTTTGCAGAGGAATCTTGTTTTGTGTTGGGAGCTCAGTAAAAGAGATCCTCTTCTTAATTGGAAGGTGGCTGAAGGTGTGTGCTCGCCGTCGGAACAGCGGTGCGTCAGGGTCCTCCTCCAAGGTGGCAGGGGGGGTCCCTGGAGGAGAATCACCAGGAGACTCGTCCTGCTGCATGGTCAGAGATTAAACAGACTCCTTAGTGACACATTTACAAAAATGCACGTAGTTTGGGTAGATGGTGAAACAAGGCCCCAAAACTGAAAATTAACTGAACAAACCACTGCATGTCAGATTTTCAGTTATAAAAATAATACACCAACAACACTATTAGCAAGACAATATTCTCTGGAAACATTCCTACAAATTCCATTGAAAAATACTCCAACACACTCTTTATCATCTTAAGTACCACCACAAATAAACCTACAACCACACTGAATTCCAGATGCATCCATGTGCACAGTACCCACTCACCCACAGACATCTCTCGGCTCTTCAGTGTGTGTCCCAGACCTTTATTCCACTCTGATGTGGTAGAACTGGACCCAGTTGTACTGCACACTTGCTCTTACCTCTATTGTATGCTAATTACCCATGTCTTGTGACTACAAGCATCACACATGCATGATCTGACCATGTTTACTACCTTGGTTATAGGAAAGGCTCATTCTGGCTCACTTCCTTGCTCTGTTTCCTGCCGTTACACTCTGGAGCCTAACCTGGTGCTCTCCTCTATGCACAGTATTTAGCCAAGACAGGAAATCAGCAACGGCTGCACGACACTCTCCACTGGTCTATTTCTGTAACTCAGCTCTTTCCCCCTCCCATAAATCTCCCGTTAGTCTGCCAGGGCCAAGGCTAAATTTGGGGAAAACACTAATTATCTATCTTAACTTTCTTAGCAATACCCTTAGGCAGAAATACCATCGGCAGTGGCGTTAACCTATCTCAACCATCAACAGAAATAGCAAACAGAAAAGCGTGCATTTAATATTTATGACCATTATAAAATATTATCCTATTTAATAAATAATAGCCTCTGAAAAAACTTCATTAAGCTCTCTGATGGGCTCAGCTCTCATGCTTTGTATCGACCTTGACTCAGTAACACAAAACGTTCATAACAAAGCCCATGACTTGATGTCCATGAATCATTGGCCCCCATTACACCCCCATGTCACCCCCACCCTCACTTTCGGGCGTGGCAGAAGAGTTAAGCAGTATATCTGACGTCTGTGAGATAAGTTAACGATATGTTGTTTTTTTCACCATTGCCTCAAAAAGATAGCACAGTATACATGTTATGGATGACGAGGAACAAAAGTGAGCAAACCACAGCAAGCAGGACTACCATCATACTCGCATACATGTCACATTCTGCATTCAAGTGAAATAGAGTCATAATGAAACATTTGGCTTTGGAGAAGGAGTTCAGAAAGATCTTCTTTTAAAGGGCAAGCCAGCTAAGAGTGGATATATCACAGAGAGTGTTCACTCCACAGAGAAACTAGACACTGTCTGATATAGTCAGTGTACTTTCAGTTCATTCTAAAGGATCTAGAGCTTCTGGAATCCACAAACACTATGTGAGGGGGAGTGACGTTCAGAGTTGATGCTTACTCGGTCAAAGCTACCCATGCTTCCTAGACGCATGCGTACCCGGTTTGCACCCTAGAAGAGAGAGAGAGAGAGAGAGAGAGAGAGTTAGAAAACAAAACTTAGGTTCTGCTGGTCTACAGATATGCCTAATGGTAACAGGCAAAAGGTAAAAAGCAAACACACAAATGTATGGGAGAGAGTGAAGATTGAGTAAAGGCTCATGTTAAGTTTTACAGCCAGTTTTTATATCTGAAATGGCAAACGGACCCGTGAAAAGATGTTCTCCAGGGAGCTGGTGAGCGAGCTCCGTGCCTTATTCTTTAACGCGTCTAGTTTGTTGCGTCCAGCTGCACTTGAGCTATCTAAGCTTGCTGCATTCTACAACACACAAGCAGATGGACGGCTGGTTATTGAAACAGATGCAACACATTTATACATGTTCAATATAATTCAGCACAAACCCCTGCTGAGACTGCTCTAAAATGCCTCATGGGCTCCGAATCTAATTGCTTTAAGGTATTTCAAGAAAAAGGAGGCATGTATCAGTTATTAAGAACACCACACTATTTTATTAGACGTAATATGAACGTCTAATGATATGATCGACGTAGTATGACAGATCACAGATGTAATCTGTAAATCCATACCGATCCGAATTTTAAAATCCCTCTTATTCAGTTAGATGCAGGACACAGCTTGAGCTGTCCCTCAGCATAAATGGGACGTGTATGATGGATTGTGTATTATACCTGAGGAGCCTCTCCGATATGTACATGTGTCCTCTGTTTGGTCTCGCACTGCTTCCTGAGGTAAAGGATAACTAGCTCATTCTCCTCCTGATCAGAACTTGGCTTCATTTTCTGTACAGCAAAAGACAAAGAAAGACGATTACAATGAGCTTTATATTTCAAAGTTTGCCATTTAGCTTCTTGTGATTACCTGCACACGCTCAAAAATATCTGCCTGCTCATTATCGCTCAGCAGAGAGAGGTACTTCTGAATGGCCAGCTTTGCTCTGGGAGGGTACAGTCCTGCGGTTATGAAAAAAGTATTATAAGTAAAGTGTTAAATGAATAAACAGGTTAAAGAAAGTGTTTGATGGCTGTACCTTCAATTCGCTCGCACAGCTTGTGCAGGTCATGCATTGGGCATGCCTCACATAGCTTGATCGGAGTTTTAGAGCTCTGCAATGCCGCTGCTGTACTGAAGGCCTGCTTCAGAGTAAGCATCACCTCATCCACCTGAGAGGAAGACAAATGCCTCGCTCTAACGCGACCATACAATGCTAGTTGCAGCACACATAACAGTAGTTGTTAACCTCGGCAGGGTTTCCAGTTACATGTTTTATTCAAGTTTTATGCAAATTTCTTGAAAATAGAAAGCGCTATAGAAACAGAAATTTGTAATATATGATAAAACTGCAAGTGCATCTACGATCCTATCCTAATAATCTACTGTCCAGTCGGCTATTTAATTATCATAAAATCCTGCTAATTATCATGCTATAACAAGAAACCACTAGATAATAATGAGTGCTTTTGGACAGGCAGAATTCAGTTGTTTACATTTACATTTCTGGCATTTAGAAAATGCCCTCATCCAGAGCGAGTTACATTTATTTAACTGAGCAGTTGCGGGTTATGGGCCTTACTCAGGGGCTCAGCAGTGGTAACTTGTTGTTGCTGGGAAACTCTTCAACATCAAACTTACGAAAACATGTCAAGCTGGAACAAGTTTGGGTTCGAGTTGTAATGGCATTGCATACAAAGACATTCTTAGTTTGTGGTAAGTTTGGGAAAGAACAACATACAAATGGTCACGTTTCCATTCTGTTGCACAGACTATATAATAAAAAATAAAACCAAATTAATGAAATCAAAACAAACAACTCAAAACAGATATAAAAAAGCTTAAGTCTATTTGGTTCAGTTCAGTGGTTGAAATATTATATGCACACTGTAACAATTCCAATGTTGTTGTTTTTTCTGTACCTGCTAGTTATAATTAATGGCTGGTGGGTGGGTGTTTGGGGTGCATAGCAGAATGAAAAAGCAGAGCTGCGTACCAGAGACTCAGTAGCGCATTGGAAGACGTAGCACATGTACTGGCTGTGCACTGACTCGGACACATCACGGCAGATGAACCCAAAGTGGTCGGTCTGCTTCACTCCCTGTAAATTGCCAGGTGTTACATAAATATTCGCAAAGAAAAGTCCTTGAAATAATTTAACAAGTGCCCCATCACAGGTTCTATGTGAATACTGTGCAGCAGGTATGAACATTATTAAAGATTTTAAAATGTCTGTCCAATTTTTTTAAACGTTTATGTTGCAAAATTTGTGCACAAACACTACATTTGGAATAAAGTCTAACAACTATTCTTGCAGGTTCGAGCTACTATAAAACTTTATTTCAATTTTCTGTGGGGTAAGAAGAGGAGAAGATTGTAAGCGTAAACAAATCTCGCCCTACAAACCTGGGAGCAAAATGATATATCTTTGAAATTCTTCTCCAGCACTACGGTCTTGCTGTCAGGGCTAATCAGATTCACCTCGAACCGTCCCACCTGAAGGCACAAAAACAATGACCTTTCCTTGAAATGATGATCTGGCAGAAAAGAAAATGTAAACATGGCAGCTCCTGCTTTCATCTTGCTCAACTCAACCTGGCTATTTGTGACAAACACACAAAAAACAGCAGTGTCATGTAACATATGCAAATGATTTCGTAGAGCTGATTTCAGAGGAACAGTGAATTTTTAGCTTTGGGTGGCAATTAAAGACCAGTTCAGTGACTGGTTTGCTCACGTGAACAATAATTACTGTAAGACATATTTAGTCTCTAGTTCCTCAAAAGTAATAATCCTCATGCAAATAGAAATTAAGTAGTAAGCACAGTATAGACAATAACTAATATTTACATGTTACACAACTGGGAGTTGTATTAACAGACAAACATATGCAGAAGTTTATTGTGTGGAAGGTAAGTGGTATTGATCAGGTCACATTTCAAATCTAATGACGTTTACTGTTGGGCCCTTAAGCAAAGCCCTAAACCCTTAACTGCTCAGTGTACAATGAGAAAGAATGTAAGACACTCAGGGTGTCTGCTAAAAGACAAATATAAGTGTGGATCTGTGTGTGTGTTCTGGATGTGAAGGTGTGCAGGCATACCTGAAACAACATGGTGCGGTTCTTGTCTGCGTCAGAGGGCTGAACATCGTTTGGCGCACTGGCATGTCTCCTACGTGTTGGCACTTTGGCTCCAGTTTCCCTAGGAATCATCTGTAAGCCACCTGCCAAGCTGTTGCAGCGAGTGCGGAACTCCTGCTGCTCAAAGCCCGAGTCCTCCTCGATGCACTCAGGAAAAGCGCTGCGCATATTTCCTGCTTTCTCGTTGCTCTCCGGGTGCGCAGCCTCAGAGAGCGACGCACTGAGAGGGTCATCGCCCACGGTAAACCCCAGCGGGGTCTCAACAGGGCGCTGGCCGTTCAGGAGGCGCAGACGCCTGCGCTCTGACTCGTGCTGCCGAAACAGGTCGATGCAGTCATCTATTAGGGTGGCGGGTGCTTTTTTGTGGTTCACTGTCACCTTGCCACAGTAAAGCACCTCAAACTTTTGAGAGTTGTAAAAAGATGCGTCAGTCTCCTGCTTGGGTCGGCAGTCCTCTTTGAGTGTGCTTTTGGAGGCCTGCCGGATGTTGCTGATGACTTCAGAAACCTGCAGATAAGGAACAGTCATCAAACTGGGACAAGTTTCCATAAACATACCACAACTTGCAAGTTCAGTGGTTAGACACAGAGTAACGTCAATAATATTTGTCTCCAGAATGATGCAGCATCAGCAATGACACACTGACACATTCACACACAGCTTTAGGTAACAGATTGCATGGAAATTCAATAAATATTGTCTCAGACGTTTTTACACTGGCAGTTTAGTGTAAAACAGAGCACATTTTATAAAAATGCAGGAAGTGCAGTACAGTACTTAACCCGGGACTATCTATAGGAGGTGGTGCAAGTTCCGTTTCACTGGAACCAATTCCTAGGAATGTAAACATAACTAATACTCAGATCTGCATGAATCATTATTTTACCCAGCATGTATACCATGAGTGGCAGGGGACCATTTAGAAAAAATGGTGGAATCATAAAAATCTAAAATGACAAGTTTAATATACCTTAGTGCCTCACAGTGCACAGAAAAAAACTGTTTTAACAATAACAGTTAATAAATAGAATAGATCAATAGAATGATGGTGCTTAAATTAAAATCACAAAATCCAAAAAAATCAACAAATCAACCCCTACTTTAGGCTACTCATAGTTACACATACTTTTGGATACATTCTTGAGTAATCAGTTTGAATGCTGAAATTTAAAACGAAATTGTAAGCTTCAAGAAAAATAAGGAGAACAAATTCTTGGCTCGCTGATACAGTGCCCTTTGTCAAGGCCGCCCAACCATTAAACAAGCATGCAATAGCCACATAACCCGGACAGCAGGCAGCCAGTTCAGATTTTTTAGGCCAGGAGCACTGTACAAAAAAAAGACAGTGATAACCGTGAGTCTTACCGAGCAGTCTTTCAACAAGCTGTCACTTCTGACGTGAAGCACAGCCAAGGCTTTGTAAACAAATGATATTGATTTACATCAGCTAGACATGTCTCATTCAGAGAGCACAAACTGTGATCTTGTGACAGAATTGGGTCAGGCACCAACTAGACATGAAAGTGTTGAAATAAAATACTAGATGTACCAGGCACCACAAAAAAAACCCTTTATTCACATACAAACTGTATGTGCCTTTCCTACTGTATTGTCCTAACAAACGTCAATATGGAGGAACATCCAGCCAGAGCTGTATGCAATTTACAGCCAAGCACACAATGATTGCAAAGTAATCATATTTCTTTAGTGAAATCAACTGATTTAAAACACTCCTTCAGCAGCTTTCTGGATAAATGTCAGACAAAACATTCATATGCTAATAGACATGAAGTCCCCAGAGCTGTGAAATGCAAAGCTCCGGTCAACATCAAGGTCAAAAGGATTACTTGTTCAAGGCGGCAATCGAGAGTAAACCAAACATAACTCAGCGCTGTGCACACTCCTCCATCGTGGCTTAAGATAACAGGCTGCGGTATTGTTTGCCAAACGTGTTTAACTTCGTAAAAAAGAAAACAGACATCTGTATATGTTAAAGACAAAGGAACCTCTCAATGGTTAAAGATTATATGATAACTTTAAGTACAGTGACCATGGCAACCTCTTGAGCCACATAGCCATGTTAAAGGTCATGCAACATGAGAGCTGATTACCACTGAATTATACCACTCCTCAGCAAGAAGATTTGCGGCTACATATAGCATTCATAGACCGGAAACGATACAGAATTTCACGAAAGCCTTGCTTCACATCCAAGAGAGTCCTAATAAAAAATCAACGCCTTACATGTCAGAACTCTCACAGGCAGCTAGCTTGTTTGAGCAGGAGAAAAGGCGTAGCTGTTCATATTTCACTGACACATGGCGTCTTTCCAGGTATTACAAGATTTAAAGCAAATCTCTAACAGTACAGCTCAGTGGAAAATGGAAGGCTGGAGTATTAAAGATTTAAGGGAAAATTTACGTAAAGAAAAACATGTTTCATATTAAATGCAAAGAAATTGATTTTTGCTGATTTCTGTTGTGTGTCACACTTCAACTCATAGAAAACTGTTTTACCTAGATTTTGCCATATTTAATCACTGAGGTCACCTAATCAACCAATAGTATGAAACCATGAGTTAAGAAAAGCTTTCCTGAAGACAACTTTTTACTTGCTGCTCAAGCAATGGTAGGCAGACGGGCAGCTGATCACATCTGACGTAAAGCACTAGCTACCTATTGTGTTTATGTCAACAAAAACGTGTGGTTAGCTAAGCAGTTCATGGATGACTGCGGCATTCTCTAGATTCAAACCAAACTTTTGATATATTTCTAACTATTTAAGTTGCCAGTTTTGTTTCTTATATTATATAATATTCAAAAACAACGAAAGATAATGGAGGTTTACAACAGCATGTTTTTGTTTTTTTTTAGAAATGTGCACTGTAAGGTAAAATAACATTCTCATGAATATTAGAATCCAGTTGGATTTTCGAAAGTCTCTCCGATTCCAACTTTGACACCTATTTAAATCTGTTGTGCACCAACATAGTTTATAAAACTATCAAATGTACAGGTTGTGCCACAACGTGTGTGGCCGAGAGCTGTTGTTTAGGTGTCTAGGGCAGGGTTTTGGTCAAGTTCGTATCATGAGTAGCTACTGCTCATTGTAGTCTTTGTCTCATGTTTCTGCGCTGTGCACAGGTCCCAACCATATTGCAGCTAGACACAAATTCATGCTAAGGTTCACTGTAAAGACATAACTCAGTTGGACACAAAACCCAACAGCAGTCTATTTATGGAAACCAGCATTACCGGTTCTTTCATAAATAGATTATTAATAGGTTATTATTCATTTAATGCATGACTCTGTTTTAAAGAAACAGACTGAGGCTATTTTAAGACTGAGGCTATTTAATGACTCACAGCACAGGTAACCTTCAAATTCCCAGGGCAGTTCCATTTTTTCCAAAGGATCGTATAGCCTAGCGGGCACCAAGTGTACAAATTATGAGTGTACTGAGTATGAGTAAAGAGTGTACAAATTATGAGTGTACTGAGTATGAGTAAAGAGTTTTCTGCTATGTCACAGTTGACACAGTCCACTTTTATTAAGCATTGAGTGTCCTGCTCACACCCCCCTTACAGACGATCTGGGACACAAATGGCAACAACACATTTGTGGACATAACCCCATATACAAAGGATTGCGTGATGGAAAGCATCTTTGCCCCAGCCAGAGAATACATAATCATTACAAGATTTCTTAGAAATCAAGCCAAACTGATAATAATGATCCACTGCCCACCATTTTCATTTACTTCTAAAGATGCCCGAAACAGAAAATATGTTGAAGTGCACGTTCATCGATTATAATGGTTGAGCTTTAGTGAAATGTGTGATTTAGTGTGAGGAATAACACCATAGTAAACTGTCATACCGGTTTTCCAATAAATTTACTAGTCGTGCAGAATGGAGACTCAAACTGTATAGAAAAAAAATTACATAAACATGAGCCAATTTAGCGTCATGATTGCAGCATTCAGAAACAAACAAATTCAAACACACTTCTATTTTTAAGATTTCCCTCATTTCCCACCAATATGCTATTCACTGGAATGGGGGTGAGTATTTAAATAGAGTCAGCACTTCTGCTGATAGCCAACATTTCAAAGCCTGACTGCTCAAAAAGTATCTGGATCATAAACAACTAAAATATGGACCATAACTTTTTTGAATTTAATGGACAAATCAAATGTTTCCTCATGTGTGTGTGTATTTGTGTAGTGTGTGTGCGCATGTATAATGTATGCATGAGCTGTGTAAGCATTACCCAACTTAGCTGAAGTTGCATACTTGCGCTCTTCAGCAGGAGCAGGTCTTACAAACACTGCTAGCTTTATTTTATAATCATTGCAAGCTGTATTACCGGTCGTTGTAGCAGAAGTGAGCTGGTCAAGGCTGACCAGACAGACACAGCGCAACTACAGTCTGTGCAACTCACTGGGAATTCATAATAGCTTTCAATGGGGTTTTCCAGAAAAATGAGTTAAGGAGGACCAGAACACATCACACTTTAAACATCACAAATCACCATCACACTTTAAACATTTCAGTTAGAGGCCAATAAATCCAGCTTATTAGATCACTCTCATTGTTCACACTGCATAAAGGAAAGCCAAGATGCTTTTCATAATTTCTTTATGGGTTAGTTAGATCAGAAACTGAAGCTTTCTTCAGACCAGTGTTAGATTTGACTATCTCTCTATGCGAGTCTAAAAACAGCTTTTGTTTGGTCACATGTCCAACCGGAGCGAAGAACTGGAAAATTCCTCACTCACTATCTGGCACGTTATCCAGCCAGTTTTTCTTGCATAACAACGTGTAAGTTGTTTGTATGGTTTTATTGTGTGACGCATGCATTAACATGCCGAATTTCTCCAGGAACAGATCCCCTTGGCTTGTCACCCAAGTAACGCTCAAAAACTGTTCATTTGGAACCATGTGATGCAACAGACCTTCATTTGTCATATGTCTAGGGTTCAGTGTACTATTATAGTGGCTAATGACAAAGTAGCAGTAAAACCATGGGTGTGGAAAAAAAAATTATACATTTTATCCTCAGGTAAATAGTACTTTAATTGTTAAATATTTTGCAGTTAAATTTGTATTGGTCACTATTCAAGTGTGTTTACCTTAATGGAAGGAAGACAAATGATTTTGGCAAGGTCATGTTCTTGACAACACAAATACGGTTAAGAAATTTACATGATGCATGCCCTGTAGGCAGTGACATTTCTGTTCTACAAAACAGTTGGACTACATGAGCTTTGCATGGACTACTAAACATCATATAGTGCAGCTGGCGACATAAAAGCTCACATTATAGATTGAAGGGCTATAATTAATTTCTATGGATATAGACGCCTGCTTAAATTCAGATTATTACATACACATAAAAGAAGAGATCGGCGTTCCTCATCCTATTTAACCTTATATAATCCATATTAACAATTTGTCGCAGACAGTTTTGTTTTCCTGTTTTTTCAGACTGCCATTCTCAGAGGCAAACTAAAAAACCCATTCTCTTTTTAGATTCCTTGTTCAGTCACTGTATTCCCACAATATGCATTTCTTCTCCCTCTCCATGACAAGCATCACTTTACAATATTACTGAGGGTCTGGAACACTAAACAGTCCCCAAATATTTCTGGTTTTAATGATAGTATAGTGGTGCTTTACTATTAAAGCAGTTTTCCTGTCTCCACACTTTCCCTTTGGAGTAAGCAAGTTTTGTATATACACGCAAACACTACGGAATACAAATGAAAATGTAGTCTCTGTAAATTACAAGTGTGTGTCTAAATTGATGACGCATGACTGATTAGTGAGGCATCAAAAGTCTTCATGGCTCATTTGTTATTATCTTCCTGAAGAGAAGCGCCGTGTGGAAGCTCGTGGACGCACGTGCCAACGGCCATGTTTTGATATGGATACGAATCAGTTTTGATTATTAGACAATTAAAAAGCAGTGGGTTTGGGCCACGCACCTGGTCTGGGTCGCACGCCTTGAACACGTGGCAGGCCATTTCGCACTCCGGGTCGTCCGGCTGACTACGGATGAGGTAGGCGAAGTAGGCGAGGTCATGGCTGTTGTGGATGAAACGCGCGATGCATTGCGCTTTGTGCTCAAATATAAAGACGGACGAGCTGCTGCTGTTGGCGGGCACGCAGCGGATTATAGGCGGGCTGAGGGAGAGCAGGACCAGCCGAGAAGGAACCGGACCATACTCGCTCTTCCTGCGGATTTCGGCCACAAGCCAAGGCAGCATGGGAAGCGTGGTGCGTCGGTCCAGCGCGCTGCAGCCCACATACCACAGCGAGAAGCTCTTCTCCTTACCTTTCCCTTTGTCCTCCACTCCCTCCATCTCTCAACTCGATGAGGACAAAAAGATACTTTATAGCTGGATCTGTGCTATGTAACCAATCACATGGAGTGTGTGGCTGAGTGTTGCTGCTCGTCCGGTCCCGCTGCACTCACACAGCTTTCAGAGCAAAATGTTAGCGGACGACCGAAGCAGGCGTCCCGCTGGAACTGGAGCAAACTAGTTGTAAATTTCACCTTTAAAGAAATAGGTCGTTACTGGTTTGCTCCAGACCCATCGAATTATTTCCATTTCTGAAACACGCGCCCATTATGAACGGCTGCAGTAGGAGCTGAACTAAACTGATAAGTGAGCGTACTGAAACGTGGCGACTGAAGCGTGTGCAAGTAAACACAACACCCAACACAGCACTCTGTGGAGTCTCCTCCAGGTTCCTGCTCCTGTTAGGCTACTACAGTTCGGAAACACGGCGCTGACAACTCGTTTCATGCAGTATATACACGCTTCTGTATAGTTACTATTTTAGTTTGTTATTTTTTGTGATGTTTTGCCCTTTCCTTTTCTTTCTTTTCGCTGCTATTGACAGCCCCAGTAGCAGCACTCCTCGTCCTTCTCTGCTAGGCTGCAGCTCCAGGGGGCGTGACTCTGACGGGGAATGGGCGGTATCCAGCCACAGAAACAGGGCCATGTCCCAAATCACACTCTGTCCTACAATCATACGGTTTATTTAAATTAATACGGGACCATTTATTACGGTAGTGTGCTGTTTTAAACTTAACCAGTGACGAATCTACAGATATACACATTCATTTTGCATACTGTTGACCTCAAACAGCCAATAACTAAATACTTATTTTAGCAGCTATAAGCTACTAAAAGCAAAAAGAGAAAACAAGCTTCCAACAAACATCAACTCAAAAGCAAAGACCAAAGACGTGATATGGGAGGCGTGGCAACAACGCACTCTGTAGTCCGGGGGCGGAGTCACTGACCAATATTGTAAATTATTAATGTATACGTGACCTTAACACTGATATTATTATTTATAAATGAATGTACTACACTTGTTCAGCAACCTATTGTTCTTTTGTTTTAATTTGAAGAGTCCTTTCCCTTTCGCCAATCCAAGGCTCCCTCTCTAAAGCTCCTCCCACGAAAACAGGCAAAATTGTAAGGAAAGAAATGAAAGAGGGTTAAACTTAAACTTAACTTAACACTTAAACTTAAAAAAAACTTAAACTTTATTTTATTGGTCACATGCACATCATACAGTGAGATTCTTTGGTTCCGCATATCCCAGCAT
>JAOUQX010000040.1:17752743-17771020 GCA_028566295.1 Liobagrus marginatus
AATCTTTATATGTTTAAAAACTTTTTTACTCTATTCATCACTTTATTGATATGAATTCCACTTCATGTCTAGGGAGGTTACACTCTCCTTTTTTAAAAGTAAGTTTAAAAAAATGTATATATTATGTTTAAAATAAACTTTGAACTGAACTAAAATTAATAAACTTTTTCCACTAAATGTACATTAGTTTTCCATTAGATTATTAACTAAATAATAGTGCTTGGCCACTTTATATAATGAATATATCACTAACATATTTCAAATTAACTACTTAATCTTTGTGTAATACAAATAATACTGTTAGTTAAAATCGGTTTCTCTACTCTCATCCTCCTTATCTTCTTCATTGTCATTTTGTTTTCGTTTTGCTGACTTCTTCTGTTGAAGTTATTATCACCTGTGCTACAATAGGCATCTTTAACTTTAAAGTCTGATTCAACTATGCAATGCAATACAAATCTAAAGGAATGACATTACTTTAAATTAATTATGGTGTATGGGAAAACTTTGCTGTGCTCGTGTTGTTTTTCTGATAAGCATGAGGTCAGATTGTAACCCTAACCTCATTAGCACTGGCATCGAATGGCAGTGATACACATACACTATCAGCAACCTTTCAGCTCTTCACGAGAAACCACTGAACTACATATTAAATTAGACACCATAGCCTGTGAATACTCCAGAAATGTCTCTGGCTGGAGTATACACTTATATATACAGTACTTAGCAAAAAAACCTTTATAAATCGTAATAACATCAATTGAGCTGAACACACGCAGCATCCTTTAGTCTCACAATAATAGCAACTTTTCTATCATAATATTAGTAGACATTCTCTCTACAATTACATTGAAAATAAGGGTACTATTTATTCTGTTAAAGACAAAGTCCTCAAAACATGTATTCCTTATCATCACAGACGCACAAACAATAGGAAGAAACATAATCAATGAATCAATAATCAAAAACATATATCAATAGCCACATTTCAAGGGAAATATAGAAAACCATTTATTTTATTTGGTATTCTACATTATCACAATGAACACAAGTGGTGTAAACAGTGTAAAAGATAAAATGTATATCGATTACATCGCAAACGTTTGCAATTTTTTTCATATAGAGACCTTTGAACATATAGATGTTCTACAACAACTTGGATGTGCTACTGTATTACTCCCTCCAAATTCCTGTAATCATCTGCTATCATAACGTTATCTATAAAGTTTAATTAAATGCAATGTCTATCTGGAATCTTGGGGTAAATTTCATAGATGATTGAATTTTTATTTTTTAATATACTATACAGAAGTCATGTAATGTTTAAAACAAGAAACGACTAGCCATCCTTTTTACAATATTTCTTACATGTATATTTCTTTGTACTTTCTGTATATTTATATATACAGTATCTATCTATCTATCTATCTATCTATCTATCTATCTATCTATCTATCTATCTATCTATATATATATTTCTTTTTTCTTTGTACTATGTACTTTCGCATGCATAGTTTGTTTCAGTGGTAAATATCAAAGACAGTTTTTTATTTCTTTAATGCTCTTATATAAGTTTTTAGATTTCTTCACTATCGATTTGTGAAAGCACTTTGTTAGAGGGGTGAATATTTGCTCTTGTTCCCCAGCTCCTCACTGAAAGACTATTAATTTACCGTTGACAGCTAAAATCAGTTTACAGTCTGAGATAAAGTCTGAGGCTTCTTTCTCATTTGTGATTCTTTCTTGTACTTTAACTAAAATGGTTTATGTAAGACTCTGTTATATGTAAGTTGTACACTTTAATTGTAACGTTGCACTTGCCCCACCTGTAATGGGTGGTAACACTTTCTGTCCTCTTTGTAGAGGCCACAAATTTCAGTGACCCCATCATCTGCTACGTGCTGGATGCAGTTTTGATCATATACTGTATCATTTTCACTGCACTGTACTTTAAACTTAAGGTATAATTCTAAAATAATAAAGGAATAATTCTTAATTTTTCCTATTTCTATTTTTGTGCAGTTTTTTGTCTGAACCCTCATGTCACTTTTTTTTTTTTTTTTTAGTTTGAAAAGGCTTCTGCCCAGGAGTCTCCTAGCAGTGTAAGTAACTCTATTGTGTATAAATAAAATAGTGTGCATCAGTTTTTATACAAGCATAATAATTCATTTAATAATTCAACAATTCATCTGCCATCATTAACATTTGCATCATTAATATGACTCATTTAATTTACTTCTGTTCTTTCTTAAATGTAGGATCCAACAGTAAAACAGGAGGCAGTATATGAGGTAGGTTAACTTATGTAATAGATCTCTGAGGAAAAACTACAATAACAGTAAACATACAATATAACCTAAAACTGGTGCATAGTCTAAAGAGACAAAACAATCTGGCTAATAACAGAAGAGAGCTAGTTTTCAAAATGTCTGATAAAACTTACTCTAACATTACAGGGTAAACACTGGTGGTGCTGTGAAATGATACAGCGTAAGCAAAAGGCACTGATGAATCTTGTATGTTATGCATTTTATTTAAAATAGTTTGGTAACTGTACTGCTATGGAGCATTTTTTGCTTTCATAACTTTCCCAAATGCTTCTAATGGCACAGGCACTGTATAGGATCAAAATAATACAATAGAAAGTATTTTTAAGTATAATCTAGATGATTAATATTTCTATCATACATTATTTGATAACCTTTTATTATACTGTATTTACTGCAAGGATATAATATTTAACAACAACAACATAATAATAATAATAATATAGACCTTAAATAATATGAACAAAATAAGAAAATAACAAAAGCCTGAGTGCCGCGGTTTATATGGTTCGTGGTTATGAACACCAAATGTTTTCTTTTTGTTGGAACATATCTAACAATCATTTTACTGCAGTACAGGTGCCATGAGGGCGGTTTAAAATCAGTGAAGTTTCTTTTAATCTATTTTTTTTTTTTTTAGTTCTAGCAGCCAATGCAGCTATTTAAGAATGTCGCATTCTATTGCACATAGAGCTTTATGCAACTCCCATGAGCACATGCTGTACTGTAATGTGATATCATCATATCTGTACGTTTCTTAATATCGTCACTTGAGAGAACATCATATACATCTTGGTAATGTTTCTAAGGTTATAAAAATGCTGCCAAAGAACATTGGCAGTTGTTTAATTATTAACGTCTACATACATAAATCCTTATGTTACATTACCATAAACTTTCTATCTATTGTCTACTTTTGAGTCCTTTTTAATAGTCAAATCACAGCAACACCAGTGAGCATGGCTTTATTGTCTAATTCATTCTACTTTAGTATGGTGTATAAACTGACAAATGGTAAATGGGTGTAGTATGTCTCGTTATTTTTTATTGGGTATGCATCTTTAGATTATAAAGAAACTAGTTACCCACTGGAGGCTCATACAGCCAGATGGTGTAGTCTCTTAATTACAGTCCCTTTGGCAAATCTCTATACCTACACTATTGAGACTTTTCACGGCACACAACACAAAGAGTTTGAACACGACATATTATCTGTCCCTTGTCAATGAATCAGGCTACGAAATCCCATTTTCTTTTCTTTTTCGAAACGGTTCTCTAGGACCATGATGCTACACAGAACACATTCGCGCCAAAAACAGAACGAGTTGTAATGGATTTCCACAACACTTCACTTAAGAACATAACGCCAAACAGGACAACAAGGAGCTACTTACAACACAACGCGAAACAAGTGCAGACAGCGCAAAACAAACATATACATAATGTGCATGAAAACCCGAGTCTGCTTTCTTTTTTTTTTGACCGTTTCACTGTTTTGGAACTTTTTGAGCACGGCCATTTCCGGTTTACTGTTGATTGAGAAATAAATATACTGTATACGGATACGTTAGGTTCCTCCCTCGTTGAAGATACATGCGTAATTTAGTCACAGATGCCCTCTGCTGGAGGTTTATTGAAGTGCAGGAAGCTCGTTACAGCTTTGTTCTGTTTATTTGCAGCGACCATTAAAACGCTCAGAAGACCAGTACGAGGAAATCCGAAGAGGAAACCAGGTATGTGTTGTTTCTATATAGTTCATTCCCGATGACAAACTACCGACAAATGATCATCAAATTGTCAAAAGTTTCTAATTGTATTGTAAATCAAAGCTTTGCTGCATCAGTTGGTGTGGCTTTATTGGCAATTTTAAATCTAATCCATACTCCTCATGAGCTGACAAATGGCAAATGGGTCTTGCGTGTCTCGTTATTTTTACTGCTTTGTTTTGTTCTGTATTTTAGTTTCCCATCCTGCATCATTAGACTATAAAGCAAAGTTACCTACTGAAGTCTCATACAGCCAGATGGCACTCAGACGAATGTAGACATTTTACAGAGCATAATATGTACAACTGTACAACAGCCATGAGGACAAAGGAGCAAAAATGTCATATTATTATTATTATTATTATTATTATCATTTCATCAGTTAGTGCACTATGGTATACTAGGCCAATCACAAGAATCTGTGGAAGAGGGCAGATGGTGTTTTTTCTCTGAGATTTAAGAGTTTGACATGTGTAAAGTAAACGTCTATTGCACCATACAAATTAACTATGCCCCACACATTTGTTGTGTAGTTAAGAAATGTGTTCATTTCCTGGAATGTAACAAACACTAAAACTCAATTTGATTTCAACAAATATTAGTTAGCGTTTTATAGCATTTATAAATGACATTTCATTAAAGTAATGATTGCAGTTTGTAGTTGTTATTATTATGAGTGTATGTATTTTTTCAAAAAGACAGCCGTTTTCTTTGTTTCCACCGAACACTGGTTTAGTATACACACAAAACCAAACCAATAAAGCTTTGTAGCTAGAGCACAACCATCTCCGCTTTACAATGATCTGAAAACTAAGCATGCAGGTAGATTGCGACACGAGGCCCTCTGGCGGAGAACTATTGAATCGCAGGAAGCTCACCAGAGATGTTTTAGTAGTGAAGACATCTTGGTTTTGTTTATCTGCAGGCACCGTCAGATGATGACCCTCAGAGGACAACCCAGGTATGTGGTCAAAGAATTGGTATTTTTAGTCATGTGACAGGTACTTTAAACCTTAGAGATGGCAACAAAATATTTCATAATTATGTCTGCATGTTTTGACAGCCTCGAAAAAAAAAGAACAAAGCCAAACATGTAAGTATCTTAATTTTGCAAGGTATTAGAGATATTACTGTAATGCTTTAACTGTTTCCATAACTGGTTATTTCTTGTAGCCTAAAAGTCGAAGCAATGCAGCAGAAGCTATTGAAATGCCACCCACCTCTACTTTACCAGCACGCGAATGAGCCTATACAAGGGACTGCTTTAAACTCCTTAAGGAATTATTTTGGTTTTCTGCTTCATCAGAGCATCTGCCCATTTAACAGGGCAGATTTTACCCAGTGGAAAAGTATAAAAGCCACTGCTACTAACTTTATTTATGTAGCTTTAAAAATAAGTACATTTCATTTACATTCCAGTGTATTACTCAAATCACAGGTTTATATTAATACTTTATTGTGTCTGTGAAATTAGTTCATTAAGAGGGATGTATAGCTTATGTTACAAATAACCCAAGACTTACAATAAAACATTGTTAAATGTTCTTGTGTTGTTAAATAACAAGTGAAACACCTAACTGATGATGTGGTGAAGCTTTTTTTAAATAAGACATTTAACATTTTTGGATAGAGTCTTGTGTATCTGTGCCTTATGAAATTTACTTGAGGCATTGGGATCGCTGCATCTTCTGATTTCTTGATAACCTTTAACCAGATAAAATTAAAAAAGATTATTGTCCTCATAATTTTAACAGGAGAAAAAATAAACAGTTTTTCAGGGAACATATATAGCTGATGGGGCAACAAGGTGGCAGAGTGATTAGTACTCAGGGTGTTTTTGTGTGGAGATTGCATGTTCTGCCTGTGATTGCGTGGCTTTTAACTAGGTGGTGATGGTGGCTCAATGGTAAGGCTCCTGGTCAGTGATCAGAGGGTTGGGATTCAAGACTCACACTAGGCAAGCTACAATGATTGGGTCCTTGAGTAAGGCCCTTAATTTCAGTTGTTCCAGGGGCAATGCATGTTCTGGCTGACCCTGCACTCTGACCCCAGCGTTCAAATTCGTAAGCAGAGATATGCAGAATAAAAACATTTCACTACATGTATGTGTATGTGATGAATAAGATCTGAATTTGAATTTCCTCCGATTTCCTCCTTCCTCCAAACACATACACAAATTACACAAATACAGTACTTTAAATTATCCATAAGAGTGAATGTGTGTGTGAATAGTTGTTTATCTGTAAGTGTTAGTCCTGCAATTAACTGGTACCCCGCCTCACGCCCTAAGTTAGTTGTAATAGGATCGATCCATTGACCCTGAACAGGAAAAGCGCTGAATGAATTTTGAGTTGATATGAATGAATGAATATAAAGCTAATTTTAATGAATAGACAACAATGTAGAATCATGGTTCATGGCTGTTCCAAACTTTAAATTATAAGTGTTCTAAATCCAACTACTGTGTAGAAGGTTAAATGGCTTTCATGAATACATCAAAACTTCGATTTCGTCCAAATAACTGCTATTAAGAATAAAACAATTCACTAACAGGTGTGTGTAAAATGAAAAATTACAGGTTTTGCTGTTGTTTGTCCCAAATAATTAAAGCATAACATTTTCACTTATTGCTACTTGTTTTCCTATTCACGATCTATGTGACAAGTATATGTGGATGTTAATTGAAATAAATTATCATTACACCCTGCCATTTGTTATTATTTTGTATTCTTTACATCCTTGCCCTTGTGCCCAATATCAATGTATAACACTGTAAAGGGCATGGTATTGCTTAAATGAATGATACTAGAAAATATTGCACATCCTCTTCTAGTTCATTGTAAGAATTACCCTCAAATGTGCTTTTCCTGTGTTTTTAACAAATTTACTATCTTGATTGCAAAGTATGCCAATTTCTCGAACACATTTTGTCATCCAGAAGTGTCAGTCCACTCACCGCCTTATATTTTATAGTTGCTTTTTTTCTCTACAGTGCAGACTGCAAGTCTAGTTTTCCATGCGAAACAGCTAAAACTATCCGGAAAAAGTAGGTTATATGGTGCTAATAAGCACAATCATTCCCAAATACATGCTGTTTGCTTCATTCTGAATCCTTCTTAAATTTCATGACTGCCCAAGAACACGTCATGCTGATAAAATTAAAGGCTGAGCTAATGCAGTTAAACCCATAAGGAGGACGGGATGTTATGCTTTAATTCACTGGATTAGGTAATTATCTGCAACGCTTTATCACAGAGCTGGCATCTGTACAACAGACAACGGCTTTGAGTTTTTAAGGCTATTTCAAAAGACAGGTTTAAAAAGATACACACACCATGACCAGACTCAAGACTTCTCACATTATGAAAACACTTGGAAAATGGTTTAATGATGTTTACAACAAAAGAGATCTATACAGTTACAGTAAAGATTATCTTTATATATTAAAAACCAAATAATACAGCAGACAAAAATGTATCTAATCTACATCCTGATTCACATACTTTCATTTCTACACAATTGGTCAGTTCTAAGCTACCATGATGTAGCCGGTCAAAAGCTTGTTTTCAGAGTGAGAGGCATTAAAACCCTGCTCTATAGTGACAGTCAGGATATAAGAAATGAGCCTCACCATTACAACAGCGGCTTGAGTTCAGATAAGACACACAGACATATAATCTACTTAATGACACTGGTGAAAAAAGCTTTAGTTGTAGGAAATGTGTATGACCATTTACAGTCCTTGACTGAAGCACTATGTACATTTTTTCCTATTTTGTTTAAAAAGAAAACAATGGTAACTTGGGCAGTGAAACTGAATCACATACACAGACACCCAAAATGTATAAAAATACTATTTGTTTAACCTACTAATAAGACAGTTCTTCAGTTAACTCCATGCTGTGACAGAAAAAGAGCAATACATCCAACAAATCAGAATTTTTTAAATGCCACTTTTGTTTTTGCGGTCTTTTTTTTTCCCGTGTGTTTTTTGTTTTTTAAAGTATGTCAGAAAAATACCAAAATATACATCTAAGCTTTGGAATTACTGAGGTTAAGACTAATGTCAGAGCTGGGTTCTGTTCCTTAATACACACGTTGAAGGTATTGGAGAGTAAGATAGAAACAGGACAAAAGACAGTGTTATCTTTGGTATCTGCATGTGTCAAACATTTCATATTTGGATTTTTGCTTTGGGATAGAGCTTGTAGTGTCTGTCGACCTTGCACTCGAAATAAAGCTGCTGAGTGAAGAGTCGAAGAACCATTTGGTTAAGAGCAGTGTTGCAGAGACACAACCCCAGCGGCAAACAGGACAACAATGCATAGTTGCACAGAAAAAATAAAAATCAAAATGAAAATGTTGGAAAGAGACAAGTTAAAGAGAAATAAAATAGCACACTGAAATAACGACACATCAGTACAGAACAAGAAACCTTGGAGAGGTCAAATGTGTTTTTTGGTTAGAGAAACAGACTTGCTGTGTTAGAAACTATCAAGACAAAGGCATTGAGTCCAGAGATCAGACAGTTCATCCTGAACAGGTTGCAGCATGCACAGGATGCCCTTCAGTGTGTACCAACTAACATCACCCAGTCAAAAAAGGGGTTAAGTCCCTTCAGAGAAGCCTGCCCGCTGTCCGTATTATCTTCTTATGATCTCAGATTCATGAAGGGCGGGTAAGAAAGAGAGAAAAGGGAAACAGCTGAGTCCATACAATCACTTTGTAAGTCTTTGGTTACCACAGAGGTTGAGGGCTGAGGACAGAGCGCCACACAGAGGAAATACACACATACACACCAAATAAGCCCTGCAAGTTTCATTCATACAAATAAAGGACATTAATGAGGAGACGATTGTCAAATCATAAAAATGAACTACAAGGGTAACTACAAACACAAAGGTGCGAAATAAATATGGCTGTCATATACATTTACAAGTAAAACATAAAAAACAAAACAAACCAAGAGTCATTCTCTACAAGTTTTACATGAATACATGTATATGTGTGTAGTGTCTCCGTAGCAGCTGCTGGACCCTTGCCCTTTACACTTAATAGACTTCTGCAGGCTCCTCTTTCAGGACAGGTTTTTTTTTTAGTTTTTCCGGTTTTCTTTACTTGTTTTTGTTTCAAAATAGATAACGAAAGTTTTTCCTCTGTTTGGAGTTAGAAATGAGGTATACAACAAGCTTCTTTTAACCATTTAAGCAAACTCAACCATCAGGTCCATGACTGCTTCTACATTTTTTTCCCAGCAACGGACTGAAAACCTTCTGAAGCAACCTACACGCCAGAAACTAAACGACTACAGCCGCTCTAAAGCCCAGAACCTCTAATGCAACCATCAGACTAGAGCAGTCATCAACAGTTGACATTGCACCAGGTCTGCTGCAGAAACGCAAAGCCTCGTCAGCTGTATCCGGCTCTGGAACACCACGCAATCCTATCAAAGGTTAAAAGCATAAAACCAAGCGGTCACAATTACCTCAATCAGTCAGAAAAGCTATCAGAAATTTTTGACTTCAAGCTTGTTAACATTTCCTACTTGTTTCTTAACTGATCATTAGTTAGAAGTCTTACTTCCTATAAATGTAATCAAATTCAGAGAAATATTTTCCCAACAGGATAACCTCTGAAAGCAAATGCACAGTTCCAAGATGTAGGACCCTGTGCACCCGCACAACAGCTGGAGCTGGGTTTTAAGCAAAGATTTTTGTAACAGGTTTCCAACCTGCATAAGTAACACCAAAAAAAACAAAAAAAAACAAAAACAGGTAGCAACATTTTGTGTGTCCAAATATCACAAATGTACAAAAAAAAAAAAAGTCCAATACAGCGTTAATTTAGCAAACAATATGTAAATGACGACATGTGGAAATGCATCCGCTCATGTACACAAACACACACAAATTATATATACTCAACAGACATATTATGGTTTGCTATAAAGCATCACTCTTCTAAAATAATAGTAAGGCAGAAATGATCATTTAATTTTGTTAAACTAAGAAAGCCAGTGATGTTGCTCCCTCATGCAATACAAAAAATGTAAGTAAATAAGTTGAAATGATTGTTTAAAACAACATGGCAAAACAAGTCAGTAAAAATAAACAGAGTAAAGATCAGGTGCTTTCTGGGTCCATTAACCTAGCAACAGTAGAATACTGTTAACAATAGAAGCTGGGAGCACCATGGCAAGCCCCCGATGTTTAACCGTAGATGGGGTAAATGACAGATAGTTCCAAATTCAAAGGGTATGGCGTTAAATTTTTGGTCTTGAGGGTTTTCAGTTTCAATTCAATTGCTATCGTAAAAAGCAAGTAAGGTATGCGGTTTTTTTTTGGTTGGGTTTTGAATAAGCACAACAAAACACTACATTCAATCATTATATTAGTTGAATTATACAATCTGAGTATATTACATATGCATATTTCTATAACTATATGTAAAATTTAGGGAAGCAGTTCTTTCTCTAATTATTTCATATTTATATTTCAGAAACCCTCCCATGCATCCCGCCACCAGATTCTCTGTATTAAAACAACAGTGACACATAACAATACATACAACTACCAAGTCCTGTAAAGCCATGTGGCAGCCTCAGGACAGAAACAGCGGAGTGAGCAGCAACAAGCCACAAAGACAACGGCTTTTTCACTTTGGCAAGTAGGACAATGAAATAATAAAACTGGAGGTATCCTAGTAGTAGTAGTACTTGAAACAGCAGTAGTAGTGAAACTTAACATTGGATTGTTCTGTTCTTTGATGATCTCTTTTTATATAATATTGAATCTACATCATTTCAAAACTATTTGAGTAGTTATAAAGGATAATTCAAATGTTAGAAGTTCTTGTCGGTTGGTTTCTCTCTGCTTAAATCGAACCTTCTATTTAAGTGCTGATGAGGTAATTAAAAAGAATACAAGTAAGGTCAAATTTGATAGAAACCAGCAGATAAAGTATCAGAAAAAAAGACAATGATGCTCAGGCCTGTCTGAAAGGGGTTAAGCGAATAGAACGAAGCTAGTATGAAATTTAAATTGGTAATGATATTTAGCGACATGACGTATCTTTTTTTTCTTCTTTTCTTTAATTATTCATATGTTCCGATGTCTGTCTGTCAGAATGCGCACCGTCAAATTAGACATTCGAATATAAAGCATGTTATTATGGATGGATTATAGAGGTGAAAGACAACGATCAAGGCTCAACTAGGAACAGTCTGCTTTAAAAAAACAAAAAGAATCAAAACAATAGCTTAATCCTGACTGCATATTAACTCGATCCATGCAAAAAGTGGTTTTGGCATACCACACTATGTACCGTTAAAGCATTATATGCGTTTGTACCTCTGCTGAGCCAGGCTTAAAGGACAGATAAGAGTGGAGTGTTTTGAGATTTTTCCACTGTCCACACAGTCTTACACACGACAGTGGAAATAGCACAAAAGCTAATGCTGCAAGTGGATTCCAGTGAACTCTACTAAGGATGAGTTATGATTTGCGAGTATCTAGGATTACAGTTTGCTGACTTAACTAGAACATTGTAAGACATGGAATAATTAGCACTTGGAGGCCATTACCTATTCTATTAAACGATTAATGGCTAAAAAACAAACAAAAAAAAAAACCCAATATATCAAACAAGAAGTGAGCATGATACGCTGGATAGCGCTTTAAATATAAACACTACTCATTTAAGTATGCTTATTATGAGTTGAAAGAGTATGATAATGAAGTAAGACATGAGGAAGCTTGTCAGTAGTGTAGAGTGGTGATAGTGTGGCCAGCATTTCGCTGATCCCCACAGGCACAGCAGCTAGCAAGAAAACGACTTTGGTTCAAGCTTTACATCATGGCTGAATTATATTGGTTTGGGGAGAATAAACAGATCAGTCTGCTAAGTATTGACCCTAACCTGCCTAGTAGTGAATATTTCAGTATATTAAGGAACAAAAACTTCTTAAAAGAACCTGCAAGACAAAAGCACCTTGTTTCCACCCACACACAGCACATCTCAAATATATTAACTTTATTAATGAGGGAGAAAGACAGGGTGCCTGTTTCAGCCCTTCCCCCTCTCACTCACGAAAACTTCTCAGCAATAACCTGGAGGAGGTCAGGTTACTTTGGGGTTTTGTTTTTGTTTTTTTTTTGCTGCAGTGCATGGACCTGACCACCTCCACCCTTTTCAAACCTTCACCCTTCTCACCCACTTGAGTTATTTGGTTAGCTGCACAAACAAGACCGAGCAGGGCTGAGGGAAGCCATCTCAACCAAAATAAAAATAGTTTTGTCTTTGGAAATGATCTTTAAAATATTGCATTATATTACTTCCTGTGGTTTACCAAGAGCTTCCACTTATAAATATTTAACTTACCCTACGCTACAATGGTAATATACAGCAACATGTTTTAACAAATATTTTTGGTATAATATAAAGAGAGGCCAGCCAAAGACCTAAAAAAAGGACCTCCAACATGATGTTTCCCCCTAAACACCAGGCAGACCACAGTTCTCAAATCCAGTTTTTTTTGGTACAGGTACTGTGCACAAGTAGAAAAACAAACACCTTAAAACTCTCTTGGACAGAGGACAACCAGGCCTTTCTTCCCTCGGCCAAGTTGCTTCTTGAAATGTTACAGTTGCCACTAGATATATGGTCCTAATGCGAAAACACCTACATACACAAAAGCAAACGCCTATAACCCCACCATGACACTACACAGACAGAACACCCTGTGATGGGAAGACCTTAAGAGGCTGGCAGACTTTGGGACAAATACAGGTCACAGTCTAGGCATCAAATTGTTATGCCATTAAGCAAAAGCATAACGGTTCCAGGAGCGTTCAGTGCACCGTCTCCACATTCTTAACAAGTGACTGAGGTCTACATTGCCCACTATTGCAGCCCAAGACATGCCACCTTTGTAATAACTGCTTAAGCAATCCTATAAAGCTATTTATCCTACAAAAGTAAGCCTATCTCCAGGTCTGGACTTTAGACAAAGACTGAAAAGTGTTTAAAAACCTTTGCTACCAAGAAGTCTTCTGTTAAATCAGTGTTTCAGCAACCATTCAAACAATTCCTTAAAAGCAATGAAACCGTATCACAGCCACTTATTACTCCTTTAAAGCCTTAAAACCACATGATAAATATATATGACTAAAGCTGCAACAGACAAAAGAAACCATTAGCCAAAATTTTAAAAAACGAAATATAAAGGTACTTTAGGCCTGCAAAGCAGTGCCCCTGACAACACTTTAAATCAAAAGGTGTATCAAAGTTCCTCAAAGAAATGACAAATCACAGTAAAGGCTAATAATGCTATCAATAAGGAGTACTCCGACAGTTAAAAATACACGTACGTAATGCGTTTTTGGTTAGGAGTGTTTTAGGATCAAATAAGCTATAAATGCAAAACGAAGAGTGAGTTAAAATCAGTCATATAAAAATGTCTTTGCATTACCAATTGAGCACGTGCATGGCCCAGAGACAGTTCAGTTTCTCCATGTTAATGCTAGGCTCTCTTGTAATGCCAACATTCATGAAATCTGTTGCTTTAAAAAAAAAAAAGAAAATCAACACAGGAAACAAGGTCTGTTAAAATACAACTGAAATAAAGATGAAGGTGTGAAAAAGAAACAATAATATAAACACAATATGAAACCTCATTTTAGTAACTTTCTTTTTGGTGGTAGCACAGGGATTAAATAATGATTGATGTGAAGGAGAAGGGAGAAGAAGAGGAGGACCAAAGGTGGGTGGGGCTTTCACTGGGCCTTAGAGGCGGTGCTGATAGTGGAGGCGGGCACTGTCGCTGTCGTGACTGCATTGTGGTCTGCAGCGACATGCAGGTTGAGTGCCCCAGCAGTACCTGCAGCTCCACCAGCAGAGACCAGGCTCACCGGGTTGCTGGTTAGCAGTGAAAGGTTCTGAGGGTTCAGGAAGAGAGGCGCCGTCACCAAGTTCGGGGTGCTGCCAGCATTGGCGTTGGCAAAAAGGAAGTTCCCACTGCCATCCAGAGAGGTGATGGGCAGAGTCCCACTTGAAGCCAGAGCTACAGAGAATGCGACAGGATTACATTACTAATTAGGGGGTACCTTTTATATGCAGAACATGCTTAATGTGCCCAATGGAATTCTGAAATTGAAAGAGTGCATTTCTGAAATAGTACCTAAGAAGAAGGACAACAAAATGCTAACGTACAATTAATTTCATAATGCATCATAACAGTTCCTTGTCAAACAATGATGCCCTGAATGTGATAGAGTGAAAAAAAATTGATCGCTGTACTTGCCATTCCACACACCTTGGATAGTGGCCAAGGTACTGTTGCTCATCAGTGCCGGACTCAATGCACTACCCAGACCACCAGGAGCCAGACTCAGCAGAGCCCCACTACTCCACGCACACACACAAAGAATATTTTTACAAACACAACATTTTAAATCACTCTAATACAAACTGTTTTAGATATAAATAAAAAAATTGTAATAGTGTCTACTACAATACCTTGCAATATGTTTACTAAATACTATTAGGTGGGTATGCAAACTTAAAGCGCTTGCCTAAATAAAAACTCACCAAAAAACTAATAACAAATGAAGCAGCCATAACCACATACCCAGGAGTGAATTGTGAGGAGGCCATGAGGCCTGGGTTGAGGCCAGCAGCTGCAGCCATTGCAGCAATGCTGGCGCTAGTAGGCAGCTGTGCAGCTCCCTGGAGAGCAGCAGATAGACTAGATGCAGCCACCATTACCTGGCCTGTGCCCAGTGTGTTAACTGACGTGGTGGGTGCATGGGAAACCGTGATTGCTGGCTCCTGAGACACCAATGACTCAGCCGACAAGGGCAGACTGGGGGAGGGGCTGAGTGAGGGCGAAGAGGTTGTCGTGGTCACAGCGGGCACTGTAGAGATGGTGGATGCAGTCTTAGTTGTTGCAGAGCCCAGAGTGGTACCTGGAAAAAGGATTGTACAGTGAATCCATTATTCTGATTACACCAAATGTGGGTTCAAGCTGAACAAGATACAGCAAAAACATGTAACCTTGTTTGGTTACAAAACAGCCAAGCCTTCATATACCGTAAGCCACAACTCTTTCGGCATTACGAATGTTGAGTGAAGCTTACCAGAGAGTCCAATGCTGGAGATGCTCGTGCTGGTGAGAGGCAGAACAGGATTTACAGTCAGTGTATTCGAGGTGCTACTGGTTACAAGACTGGCTGTGCTAGGTGACTGTAGAAGAAGAAAAGCAAAAAGAGGATTTACAAATATCTGCAGCATATTTATTTATAAATACCTACAAAAACTCCAAAAAGGAATCAAACGAATATTTGTTTTATTTTAATGCGCAGGTCTGTTTAAGTTAGCGCACCAGGGGTGTGGATGGGGAGAAGATTGCTTTAATAGGGGTGCTGGCAGCACTTCCGCTACTGGGCGGGTTGATCCTCTTCTCCTTCTGCCGGCGGTTACAGAACCACACACGGATGACCTCCTTCTCCATGTTCAGCTGATCAGCGATAATGGTGATCTCCTCAGAGGTAGGTTTTTGGTTCTGCTTGAAGAGGACAGAGATGCCATTTCAGCATAAGACAGCCAGAAGAATTTAAACGCTTCTCCCACAGTGAGAATGAAAGTTTTGATATTCGAAAAGGAGACACTTCTCACCTCTAGAAAGCTCTTTTCTAAGGCCACTCTGATATTGGTCTCAATGCTGGTCCTCTTCTTGCGACGGCGGTTGAGGCCCTCCATGCCCAGCCCAGGGGAGCCAATAGAGCTGGGGCTGGACAGGCCCTGGTCCGACGTCTGGTTCTCTGCACACACAGCACGTACAAACACACACAGCTTGATGTAAGTACCTGAGGGTACTGTGGCTCAAACAATCCTACTCTAGAATACCAAGTTTATATTGCACAACGGTAATCATAAACAATGAAGCAAAAACAAGCAGGTTAAAAACAACTATATAACAACTTGTATTAACTACTAATTAACTGTTGTTTACTTTAAACAGGCCTCTGCTTCAGCTACAGTCCACCATGAAAAAAAAGGGAAAGCAAGAGTAAAGAAATACCAGCATCATTTAGCCACTTCTCCAACAGTGGCTTCAGCTTGCACATGTTTTTAAAGCTCAGGTTCAAGGCTTCAAAGCGAGAAATGGTGGTTTGACTGAAGTCATTTCCATAAAGCTTCCCCATAGCAAGGCCAACGTCTCCCTTTCACACAAAAATAAACAGCATAAAAGAGAAATCACTAGATACATTGTATATATATCTAGCACAAAATGATGTCATTGACGGGCTACATTCAAGTAACACTTGGTACTACAGTTAACCAAAGTTTACCTGAGTGAAGCCCAGTTTGATCCTTCTCTGTTTAAAGGTCTTGGCAAACTGCTCCAGTTCCTCCAGGTCACTGGGTTCCTCCAGACTGGGTGTTTCCATGCGCTTTGGTGTCATCTGGTTGTGAGGGAGGGTTTGGATGGGGGTAGCTGCTATCGTACGGGTCGGTGTTGCTGGCTAAAGAGCACAGTATGTGGAGATAAACAAGGTTTGTTTAAACTATATGGCCTGAGATGCGCAATCAAGACAAAGATTTACCTTCACCATCTTTCCTGATATTTAAATATGTTCCTAATGGTTGCATGTTGCCTACAGGTAACTTTTTGCTCCGGTGTAATTTTCATTAACATTTCATTAACTTTTTTAGGGACTGGAATTTTCTGACCTGTGTGGCAAGCATGATGCTTGGTTGACTCTGCAGGAGGTTGGCTTGACTTTGAGGTAGCTGAGTTAGAAGATTCTGGGCTTGCAAGAGGCCTGTTTAAAATCGTATTTAAATAAAGAAATCAGTAAATGCCAGCTTGGAACAGACTGGTTCAACACAATGAGATGAGATTAAAAGGGCCAAGTACTGACTCTGCTGGCCATGTGGTGTCTGTGAGATGATGAACTGTGCTGGCTGGAGCTGGGTGGCAATTGGATGACCGGGCTGGACCAGCACAAACTGTTGCAAGTTGAGGTTCTGCTGCTGCTGCAGTTGCTGCAACTGCTGTGTCACACACACAGAAAAAAATAAAAAAAGACAATGCACTCACTCACTAGGATCAATGCTAGAGCTATAAGGCCCATTCAGAACTGTACACTTTAAACCAGTGTTTCCAAACCACTGTGTTGCGGCACATAGGTGTGCTGTGAGAAATCATCAGGTGTGCTGTGGAAAATTATCCAATTGCACCTGATTGGTAAGATTGGTCAGATATCCTGCAAGAATATCAGACCCAGGTTTCACACTGAGTAAGTACATTGAGACTAGATTTTCTTTGTGACATCTTTGCTTGGTGGTCTGCCTTTTCTAATGTAAATGATTTGCCATGGCTCAAAAAGGTTAGGAAACACTGCGAAACAGGATTGCATCGCTGTGTACACAGTGTCCATGTAGAACGTCTACCACTGAAAGCTTCTACAATGATCATATGAGCATCAGAAATGGACTATGAAGCACTAGAAAAGGGTCAAGTGGTATAATGGATCACATTTTCTTCGACATGCAGAAGGGTGCAATTCCGTCACCTAACAGAGACATGTCATCATGGTAGAAAGCCAGTGGAGGAAGTGTGAAGCTCCAACAAACGTTCTGCTGGGAAACCTTGGGTTCTGTCATTTATGGGGATGTTATCTAACTAAATAAAGTTGCAAACCAAGTTGTTATGGACTGTTATTTGGGACTTTGCCCGGCCATATTGGGGACAATATATAAGCACTGGGTGGTGGTAGTTAATGTTTAAGGGCATGGTTTCCCTGTGCCTTGAGTCCCAGTCGTGGTGTGTAAGTTTAGCTTGTTCTTTGGTTTGACATGAAACAAAGATCTGCAAGTGCATCTGCCTGCTCTTCTTGTGTGCATAGTAACACAAGTACATTCCTTTATGTCAAAGGGATTCCCTAATAGCAGTGGCCTTTTCAACAGTATAATGCTTACTGACACACTGTTGCACACCTGTGGCAGGTTTTCTGGGTGTACATAATTGCTTAGTTTGTGTATGTTGCAAGCTGGCATCATGCTTGCTTTTTCCAAGCAGTTTTGAGAAACACTGATATATGTATACCGTATATGCCGGTGTATAAGTCGACTTTCTACACCCAAATATTAATATCAAAATGGGGGGGGTCGACTTATACA
>JAOUQX010000040.1:17807874-17818645 GCA_028566295.1 Liobagrus marginatus
ATCGGTATACGAACGTTTCAGTGTAAGAGTAAAGTCCCGGAACGGATTAAATGCGTAAACCGAGGTACCACTGTATTGTATTTGTGTACCTTTTTATTATTGGTTTTGTTTTATATGTTTGCACTATAGATGAATTATGCATTTTCAGTGTTAATCAGTTCTTCCACATGAGAAGAAATGCATTTGCATAACACTTTTAAGTATTTCACTTGTTTGAATAAAAAAACTCCTTGGATCTAAACAGTGCCAGCTTAAATGTTGTGTGATATGTTATTATTATAGTTGACAGCATGTTTGCTCATGATAAAATATGAATGCTCTTTATCTTGAATCAGTGTAAAACATTAAATAAATACTGCTCATGTACACACTTTATTATCAAGAAAGACGACATATCACACCAGGATAATTGATTTGTAATAACTGTGTAGCAACCAACTGTTAGGCTTTGCACTATGTAGTAGAAAAAGTGACTCTGAAGAAAAGCAGGTCATATATTCAGCAATGCTTACTCAACGCCATGCAGGGAAGCATGACGGGATCTGCAAAAGAAAGGGTCCGTCTTTTTCCGGGAAATGAGATGACAATAGCAGGAAGCTATATGAAGCTTGTGCTCAAAGGTGGTTGTGGATGTCACATTAATGGGCAGACTCAATGAAACTCTTTAATGGTGCACACACTGACCAGAATCTGAAACCAAGCAGTTAAAACATTTTGGCTTTTTCTTTCTTTAAGATACTTAGACATAGTCTAAGTTGTCAATTATGTTAATCAGCTGGAATAGTCAGATTATGCACTGAGTAGACACTCTCCTAAATTGTATAGCTTTTAATGAATTGCATTAACTGTAACCAATTTTTTTTTTTGTATTTTGTAATCTTGTGTATTTGTGACTTTATTTTTTGTCAGCATTTGGCATAAAGAAGGTTTGTTCGCAGAGTTCTGGGGCTTATTATCTTTGATAGGGTGAGCCTGAGAGACTGTGTTTCTGTATTGAGCAGACCTGTTGCTCTGCTATAACCCCAGGGCATTCCCAATAAGTATTATATCTTGGAAACATCTGGGGATCCAGATGTGGCCAAAGATACAGAAACCAGGGTTGATCGTTGCAGGCACCACTGCAACCTTCACTAGGAACAGTGGAAAAAAAGAGGATTATATTAATAACCAGAACAGTTTGTTCCTGAGTAGATTTAAATACACATTGTCTCTTATACAAAAGGTGCTGTGACATTCAAAGAACAGAATGACTACCAGACACACCTTCTCTGGTAATTTTTCAGAGCAGCTTTCAGTTAGTGTAGCAGCTTGAACGTATAAAGTGTAGGTTAACCACATAACATTAAAACTAAATAGGTACAGTCTAAACATGGTCCAGAGTCGACTCCTATGTAAACTGCGTCATCAAGTGTAACCAGAGACTGAAACCTTCATTTTATGGTCGACAACCGCTGAACTGCCACCTTGTGGTGAACATTCAAACCAGTAGTTTTATTTAATGCACTTCAGTCCAAACAGCGTGTCTACTTCATACCAATAATTAAAACGCAATGATTTCACTATTTCATACAACATATGATTCCATATAGATTACATTATTTGTTATCCCAACTATGGCTAGAATAAAGAGTAAGTATCTAATGTTAAGCGGGGTTTCGGCCATGTTGTTTGGCTCTGTGTACAGATGCACCTGTGCTGTTTTGAGGTGAATGATGTCACTGTCTATGGGGGAGGGTAGGTATTTTAAAAGTACCGCCTGCCAGGACGTTTCTCTTAGTATGCAGGTGTAAAAGTTCACAAGAGTAAGAATAGTCAAAGAATTGAGTTAAATTATACAATATGCTTTTGTTAGACGAGTTACTTCACCGAACAAATCCACTGTTGTGATATTTGGGTGGAAATACCGAAGACAACTTGGTGCGTGGTGAAACTATGGAGAGGCCGACGGTGACAGCGGCGTTGTTCTGCTACCTTTTTTCTACAGGTAAATAAAACCACTGGCTATTTATGTTAATGTTCAAATTAAAAACCCCTTATTGGATTTGGAGAGGATTAGGAAATTGCTACAAATTTGAAAACGTTTGTGGTCTAATGTGGACAATATTGAAAACTCGTTCAGTATTGCGATTATTTAACTCGCAGAGCTTTGGACAGGTTGTCTCTTGTTTATTCAAGTAGGCCAATTGATTAAAAAAGAAACATAGGCTATTGTGTTTGAGTTTAAAGCCAATGAAGACTAATGCTATTATTTAGTCTTGTGTATTAGCCGCAAAATTTGCCACATACCACGATAGCATAGCCTTTTTTTTAATAGTTTCAGAAACACCTTTTGTACAAAGAAAATATGTTCAAGCTAATTTATTAAAATATGTTCAGGCATGTAAAATATGTTTTTAATATTGCGCTTTCTGGTTTTGTGTATACATTAAATATTTTTGTTGATATAGTTTTTGTTTAAATTTGACCATAAATTACTGGAATTAAATAAATGTATAGCATCTTCTAATTGTTGCTCCTGATAAAGTGATGGTAGCCAATAACGTGATCAGAGTGTTTTTTAAATAGTTTTATATAGGCTTAAGTGATTATTAAGCTATACTTTTTTCCCATTTAGGAGTGCTTGCCATACAGGTGGAAGTTCCACAAACAGAACGGCGCACTACTCTGTTTGCCTCAGTCATCTTACGCTGTGATTTCTCCACTGCAGTCAGTCAGCAAGATGTGCTGGTTACATGGCGCTACAAATCATTCTGCTTGGACCCTGTGTTGCAGTATTACTCAACAGGTACTATAGACAGGAGTTTAGGTACTATAACAGGAGTTATAGAGAGTTTTCTTTCTTTTATTTCCTTTATTGGTGATTGTACTGTAACAGTTTTTATTGCGTTGTGCATATTACTTTTGTATGTATGTAATATATAATAATGTAATATATAAGAGCAGATACCGAAAAGATTCCCTTGGAGTTAAACTACTAGTAGAATGGCCTTAGGTGAACTGATTAGCTTATAGTTGTATTGGGCGGAACCTGTGTCCTGCCAGGATCCCAGCAATACCAAGGAGAGATTATATCTCAGTTGAAACTTGGGGCATAGAAAGACCTATTGATCCTTGGAGTAGCTGGAATCTGTGGCAAATGATACAGCCATTTTTAATCAGTTGCCACTGCGAAGCTTTTACTAGAAAAGTGGAAAAAAGAGAATCATTACATTTATTATGATTGTGTTATTGATCTGAACAAAGATGCAGAGAATAGTCTGTAAAAGAAGAGCCGTAATCCCTGAACAATTTCAATTCAATAAAATATCTATAGCGCTTTTAACAATAGACATTGTCCCAAAGCAGCCTTGCAGAACATACGACATTTAGATTAAAGAATAAAAATAAAATGCATAATTTCAAAAATGTAATAATATTAATGTAATAATCTCCGTCCAGCATACCAGGCTGCTCTGAGTTTGGGGCAGGACCCAGCCAATGACTGTCCCGACCGCCAACGCACCGTTCGTACAGTTATTCAGAAGAGAGGCACCAATGAACCTATACTAGGGTCAGAATACCGTGAACGCAAGATCACCATCCAAAACAGTGAGTCTAGCATGAAACAAAACATTAAAACAGACTCAAACATACAGTATACTTAACCATATATATGTATACACAAGAGCTCATTTAGAAATGCATTTGATTTGACCAGTAATTTTATGTAGCCACAAAAATCTTACAGTTGTGTCTGTAAGATCAATTGATGTTTATTTTTTTATGTGCAGAAGCTGATCTGGTCATAACTGAGGTCATGTGGTGGGATAACGGTGTTTATTTCTGCTCCATCGATGCAGCTGGTGATACCATTGGAGACTCTGATAAAGAAATAAAACTCATTGTGTACCGTAAGTGATACTGGCTAAATTACTTGTTCGTATAACTTGGTCACAGAGAACAAACTGGGTATTTATGTATGAATGCTGAGCGGAAAAAGGTTTGTGACATCTAATGCAAATGTCTGCCATATTTAGTGCTATAAAATAAAATGCAACATTGCGTCTATTCTTGTTTCAGATTGGCTCACAGTGCTGCTGATCATTCTTGGGGCATTGCTTCTGATCACACTTTTCTGTATCTGCTGCTGTCAATGCTGTCCTCAGAACTGCTGTTGCTATGTTCGCTGCCCATGCTGTCCAGAAACATGCTGCTGTCCAGAGAAAGGTACAAACCATACACAAACTCAACATCAGGGCTGAAGCCACTTGGACACTTCTTAATTGTACAGAGTGCTCTTATTTAAAATGACAAGTCTGGCAGGTCTTAACAGTCCTTAACACTCTCTTCTCTCTGTAGTGGTGATGCAACACAGAATGATGCGTGAGGCCCAGAAAGCCATGGCTCCCTGGCTTCATGGCCAACCTATTTATGCCCCCGTTGGATCTAATGGGTCGTCTCAGGCCAACCCTCTGCTCTACTCAGGTGTGACACACTTATTACATATTGAAGTGATTCACTGTATCTTCTTTTTCTACCGGGTTTGCAGTTATTTTACTTACAACATGAATTCCTCAAATCTTTCACTGACAGGTTCTTTCTCAGAACATTCTTCCAAACACAACATACCAATGGCACCAATGATTCCTCCTCCTATGCAGTCTGGCCCACCTATGGTATCTTCACATAGTGTCCATGCCAATGGGAGTATGCATGGTAGTGTCCATAGCAACAGTCAGATGCTAGACTTTCTGGAGAGTCGGGTGAGAGGGATGGATGTGGGAGCCCCATTTCTCCACGTTCCAACACAGTATGTGCCAACCCATCTTCAGGCCCCGCCTCCCCAGCCTTTACAGAACACGCAGTCCATGCAGCCATTAAACCAACCTGTGCCTTTCTCACCTGGACCTCCTAGCATGCTTTCAGCTTTGGATGATATGGGTGTGCATGGTGTAGAACGCAGGGTCATTCAGTTGCCCCCTATCGTAGGCCGGGCACCCAGCCTGACCTCTCGCAGGGGCCCACGGGAGAACCGTGAGTTACCTCGTCACTCCAGTCAATCAAGTGGCAGCTCAAACCGAACAGGCCATAACCGTGATAATTCCCGGTATCCTGCTTCATCACGCCGTGGGATCCTTCGCAGCTACAGTGATGAGTCTGACTGGAATGACAGGCGCTCAGCCAGAGGATCGCGAGAACACAGGGGTGACAGTGGCACACAAAGGTCTGGCCCACGGGTTCGCAGCAAAGCCGAGCTAATAAAGGAACTAGAGTACGCCAATTACTCTCCCACACCTCAGGAAGGCCTTGGGAGCTCAGAGGAGGAGGGTTACGGTTACAGAGGGGTGTCAAGATCGCACAAGAAAACTTGGCCTGAAAAACCACCTAGCTACTCTTCCATTGATCTCCGACCAGGCCAAAGCAAGAGGACCAGTGAACACACTTCGGTGAGAATTGTAGGGTAGTGATTGTAGGAAAACATTTTTTTTTTAAACACAATATACCAATACTAACTTTTTTTTCCCTTCTGTTTTTCATGTTCCTTTGCCCCTCAAATTTTATTTTCCCTTGTTTGTGTCTTTTCCCCACTGCTCTGCCATTCTTTTTTCTTTGTTATAGGATAAGAGCTCTCGCAGTGGTGTCAGCGTTGTAATCTGAAGCCTGTCCATACTGTAGTCTGTTTTCGCACTGGCTGCCTAAAGGCCCGACCACACCGGGAGGAATATCGCACGATTATCGCCAGCGTTTAACGCCTCATTACTAAACAATGAGCACCAATGTGAGTGTGCACACCAACGCAAAAAACAGCAGGCATAAAAGCACCATGTTTTGAAAAATGCCTCAGATTTTGGAGTTGGATGCAATACATTCGATTCAAGTTCACGGAGAAATAGTTTGTAAAGAGAACAAAAATACAATCATGTCTTCCTCGATGGAGCTGCTTGAAAAATCCATGTTTTGTTTACCAGTTAGCAGGAAAACGTGTAAATGGTTTGACCAGTGCTGACTCTCTTCTTCTGTGTTACAAACGAGTGTCAGAAATTTTGCAGCGTCACATTGTGTACCGGGGTATTTCTGTTTTTTACTAAGTGCCATCTAATGTCGGCGTGAATTTGCACGTTCACTCGGCTCATCTCTTCGGTATGAACACACAGACTGTTGTTAAAAATGCTGGCGATAAGCACGTGCGCTAATTGTCCCGGTGTGTACGGTGATAAGGTAGCATTTTTTTCTCCAATATCGAGTGATGCAAGTATCCTGACAATCGCTCTAAAATCATATTAGAATAATGAGCACTAGGCCAGTTATACAAAAAGAATGTAATGTAAATTTTTGTAATTTGAAAAATGTATATATTGTTTTATATGATCTAATTAGTGCTCTTTTTACACATCAATGGGCTGTGCTAGATATTTTTTTATCATTTTTATTTCACGTCGTCATTTCACAGTTCTAATTTTTTCATGTTTGTTTTATTCGTATATATATTTTATTGTGTACATTTTTTGTTATACAGCAGGCTTTGTCTCACTCTTGGTGCTGTTATGTAGAATTACCCCTCTGTCACAAGGCTACATCCTTATCCTAACACAAACTAGCCTTTTTCTATGAATGTTTTCTGCAACCTAATATTAAGTTAACTTTGTAAATACAGGGGACTTGTGGCTTGGGTTGGATATGTGAGAATGACCTCCCTCAGTGTTCTCCATTATGTTTTTGAACTGGAGTATAATTTAAAAGTTGTCTAATGGAAATGATTTTTAAGCTGCAATAGCTAATTATTAAGAAAACAAGATATTTTATTTAGCTTTGATCATTTTGGATGCTGCAAAGCTAGAAATGTGACTTGAGTGACCTAATGCAACTAATGAGTTACAAATTGTTTATCAAACAATTTTAGCTTTATGTATATTTTTTTCTATTTTAGATGATGTAGGAAAGTTTCCATCAGCATTGTTTTTCCTCAATATAAGCTCCAGTAACTTGAAATATGCATGTATAATGTACAGAAAACCTACAAAATGCAGCTGCATAGAGTATGATTGTGGGAGTTCTGGGGTTGATCAAAATGACTGTCTGCAATTGCAGATAATCTATATCAGGGGTCACCAACATGGTGCCCGGGGAGCACCAGGTAGCCCGCAAGGACCACATGAGTAGCCCATGGGCCCGTTTTAAAAACCATAGCACCACTTACCAGTGAGCTGCATCTATATTTTGCGTTGCTATTCTTTTTTTTAAATCAGGCTTGCATTCATGTAAATTTTAAAATATAATTACTTATATTTATAGAAATATAGTGTTGCATATTGCTATTTATCTGTTTCCTACCTTGTTCAAGTTCAAAGTTCAAAGTTGTTTGATCATTGCTGATTTTTCACAATAATTATTATTAACACGAGCAGTGTCTTCACATATATGAAGAACATTAATTATAAATAATAACATTATTAAAGATAAATTGAACAAATTTGTTATTTCAGAAGTGAATACCAAATTGGTAGCTTTTCACATTAATCGGTACCCAAGAAGCAGCTCTCGGTTTCAAAAAGGTTGGAGACCCCTGATCTACTGTATATGGCCGAAAGGTTCTGGATCTCACCATCAAAATGTTTGTTGGACATTCCACACCCTTCTTCCACTCCAACAAAAACCCACCATGTCTTCATTGAGCTCAGGGGCTTAGTGGCATGGGCATGCTGTAAAGTTTTTGTTCGGGCAATAAAATTAACAAGAAATGTTAATGCTACAGCATATAGATCTAGCACAACTGTATACTTCCAACTTTGTGGCGCTTATGGTTGTCTTAGTAAGGTGCCCACGCACATGCCCATGTGTGTTTTCTGTTCCCAAAATTAAAGCAGGTGGTTTATTGACCGATTTTACTTGCCCAAGGTCTAAATATGTTTGAGTGTGTAATTTCCTGTGCTAATCAGTTGTGTTGTTGAAGGTCTATTCCTAAATTGGGCACAGTGTTTCTGTGAGTGCTTCCAGATATCATGTATACGTGAAAGATAAATGAATGGATAATTGGCTGTATGTGCATCTATATGTTCTTTTATGTTTATATCTTACAAGAAATTAGAAATTCCCATATTATTGTTTGGCAAAATAAATTTATAAAACTAAAACTCATACAAATACTGAATGTTGATGAAGTGGATTGAACAAAATTGTATGTACGTTTTTCCTCTATTGAGCAGCCGGTTCAAGAAAGATAATTCTACAAGATTAAAAATCATCCTTAAAAGTACGCTATGTGTTGTGTGTTTATATACAAGTTAGTGCGTAGCGTGCGCTTTAAGAACCAACATTCTATTTGGACATGAAACCTATCCGCCCTGCGTTGCCCGCGCTGATTGGTTAGCTGTGAGGGAGAAAGGGCGGGGCCAGACCTCGGAGTATTAGGAAGTGAAAGCGTCAATGTCAAACAAGCTTGAATCGGCAGTTTGAGCTGCTGCATATGAAGGCGGTAAACAACAGCGGACGGGAAGTAAGTTCTGTCCAAAATCATATAGCGTTCTTAACTGGTACTTATAATAGAAAACAATCCGATTGGGATTTCTCAGGAAATGTTTTAACTTAATATTTAGAGTTGATGTTCTTATAGTCCGCGCTAGAAGCTGTGGATGAAAAGCCTAACAAGCATCTCGCTAGTCGTCTGACATTTAGCTAATGCGACTTTTCTGCTCCGTGCCTAAATATTACTTGACACAATATTGTTACTCCTACCAATAGTGATTATAAATTTAATTAGAGCCTTTCTTAACCCCAAGGGCGACTTAAAAACAACCCATGTACCTACTGTACGTTTTTGTTTAGGCAACGCCCATGAAACGCACATGAGTTGTTCCCTTAAATTCAGACCCAGAAGTATGTGCATTTAAATGGAATTGAAGCACAGGGCTTTTAACCCCTATGTGGTGCACTTCGGTGTCTAAAGCAGTACAGATGTATCACATGCGCTTTGTCCTGACTACAATATATGACTACGTGTCAACTCGCTTTTTCGTTTATTAGGAATCATGAACTCTCTACCTGGAAAGAGTGTACTATCTCTGTGCAGACTGACAACCAACTCGATTTGCGTGTTAACTAACAGCACTCCTCAAGCTCATCCTTTGGGTCATGGACTCATCAGACCATTGTTAGGTGGACAGAGAGCGTGCCACTCGGCTGCAAACCCTCAACGTCACAGTATAAAGACCAAAAAACGGGGGTATGACATCACAAGAAACCCTCATCTCAATAAGGTAATGAGTCTCATGTCAAAGAATAAGCCAGATTGCTTTTGTTTTGGCAAAGAAGAGTGTTTATGTGCTGCTGTCATTTTCAGAGAAAGAAGTATAATAACATATAACCACGCTTGCTTTTTTGTGTACAGACATGAACCGGAATGTCATAGGCTGATATATAGTGTTTTGTGGCATACATATGGCATTAATGTTTAGTCAGTTGTCCGAATGTGAATAACTTACCACTACATATGCTACTACAAAATGTGCGACTATTTACAATCCAAAGTACGGTACTTTTTGTCAGGAACTAAAATCTTAAAAAACAGAGACTATAATTAGTTTTTAGTAACTTTAATGTAGTCTATATCGTAACTGATGAGTGCAAATTTAAAGCCACAGCTACAATTTAATATTAAATGGAAAAAAAAGACGTGTTCTCTTACATTTTGTATGAAGTATGTCTTTATACCATATCAGGCTATTATTAGATCCCCAAAATATTGATTCTTGGGAATTTACTCAATTCAGAATGCAAAAGTGGAACCTACAGCTGCAGAAAAAGGCTTGATTCTTTTCATGAATGTAAGGTTAACTAATGTCATAAGATTTTTTGTTTATAAAACAGGATGCAATCTTTTTTAAAGAAACAAAGAGAATTAAAAACAAGGACAGTCAGAACCAATAGGTGAGAGAGCGAGAGAGAAAGACAGAGAAAGTAGGTAGTGTAACAGGGGTGGGCCAGTGAGACAGAATTTCCATTGGTCAGAAATAAATAGATTCAATATGTGCTGCATGTTTCCTTGCTGGTGGAAGCTTGCCCAGACTTGGAAACCGACACAAACACTGTTCAAGTATTATATGTGAAGGAAATACTGGGAGGATTGTGGTTTTTTGTCCTGTAGCCGCAACATTTTGCAGTTGTGAGTCATTGCGCTGTGGTTCTGGGCTTACAGGGCATGGCGTTTACTCTGGAGGAGAGGCTCCAGCTGGGCATTCACGGCCTTCTGCCTCCATGCTTTCTTTCGCAAGATGTTCAGGTGCTCCGTGTCATGAAGAGCTACGAGACACGTTCCAATCCCCTTGACAAGTAATGTTTGCATAACACGTGTATTTTAAATCAATTTAGGCCTGATTTCACAGACAGGGCTTCGGCCTTAGTTCAGTTAAAATATTTATGTAGCTTTTATAAGCGTAGACTAGAAAAAAACATTGCTGGTGTGTATCTTTAAACAAAACAATGGCAGTGACATATTTTAAGATGACAGCTCAAACATGCATTTTAGTCTAGGACTAGCTTAAGCCTTGTCTATGAAACCGGGGATATTAGTCATAGAAAATCTCATTGTTTATTACAGTGTAATAAACTATATGAGAACTACAGAGATCCTGGAGAGGTCCCTGGTTTGTGTTTCCTTTTACACTGCAGTAACTATGAATATAATTATAAAATACCGTATATGCCGGTGTATAAGTCGACCCCCCATTTTTCATTCGCAAAATTGGGTTTTAAGCTATACTCGCTGTATAAGTCGACCCCCCCCCCTACCGCCTTC
>JAOUQX010000040.1:17822478-17839560 GCA_028566295.1 Liobagrus marginatus
GTTGGCTCACTTTGTCAGGCCCATTGTTATTAGTGCATCTAGGGAGGGCGTTCAGGGTATTATGCATTCTTACCACAGGTTTCTCACCCTGGACGGCCTCTTTAAACTATAATTACAATGTTCTGTGTATTTTGGTTAACTGCTGCATGTAACTTTCCATCTTACTCTCCAGCTGTTCCAGCGGCGGTCCCTGGTAGGGCACTTTTGTTACTGTCACTGGCATAGGGCGACCTGTTAACATCTCATTGGGGGTTAAGTGTGTGTTTATGTTTGTCTGTGTGCGCATTTTCATGAGGGCCAGTGATAGTGCTGCCCTGTTTCTGCCATGATGTTTGCTACCTTTTCTTTCAATCGGGTATTGGTTTGGTAAACTTGATACTGGTCTTCCAATAATTTTTAAAACTCCTGCTTTTCATCATTTTCTCTGCCATCTACAGGGGTCAGTCTCACTTGTATAGGGTGATGGTGGCTCAGTGGGTAAGGCGCTGCGTCAGAGATCAGAGGATCGGGGGTTCGAGACCCGCTCCAGACATGCTGCCATCATTGGGTCCTTGAGCAAGACCCTTAACCTCGCCTGCTCCAGGGGCGCTGTTTGTTCTGCCTGACCCCAGCATTCAAATATGTATGCTGGGATATGTGGAATCAAAGAATTTCACTGTATGATGTGCATGTGACCAATAAACTCAACTTTAACTTTACTTTGTCCATTAATGTTCATCCATTTTCTGTCGCTTCCTTTTAACCTGATCAGGTCTTGCTTGGTATCTCTCTCTCTCCCTTGCTACACTCTCATCCTATTCCCAATTGGGTAGGCATCTCCCTTTCTCTTGTGTGTTTCTTAACATATCATTTATCACAATGATCTACACTATGCTATTTACACTAGTAGCACATGCTTCTCTATAAACATGTTCTTATGTATAAATCAAAAATAGGTTTGCTAACATTTGTTTAAAACTGTAATTGAATAAATAAATAAGATCAATATCGTAAATAGATTGATAATAATATAAGTACATATTTTAATGCATGGTCGCGTTTACGCCGGAATTCTCTGTATTTGTGCCCCTCTCCTACACCGGACACTGACATTAACCCGAATCCGGAATTGTTAAATCAACATTTATAAACATTACATGTCTTAGGTTACATGAGCGTGTTTTTAATGTTTCTTGTGAACATTCTAAAACGTATTTCTGTTTAGTTAAATAGTTAAACGAGTCATACGACGTAATCTTGGGTAGGAACTATTAGTTAAGGTACTTGCGTTAAGTGGGACGGTTATTGGTGTTGCGCACCATTTCTGTGGTAAACGCTAAAGCTACATAGATATAAAATACCTGGAACCTTAACAGAGTCATCTCAATCAGCACGAGCGCATTTACACCGGAGAGAAGTCATTTCGGTGTATAAATTTTAATAGAAAAGATTTAATAAACTTTAATAATCCGAATTATCTTTATAAGTGCACTAAAGAAGAGCAGACAGATCTCCGCTGATATCGAGTGAGACGTTTGGATCTGCGTTCAGGTTGAACAACGCGCGTGCAGGCTGTATGAAGTTTACACGTTTAAAACAGTAAATTGTGTTGGAGCTCGCGGGATTTTGTGTCTGTTTGGACTCCAATAATGGATTTTAAAACACTGGAAGCCAAAACTGCATTTACACCAGAACCTGAACACTTACAGGTAAACTCATCTGTTTATATAGTTACACATTTGCATGTGCACACGTTTATGATAAATAATTATCTTTGTTACTATCAGTGTTAGTAGTAAAACCAGATCAGTTTGTTTATACTAGAGTTCAGCATTATCATTGTAATTATCTGGTGAAGATGTAGTAATATGTTATGTTAAATGTTCATCCTAAAATAATACGAGTAATTGATTTTCTATCATGTGATCACGAGGTTCACAATTTAGAACAGCTTCATAATCAGTATCCGTGCAGTACCGTGACCTACTTTATATTTATAGTTATTTATAATGTTAGGTCATATATATATTCATCGATTGTTAATTTCTGTTCTCCTTGCATATGTACAATACAATGTGTCCATATGTATGTCCACCCCTGACCATCACACCCATTTTCTCCAACCTGTTACCACAAAGTCTGAAGCAAACGTTTGTAAATGTAGAATCTCTTTAGAATCTCTCCTACGAATTAGAATTCAAATTTTCCCCCTTAAAAAATAAAAATCCACCTTTGGATCGCTGGCGTGGGCGTAGGCGTGGAGGATAATAAAAAACTAGATTTGCTTAGGTACTACGGCGGAGACCATTCAGAACTTTATACCTTAATAATAGTATTTTATAATCAATGTGACATGAGCCAATGTAATGCAGATAAAATAGATGTGAACACATCACTCCTATTTTATTGTGTATATAAGTCTGAGGCAGGGCCCCAGACTTACCCCCATTAACATCCCACAATCAGAATCTTTAAGGAGATAAATGTTGAATGAGATTGTCATGGGTGCACAAATCTTTAAGCATGAAGTGTAGTTATGTCAGATGTTTATTGTACGTCTTTTTAACCATACGTTTAGGTTCTTAAGGGATAATAAAAATAGTTTATTCTTTTTTTGCTTCTTAGCTTCGTGAGTATGTGAGTGTTTCTGTGGATGAGGAACATGGAACATTCCAGAATATATCTGTGAAAAAGGAGGAACCTGAACAAGACCAATTTTGTAAGACATTAATATTCCAAACGAGACGTCTATAATGTTTTAATAAAACTTTCTTTTACTGACGGCAATGATTAATTTGTGTTGAGGTGTAACTGTTGATTCCACGTGGTTTTATAACACTAATTAGAAAAACGTTATGAGATGGAGCCGGGAAAAGGGGGTCACTTTGATCTTGTATAAAAATCATGTTGTATAACGGTCGAAATATGACAGGATTGGAATGAATAACATTTTAAAACTTCCTGCCTGCTTTTTCATCTCTCTTCAGTCTGTGAACTCTGCAGAAGCTTCTTCACCACTGAGTGTAATGTTCATGGTCCTCCTGTCTTTGTCCCTGATACCCCTGTTCCCATGGGGGTCACGGACCGAGCCATACAAACCCTTCCCCCTGGACTAGAAGTCAGAGAGTCCAGTATTCCTGACGCAGGTTTTGGGGTGTTTAATAAAGGAGACGTTATTCCGATTGGTGTGCACTTCGGACCCTATCAGGGAGATGCTATGGACAGCGACTACTATGTGGCGGTGAGTTCATTTTACCATGAGTACATTATCCACCGAAATCCATCAGCAACGTTTCAGATTACTTAAATATTCTTCAGTAGTAAAATTGTTTGCAGACCCAAGAACTGGGCGTGGTCTTGAGGGTGCACTTTAAGCTTCCTTTTCTTTTTTTTTTTTTTTTTTACATAAAATGTTCGTCTTCACATGGCTTTTTATGGCACTGTTTTGATCACAACACGTTTATTGTTTGCTTATAGCCCCCATTAGATACCAATGGGGGGGGGACTGCTCAGATTTTGGCTGTCTGCTGTGAGGATCTCTATTAATGGCATCTTATCACTTGAACAAATAGACCACAGAGAGGCTCAAATTGTATGTAGTATTGGGTGACTTTCATGGTAGACACCATGGGACACCATTATACTTAATGTTTAGTTATATAAATGGATGAAAAATAAACTATCGGCTTTCTTTTCAGATATGCAAAATAAAACAGGAAAAGGAATACAAAGCTGCCAAAGTAAACAAAAATGGCAACTGGTTGAGGTGAGAAATTTACTGCTGAGGTCAGATGGGGGGTCCCTTCCCACAGCAACTATTTGATGGATTTTTACTTTCTCATACTCTATGTATCTCATTATTGTTTGTAGGTTTGTAAATTGTGCTCGTAATAATGATGAGCAGAATCTGGTAACATTCCAGTATCAAGGAGGGATTCTGTACCGTTGCTGTCGACCGATTAATCCAGGACAGGAGCTGTTGTTGTCGTACAAAACGGAATCGGCTGAAGATCTCGGTGTTACGTTTGGACCTCTTAATGACAAAAAGTGCACAGACAAAGGTAACGTCCAGAGTGTTTCATAGTTATTGTACATTATTGTGAAACAGTTTTTAATGTCTGAGAGCTTGTTTAAATTAGTGCTTATGATGATAAGCTGAATCACATTTCATCTTTTTTTGTTTCCCAGAATTGAATGACACATTGCAACTCATCTCTTGCTCTTTCTGCCAACTTTCATATACATCACAAGATGATCTAGACAGACATGCTAAGCAATGCAACGGTACAGAATATGAGATTCGTCAAAAATCAGAAGAGATTAAACATGAGAATCTTATACCCAATAGAATCTCCAGTCGTTATTGTGGCGAGAACCGTAGGATGTCTGCTAATGTCACTTGCAAACAAACGCAGAAAAAAGTTCACTGCTGCTCGGACTGTGGGAAAATATTTACTCAGAAAAGCGGCCTCCAGCAGCACCAACGCATTCACACAGGAGAGAAACCGTATCAGTGTACGCAGTGTGGAAAAAACTTTACTCACCAAAATTCTTTTAAACAGCACCAACGCATTCACACAGGAGAGAAGCCGTATCAGTGTACACAGTGTGGGAAGAGTTTTACTAGACAGGATTCTCTCCAGCAGCACCAGCACAGTCACACAGGAGAGAAACCGTATCCGTGTACACAGTGTGAAAAGAGTTTTACTAGACGGAGTGATCTTCAACGGCACCAACGCGTTCACACAGGAGAGAAGCCATATCAGTGTACACAGTGTGGAAAGAGTTGTACTACACTGAGTAATCTCCACCTGCACCAGCGCATTCACACAGGAGAGAAGCCGTATCAGTGTACACAGTGTGGGAAGAGTTTTACTAGACAGAATTCTCTCCAACATCACCAGCGCATTCACACAGGAGAGAAGCCGTATCAGTGTACACTGTGTGGAAAGAGTTTTACTAGACAGAATACTCTCCAACAGCACCAGCGTATTCACACAGGGGAGAAGCCGTATCAGTGTACGCAGTGTGGAAAGAGTTTTACTACACAGAGTGACCTTCAACGGCACCAAAGAGTTCACACAGGAGAGAAGCCATATCAGTGTACGCAGTGTGGGAATAACTTTACTCAACAGAGTTATCTCCACCTGCACCAGCGTATTCACACAGGAGAGAAGCCGTATCAGTGTACACATTGTGGAAAGAATTTTATTAGACAGAGTGAACTTCAACGGCACCAACGCATTCACACAGGGAAGAAGCCGTATCAGTGTACAGAGTACAGACAGACGTTAACTCATCTAAGAAGATTAAAAAGACACATTTACAACACCACAATGCCAATGAGATAAAAGCAAGACCCGTGCTTCAAGAATTCCACCATGGTTCCTGTCCCAAAGAAACCCCAGTCTGCCTGTCCAGATGACTATCGATCAGTAGCTTTAACCTCCACTGTGATGAAGTGCTTTGAAAGGTTAGTAAGAGACTTCATCCCAAGTTCACTACTGGGCACACTGGACCCATTACAGTTTGCGTATCGTCCTAATCGCTCCAGACCACGATCGCAAACCTACATCACATGGCCCTAGACCACCTGGACCATCGTAAAGGGAACTATGCCAAAATGTTGTTTGTGGTTTACAGTTCTGCTTTCAACACCATAATCCCCTCCATACTCACTTCCAAGATATAGGTCCTGGGACTCGGCACATCGCTTTGTCGCTGGATATCTAACTTCCTTACGGACAGACCACAAACAGTACGGGTGGGAGAACACCTCAGCTACACTCACTCTCAGCACTGGTGCTCCGAGTCCCCTGCTGTACACACTGTACACACATGACTGTTTTGCCACTTCCAACTCCACCACCATTGCCTGGTTTGCTGATGACACAGTTGTGGGGGGTCTGATCTCCAACAACGATGAGACTGCTTACCTTAAGGAGATTAAAAGCTGGGAGATATGGTGCCAGGAATACAATCTCTTCCTGAATGACAGCAAGACAAAGGAGATGATCGTGGACTTCAGTCCAAAGCGGGAGATGAGGAACTACCAACCACTCATCCTCAACGGGACCCCAGTGGAGAGAGTGGACAGTTTCTGGTATCTTGGTATTCACATCTCGCAAGATCTGTCATGGACATGTCACATCGACCACATAATAAAGAAGGCCCGGCAGCATCCGTTCCATCTCAGACGTCTAAAGGATTTTAAACTGCCCTCTCAGGTGCTCAGGACTTTCTACACCTGCACCGTTGAGAGCATCCTGACCGGCAGCATCACAGCGTGGTTCGGGAACAGAACACAGCAGGACAGACAAGCTCTACAGTGGGTGGTACGATCAGCCGAACGTTCCATCCGCACTGAACTTCCCGACCTGCACTCCATCTACAACAAACACTGCTTAACCAGGGCCAGAAAGATTAGGAAAGACCTCGACCACCCCAAGAATTGACTGTTCTCTCTGTTACGGTCAGGGAAGCATTTGTGCTCCTTAAGAGCGAACACAGAGAGAATGAAGAGGAGTTTCTTTCCACAAGCTACCCGGGCCCTCAACCAGAACTCCATCACATAACACATACACTATAGGACTCTCTTTGTCTTGCTTTTTGCTTTTTGCACACACATCTGCAAAGGACTCTACCTCGGACATTCTTTTGCACACCCATATGCACAAATTGCACAGAATGTATATGTACACTGTATATATTGTATTATTGCACATAAATATTGCATATAGATGTACATTTTTAATTACTGTACTTACTGTATATAGTATTTATATGCAACCAACCACCCTGTACACTTTTTCTCTCCCTCACCTCTGGTGACTGCTGATGTCCTGAAAGTTCTCAGCGTTAGTCTTAGTCCCGTGTGGTGTACCATGTCTAGCATTTTTTTTGTAAGACTTCCTGATCCATAAACTACGCTCCTGTTGTCCATTTTCGATCTGATCAGTGTCCTATATAGCCTCAGCAGCACTCTACTGTCTGCACCCCATTTCGCCTTAGCTAGTACTGTTATAATATCTATTGCTTTTAGGCTTGTTTTCGTAGTGCTCTGATATGGGGGTTGAAGCAATACAAATTTACAAAAAAATCAAAACAGACGTTTACAAATAGCAGTATTCGTGAGACTTCCTTACATACACATACATTCATACAACGCTGGTCCCTTATCAGGGACTTGAACCGCAAATATACTTGCCCATTATACTAACAAGAATCTCAGCAATGTTGCTCTTTCTCAACAGGTTTTCTCTGCACACCCTAGGTTTTTCAGCCTAAGCCCAGCTGCCTGCCCCCTCACCGGGGCTCTCCCCCTGCGAAGTCACAGATACAAAGGTATACAGACTTTATAAAACAGGTGCCTGCTTACCTAAATTTAGTTGCCAGCTGTTCCGTGACCGAACAGGCTGACGGTCCCTAGTTCAGGCACATGGCGTTTCGCTGGGCTCCTGGCTGGCTCGCCAATCAATATGTCAGCATCAAGCGCTATCCATAGCCCCGGCATACTGATCTTAGGGGTGTTATCTGACATGGTAATCAATAATAACTCATGATCAGCCCTATGCTGGTGGAAAATAAATCAGCGGAGCCCTTGTTGAGAAAGCTAAAGTTCAACATTATTACAAAAACAGACGTCACAATTCACATTCCAGAGATCTATTGGAAGGTAAAAAGTTTCCCTGCTGTAACAGCTACCTGGCCCACGCCTTGATTTGGAAGCGTGGCACCACCTGGCCTGCTCCTCTCAAGTCTTGTACCTACCTCTACCTACCCTGCCTGCTGTACCTTACCTGGCCCTACTGCAAAGATTCTACAGTTTATATACTAGAGCATGTTCCTCTTTTTTACCCACCAACCAGCTGCGTCTATTAAGGTCATTCTGAGGTCACTTATTCCCCTTATCTTCTATTTGGGCATTCCTCTTCTGTTACCCTTATTTCCTCATTTTATGTCTGTTCCAACATATATTTGTTAATTTCCTTTTTTTTTAAAGGAATTTTACAATAACTTTTAATTTACAATATATTTGGGCCTATACTTTATAGCTCTTTTAATTTCTTATAAAATCCTGCAAATTGTTTACACAGTTTCTTGAGTAAATTTCTCTGCTAACTATTTTGGTATAATTTTGGAACGCTACATGTTCCTCATGACATGTCCACCTAGACTGCCTTTATTCTGTCACCTCTTTTTTTTTGTTCCTCTTTTTGCACAATGTTGGCTTCCTGTGCTGTCTGCAGATTTATGCAAATTCTGCTGAATCTGTTGATTTCTTTTCTTAAGGCTATACTTACTCCCTATTTTCCTCTCTCTGTTTTTATCCTAGCCCGTAAATAATTTTTCCTTTAATTAAAGCAGGTTTTTGTGTCTGTAGAATTTGTCCCTCCCTTTGAGCTTCTCACTCCAGTCCAGGTGATGGCACTAGAGAAAACCAGAACAGGGAAGAAAATTCCATCCTAAGTGGGATGGAGAAAAAGGAGTAGGCACTTGCACCATATCGCATGTCATGATATGTGGAAAGTGTCGAATAAGATATCCAAAAGTATTAATAATCGCGAGAGACTGGTTACGTGGCTGCAGTTGCCTAAAGTGTGAAAGATGTAGAACAAATCTAGCTAAATGTGGAGAACAGTGTCACTGCAAATGGAATGGTCACCAAATGGAAGAATGTGTTTGAAGAGTTTGAACACTCAAAACAGAATGGTTAATTCCGAGGAATCGGCGCTCGGTATTTAACACAAGGAAATCTGATGGGGGCTTAGGATTTGTGGAAGCTGATAACCTTGAAGGTAATTTATTGAAGATGCTAGCATGATTATGCAACAGCAATGGATTGGATATGGTGAAGCTGCAGCGTCAGCATTCACACCATACAGGGAAAGAAATCCAGAGGGGTTTCACCCTATGATTCCTGATGAAGACAGGAAGTATATAACAGAAAAGTCAAGTCCTAACTAGACAAAACTACAATAAAAGAGCAGACCTACACGATAGAGATTATTCCAAAAGGTCAACATATAGGATTAATAATGGAACTTGCTTAAACAAGATTGAGTGGCAACATGGTAATCGGTGAGTGGGAAATTCTCACCTTTGCAGAAGGATTTGAAAAGACATTGAATCATGCCTCAGAAACTAACAGTGTGGTAACAAGATCCAAAGGACAAAGGAATGGGAAAAGGTAGATCTCTACTCCTTAGCTTTTATCCATATGAGAGAAGGAACTAGTTGGAGCCATTATGAAGAAGGCCCAATAAAGGCTACATGGGAAACCATGATAAATATGCAATACAACATTAGAGGGCTAATCCCTACTAAACTAACAAATGTAAACATAAGAGGTGCAGAAATCACATTGAAAATTAAAAGAATACACAGGAATCTGATCCCAAGTAGATGGGATCCAAAGATAAAGATTGAGAGTAAAAATGAGGACCAAAGTTTTGATGCCTGTTTTTGTCCTTACCAGGAGTATAGGAAAACAGACGTTTGGACTGTATAGACTCCTAGAGGGGGTCTCAGTAGAGATTTCTGCGTACAACAGCAGTACCAGAAGCAAAAAGTAAAGTAGGAAGAATTAAAAGGTGGTTTAATAGAAGTACGAAAGGAAAGAAATAGTTTACTTAAGTAACTATTTGTTCATGTGCCCAACAGCTAAGCGAAGGATAGGATTAAAAATGAAGAAAGGGAGAAAGGGGCACAGGAGGAAGGTAGGACAGGAATTAGAAACTACCAGGAGGGTAATATTAGGAATGATGTTTGTGTTTCTATGGATATGCATAACTGCTCCTAGGATTATCAGAAGACGTTATGATAATTGAAGTGGTATTCCAACCTTGTGAGGTAAGCTACACAACCCAAAGGCCACTTTGCCCAGGACACTCGACGGCTAACTACACATCCAAAGAACTACAAGCATTACAAGGACACATAGAGGAAGGTAATGTAAGTGCATTGATTCAGGGCTGTATTAACTGTACTCAAGGTGACGCTAGTGCAATGGTTTCGCTGCTTAGCACTAAATGAGACAATGGAACCTTAAACAGGCAAGTCAACAAAGTTTTCTAAATGATGAAGGAAATTGGACTATTAAGTGGAAAATGTATGGTTATCCTTCAACGTTAAACGGAACATAAGAGAGTTTATATGTTTGGCAGCCAGATATGAGAAATGGAAATGACAGAGGGGTGTATTAAGAGCCCTAAATCACACACTACCTCTACTGTAATGATAAAAAAATGATCCAGAAATAACAGCAGAAATACAGGAACTTATTGAACTTAATGTTACCTACCAACCATGGGCACTAGAACAGCGGCGGTCAAACTCGCAAAAGAATTAAGTTCATGTTTATAATCTAAACTATACCCACCCCTATGGGTTGGAACACTCTTCTAATTTGATACTAACCCTACACAGTTGGCAACCAACAATACCTTATGAATCAGTTTATTGGACAACTTGTATTAACAAAGCACATGCTGTTCTAGTATGTGGAGGACAAACCTCAAGAGGGGATCCAAATTTATGAATATTGGAAGGCGTATAGTTATTCAGGAAGCATTCCATTACACGAAGCCTGTGTAAGCGCAACAAATACTACACATAGTCTGTACTGTAAAAGCAAGTAGAGCATATAACAAATAGAAATTCATAGAGAGTATAAAACATTCTGAAAAAATGTACGAACTATGGTATACAGTAAATATAGTGGCTGCTCACGACCTATTGGTGAAGGACACAATGACAGTAAGGAATTTTAATACTGGAGAGCAGCGGAATTGGGTCTAGGACACTGTCAGGAAAGAGTTCATCAAATCTTTGGTAATGGTAAAATATTTGAATATCAAGGAATGGCAGGTTTTCCTCACCGGATAACTAGATATGACCGAACAACACCGTTAGATTTTAATGGCAAACCAATATTAAAAAGAATGCCTGGGTTAAATGAGACCCAAGCAAATTGATCAGGAATATTAAACTACCTTAGTGATTGTTACTTGTCAAAATATAAGGATGTTTTTAGCATTAAATACGTTACAGTGGCCTGAACTTACTGGAAATAAAATTCCATATATAAGTCCAAGACCCAGAGTAATGTTTGGCCTACAGGAACTTACTTTACTGGTTCAAATTGGACATCAGTATCACGTTTTGAGTCTCTGGAGTGCAGACCAGCTAAATCCAAAGTCTATTGGAATGGTATATTTAATAAAAATTATAATTTGACAAAAAATGCAACAAAAAACGATAGCATAGTGGTTCCTTTTAATTGCATATTCATCATTCCCTTACAGAATTTATATCAATATCATTTTACTAGACAAAACTTTTTTGCTTTATCTATACTTTTGTCTCAATCTCATTTTTTGTTTCTTTTTTTTCTTGTATCTCAGATGCTTGTAACATGGGTAGGGGCAAAGGCCCCACTTCATACTCGTCTAAGAATTCAGATGTTTGTTACATTGCTTGATGTGCACATAATACATAAACATAATTTAGTTTTTTTGTGAACTAATAATTATTTTTTTAATTTGCGTTTGCAATTTTACATTTAAAGTTTCTTTTTCCCTCTCAAAAGTAATTTCAAATATTCCAAAAATCAAAAGCAGTTTTCTCAGTAAGTGCAGTTAAAGCCTGCTGATTGTCTCCGGACCAGGTGGTGGCGCACATGACTACAGTAACCTGTTCACTGACCAGAGATACATACTGAAGAAGAAGTAGGAGCTACCGTATATCTACAGTGAGACCGGACCTGCGGTCGTTCAGGTCGGGGAACGCGCGCGCAAAATGTGAAATTTACACGTTTAAAACAGCAGTTTCGGGTATTAATTATTTTATTTTTATAATGGAGATAAAAAGACTGGAAACCAGAACTGCGTTTACACGGGGACCGGAACATTTACAGGTAAACTCATCTGTTTATATAGTTACACATTTACGTGTATGTTTGTGGTGAAGATGAAGTTATAGTAAATGTTGTAGTTGCTAAAATTGGAATTTAAAATATAACCAAAGGAAAACTACATTGTTGTTTTATTGGTTTTTGGTGAACGACTTCCGTTTACTAGATGCTGCAAGCTAATGTTTTATTTCTACATTACTGCCTTATCGTTATTACCGTAATGCGGCGATTATACGTGACGTTGAACTCGGTGCTGAGCTGCATGTAAATACATTTACACTTTTATTATTGTGTTAAAAATAGTAGTAATATTACTAATATACAATTGGTAGCTATTATTTATTATGAGTTCAAATTATAAAGTACAGGAACATTGCTGGTTGAATGCAGGAAGACAGAGGGGTTGCCGTAAAGCACCAGCTATAAATTGAGGGGAATTTTTACTTGACTGCACATCTGATTGAGGTGTTTGTCTTTGTGCTATTGCTGTTGCTGACTTACATTCCGAGACCTTTGTGAAATGTTCTGACTGAAATAAACTGGGGTTTAATCCTTCTCATCCTAATCTACAGTATATGTATTCTATTTTAAGTGTTTATCAAATTATTGAAACACAATGTTTACTTTTTGGTTTTCTCTTTTGCTTATTAGCTTTGTAAGGATGTGACGGTTCCTGTGGACGAGGAGCATGGAACATTCCAGAATAACTCTGTAAAGAAGGAGGAACCTGATCAAGACCCATTTTGTAAGATAATAAGCATGCAAAAGAATTTGTGTTAATGTGGAACTGTGTGGATTTGCAATGAGGCATGTGTTCTGTTTTTATTTTTTTCAACAAAAGAGAAAAAGTGCTGAGATGTAGATAAGATAGAAAAGGTGTTACTTTGGTCTTCCATTTTAACTCCTATATTTTACATTCATCTCTCTTCAGTCTGTGAACTCTGCAGAAGCTTCTTCACCACTGAGTGTAATGTTCATGGTCCTCCTGTCTTTGTCCCTGATACCCCTGTTCCCACGGGGGTCACGGACCGAGCCATACAGACCCTTCCCCCTGGTCTAGAAGTCAGAGAGTCCAGTATTCCTGATGCAGGTTTTGGGGTGTTTAATAAAGGAGACGTTATTCCGATTGGTGTGCACTTCGGACCCTATCAGGGAGATGCTATGGACAGTGACTACTCTGTGGCGGTGAGTTCCTTTTACACAAAAACACAAAATAATTTCTGCTGCATTGAGGTGAGATTCTCCATCAGCAAGGCACTGTAATGGGAAATACATTGTTAAATTAACAAATGAAGTTTTCTCTCTTTATATAATTATCAGCTAAGCCAGTATGAGCTAGTATGTGTCTGTGTGAAGCGTGAGAATGTTCTAACACAGGGGTCGGCAACCTTAAACACTCAAAGAGCCATTTGGACGCGTTTCCCACAGAAAGAAAAACACAGGGAGCCACAGAACCCTTTTAACATCTAAAATGAAGATAACACTGCATATATCGTTTTTTACCTTTATGGAAAGTATAGAAAAAACTGCAGTGTGTTACATTTATTAAATGAATGAACTGCTCCCGAGTAAACTAACCTTTATTTCTGCAGGCAAACAAAAATATTTTGAACAGTTTGAACTATCCTTAACAAAAAAGGCTGAAGGTTGAAGGTTACTTTCAAATAAAATGTTCAATGTCTAATTGAGTCCTTTTCGTATTCATGACATCAGAATTTTAACTTGCCGGCTGCAGCAAACCAAAATTGCCGCCTGCTTCTGTGTTACGTCATCATTTAATCACGGATTTCGCAAGTCGGCAGTTATGACGCATATTTTGAGCGACAAACATAATTAAACACGGTTTATTTTAATGTTACAAGAGCATCGTAATCTTAGAATTTAGAATTCTCTCTTTTTTTTTTTTTTTAAACTAACTAAAATAAATATTTATTATCTATTTTCCAAATCTTCAGGGAGCCGCAGCAGAGGGATGAAAGAACCGCTTGCGGCTCCGGAGCCGCGGGTTGCCGACCCCTGTTCTAACATGTCGTAAAAAGGTCCGAGGTGGACGTAGGAATGAAGGTTTATTACTTGTTCCTGTTTGATCAGGGAAAACGACCAAATGGTAGGCTAGAGACAGTCACCCAGCTGCAGAGATCGATACGTCGTAAAAAAAAAAAAGAAAACGTTCTAACGTTAGAAGATCCAGGCTTGGTGTGCCAAACCTCTTGGTGAGCGGTAAAATGTTGACTTGGTCCAGTACCGCTGGGTTCTTCCATGTTTTGGTGAAACACTGGCCTTCAGGTCATGAAGCTTGTTTCTTCAGCGATGATTCGCTGGCTAGAAGAATGCTAAGCAGGGGTGCGCGGTGTGTGCCTTAGCCTGTTTCTGATGGCGGCTCGTTTTTCTAGCGGCCATTTGTGTTTGTCACGTTTGTTATTCCCCGTGAGCTCTTTCGGCCAGCCTGAATCTGGGGTAAAAAAAAAAGTGTTTGAGTACATTTTAAACAAACAGACATAGGAGTCGCTCTGTTAGACGTAATGTAGTCCATGGTGACGTTTAAAAGAGAATAGAGTGCAGAAAAGTTTACAATATAAACTGAAATAAGCAAACTGTGGTCGGAGCAGTCGTGACTGCAGACTACTTCACCGGCACCATTTTGGACCAAAGACAGACGAAAGAACTGTCAAATTAGCAATGTGGGGTGGGGGATACGGAAGATGCTTGCCCATAATTACACATAGGTTGTGAGCAGTGGTTGATGGGAAACTCTAGTTATCCAGAGGACAGCTCAAGATCCCTGCATGGGGACAATCATCTGGACAGTTCTGGATACAGAGCAGTTCGATTTTTGCTCGGGTTAGGGTTTCAGCTGAGCTGCCATCCAAGATGTGCGAGAGACATGCTGATATCCAAACAAATTATTACAAAATGAGTTAAATTTAATCAGCATAGTGGTGGAAACAGAACCCATGTGAGAATTACAGTACCTTTCTTGGTAATGTGTATTTTAAAGAAATAAGAACAGTAGTGGACCGAATACTGAACCATGTGGGATGCCAGTAGAGAGTTTGCATGACGCACATGTTGCTCATTTCTATTTTACCTGAACTGAACAACCTTCCAAGTAGAAAGAATACCATTGCAATGCTGCTCTACAAATTCCAAGACTCTCGAGGGTGAACACAAGATAATTCAAATTCAGCCAAAGGGTTGAGATGCCTTTATTACCTTCCTTCACTCTTCTCACTTTTCTTTCCCTGACCTCACAGACTGGGTTGAAAGATGGTTTTGGTTGACTTTTATAGTAGATCCCATGGGACACCATTGTACATAATGTTTGCCTATGTAAAATTGATAATATCTAATAACTTTAAATTATGCCTTTCTTACAGGCATGTGCAAGATTGCAGGAAACAAAATCTGAAGATGCCAGAGTAAACAAAAATGGCAACTGGATTAGGTGAGAAATTTACTGCTGAGGTCAGATGGGGGGTCCCTTCCCAAAGCATTTGACACTAACGGTTTAACATTTGATCCTAACAAATAGCAAACTATTTGATCACTGTTTTTACCTTCTCATACTCTATGTATCTCATTATTGTTTGTAGGTTTGTAAATTGTGCTCGTAATAATGATGAGCAGAATCTGGTAACATTCCAGTATCAAGGAGGGATTCTGTACCGTTGCTGTCGACCGATTAATCCAGGACAGGAGCTGTTGTTGTCGTACAAAACGGAATCGGCTGAAGATCTCGGCGTTACGTTTGGACCTCTTAATGACAAAAAGTGCACAGACAAAGGTAACGTCCAGCGTGTTTAATAGATAGGCATTCACTGTTTAAACTGTTCACAATTCTGTCAGAGAGCTTGTTTAAATTAGAGAAGTTGAATCAGCTTCTCTCGTTTACTGTATTTATTTATTTATTTATTTATTTATTTTGTCTGTTTTCCAGAATCAAACAGATCTCTGCAACATATCTCTTGCTCCCTCTGCCAACTTTCATATACCTCACAAGATGATCTAGACAGACATGTTAAGCGACGCCACGGTACGGAATATGAGATTCCACTAAAATCAGAGGAGATTAAACGTGAGAATCTTATACCCGATAGAATCTCCAGTCGTTATTGTGGCGAGAACCGTAGGATGTCTGCAAAGGCCACTTACAAACAAACGCAGAAAAAAGTTCACTGCTGCTCGGACTGTGGGAAAATATTTACTCAGAAAATCGGCCTCCAGCAGCACCAACGCATTCACACAGGAGAGAAACCGTATCAGTGTACACAGTGTGGGAAGAACTTTACTCAACAAAATCAGCTCCAGGTACACAAGCGCATCCACACAGGAGAGAAGCCGTATGAGTGTACACAGTGTGGAAAGAGTTTTACTTATCAGCATTCTCTTCAGGCGCACCAGCGCACTCACACAGATGAGACGCCATTTCAGTGTACGCAGTGTGGAAAAAACTTTCTTCATAAGCATTCTCTTCAACGGCACAAAATAATTCACACGGGAGAGAAACCGTTTCCGTGTACACAGTGCGGGAAAACCTTTTCTCGCCTGAGCTATCTCCAAGTGCACCAGCGCATTCACACAGGAGAGAAGCCGTATCTGTGTACACAGTGTGGGAAGAGTTTTACTAAACTGTATAATCTTCAACAGCACCAGCACACTCACACAGCTGACAAGCGTTTTCAGTGTACGCGGTGTGGAAAAAACTTTCTTCATCAGCATTCTCTTCAACGGCACAAACTAATTCACACGGGAGAGAAACCGTTTCCGTGTACACAGTGCGGGAAAACCTTTTCTTGCCCGAGTACTCTCCAGGTGCACCAGCGCATTCACACAGGAGAGAAGCCGTATCTGTGTACACAGTGTGGGAAAAAATTTAATCAACTGGGTAATCTGCAAGAGCACCAGCTCATTCACACAGGAGAGAAGCCGTTTCAGTGCACGGAGTGTGGGAAAAACTTTACACATCAGCGTTATCTCCAAAGGCACCAGAGAATTCACACAGGAGAGAAACCGTATCAGTGCACAGAGTGTGGGAAAAACTTTACACATCAGCGTTATCTCCAACAGCACCGGCGCATTCACACAGGAGAGAAACCGTATCAGTGTACACATTGTGGAAAGAGTTTTAATCAGCCGAGTTCTCTTAAAAAACACCAGCGCATTCATACAGTAGAGAAGCCGTAACACTG
>JAOUQX010000040.1:17893048-17909034 GCA_028566295.1 Liobagrus marginatus
TATATCCCACCCACTAACAGTAATATATATCCCACCCACTAACAGTAATATATATCCCACCCACTAACAGTAATATTTATCCCACCCACTAACAGTTACACATGAACAACAAGTATTTTTCATTCATGCGAAGACAAACATAGAAATAAGGACAGGACATGATATTTGAAATACTTGCTTGGAATTTACAGGTGATCATCCAGTTTTCTGCAAATGCTCCAAATACAGTACGCCAACCCTAACCCTAACTACCATCATTCCTAACATAGCTCGTATTTAATGCATTTTAAATTTACAGTTGAAAAACATCTAATACACATAATGCAGCTGGACATCAGCTGTGGATATTAGTAATATAGCAGATCAAAGTTAAAAACATTTTTGGCAATATTTCATCCTAGCTGGTTTATGATCCCTATAAAAGCTACCTATGCAAAGTTAGATAAAGCAAGAAATCGACTGAAAAGGATTCTTCAAGAGGAGATCAAATGCCAAACGCTTGTAAATGTAAAAAAGAGTGAAAAGTCATACCATCAAACCTTCTATATCTGGACTCAAATGAGTTTCTCAAGTCTTCGGTGGCCTCATTTACAAACTTTTCATACTGGTGTTTGCTCCTCTCAATGAAATTACGCTCCATTTCTGCGCTACAGCAAGTCCAGTTCTGCGTGCACACTTGCAGGTGGTCACCTGGTGAAATGACCGACAGAAAGACACAAATAATTGCAACATCCATTTGAAATTCAACACACCGTTGAAACCACAGTATTTGACTTTAAACGATGTCTAGTATCCAGTATAACTTAGAATCTAGCGGATAATCACAATTAATACAAAAATAATGGCACCATGCTAATCTGATGTTCTAAGTTGGTATGTAGAAACAGCTTGATTTAAAAAAATATTGAAACTGTACTAGTAAATCCATGTGTAGTTCAATGTAAATAGAGGATAAAGGCACTGAGCACTCCTGCAAAGTCTTAGAATGTCCGAAGATAATTCAGTAGGAGAACTTTTGTCCACATCTCCATTTTCTCAGGTTTTTCAGGAGAAATCAATGAGATTAAACAAGTGGGTTTAAACCTCATGACCTCATGCAATAATTTCATTTTTATAAACAAAATTACTGCATGGAATCGGAGGTTGCTGTTCACCATAAAGATAGCTGTGCTGCATTCTGGGAACTAGCTTTGGCGTACCAGGAATATCTGTGTTGTTTACATACTGTGGCTTTGTCCGGGTTCAATCACAAATATCTCTTAAATATAAGGCGAACGCTATTCTGTTCCGCCGCACAACGTTGTTGGTTCCATATCAACGGACATTGTGAAAGTTTTTAAGCGGCGCGATGCTACTTGAGGCTAATGCTCTTGTGATAAATTAGAAAACCTCACTACTTTTTTTTTTTTTTTTAAACAACACCTGCATTGGTGAACTAGCACGAGGACATCCATGGTATTAATGTCAGTTGACATTTACAGCAGACGCTCTTATCAGAAGCGACTTACAACCGAGCAGTTGAGGTTTAAGGGCCTTGCTCAGGGGCCCAGCTGTGGTAGCTTGGCAGTGGTGCAAATTGAACCCCGGTCTTCGACACCAGTCAGGAGTCCGGCGCATTAACCACTGAGCTACCACACAATGTCAATGGAAAAAGCATATAATGACGACCTTTAATACCTTTTACTGTTATTTCTGGTTAGTTAACAATGCCCAATCTAATGACCTATTCTGACTGATCCAATGTCTCACTGTACCAGATGTTTACATAGCATTGAAATCTATAGAATAGCACCACAGGTCAAACAACCTATGCTGGGTCTCCAAACTGACCAAAATGTAGTTTGTAATTTTAGTTATCTTAGCCGAAGATGCGTAGGATACCAAGCGCCCAATAGCGTGATTGGGTATATAGTCTGATGGTAACAGATGTCTAAACTCTAAATTTAGGTTTTGATGTATATCAAAATTCAGTATTCATGTATAGTAACCGTTTTATCTTGGTCAGAGTGGTGGTGGATGCGGAGACTTTTTCTGGGAACATGAGGTAGGGATACACCCTAGATTAGAGTCCAGCCCACTGCAGGGGACACAACTGTCCCACCTTGGGCCAGTTTATCCAGTAACTCATGATAAAGTTAAAACTTTCTAAAATATCCAGCATTTAATTAATTTTAATTATTATTATAAAAACATTGTACATACACACACACACACACACGTATATACACACACACACACACACGCATATATACATACAGACACATATATACATACACACACGCATATATACATACACACACACACATATATACATACACACACATATATACATACACACACATATACATACGCACACATACATATACATACGCACACATACATACACACACACACACACACACACATTTTTATTGTTTGTTTTTTAATGAAATATTCCTTCTGTCTACATCAAACATGTTCAACTGAAGATCATTCCTGACATTTCTAAACCCTGCTGGTTACTAAAACATGTCATCTTTATGATTCTTGGGAAATATAGTGTGTAATTTGTTCTGGCAAAACCTTAAATGCATCAAGTAATTCAACAGATATCTTCACTAAAGTTCAAGGACATCGTAAATTGTATCAACTTTTATTTTTGCCCACTTATTTGGTTAGATGATGATATGTTTCAGTCAAATTCCATTTTCTGCACGGCCGTTTCTCATTCGAGAAAATTCCCCGAAACCATTTTCAGCAGTCATGACCATTTTGGGACAAACGTAACGACCGTTTTTAAACCTCCGAGAACTAAGGTAGGTCATAATCACTTTCTATTTATATTAAAACATCCCCCCCCCCGCCTTATCACAATGTTATCCGCATACACCAAATAGAACATGAATCTGAGGATGTGGTTCCGACATCCGAAATGTGCTTTTCTTTTATTCATTCAATTCATGGCTAGCTTGTTTCATTCGTTTATTTCATCCATCAATATTTCCAGGGCATTTATTCTTTTATTCTACCTCGGGACAGCAGGAGCCTGGAGCCTATTGCAGGACACAATTTAGAAATGCCAATCACCATGCTATACATGTGTTTGGACCTTGGACCCAGAGGAAACCCGCAATTCACACAGTGAACATGCAAATTTCATGCACTTTCCATGGGTTTTGCTGGAGGTAAGGTGAGCTTTGGTGTTCCTTGCACAGGTATGGACATACACATTATGGTTATTTGACTAATTGATTACCTTCATCTTAAAACAATTAATGTGTATTAAAATGAAATGCATGGAAGATCCCATGGATTATTTTGTGCAACAGACTTATTGCTTATCAGTGAGTCAGTAGCTTGATCAATTATCCCATCATACAGCTGTTAACAATATATTCTTTTTTGGGTGTAATTCTAAGACCCTAAGGTATGTAAGAGTGTATGTACTAAGTTATCCCATGCCACTGGTTGTTGTATTTGAATGAATGATTCATGAACTGTTTCATTGATAACCCTTCCCACTTTCTAACTAAAATGATACCAAATTCGACTAAACTGTGGCTAGGCCCGGTCAGTAGGTGAACAGCCATAGTAACTTCTGATAGACAGAAAGAGAATAATTCCTGATATATTTTGACAGGGTTGATTCAGAATGCCTAAATATGGAGCAGGGAACAAGGATTGGGTGGGAACCTTGGGTCTAGACAAGGGGTGTCTGTACATATCCGCAAAAGTCTGGTGTGGGTGCAGGTTTTCACGCCAAATTTAACCCATTTAGTCAGTGGATCTTCACCTAAAAGACTTCCCGTGTGATTTCTGCTTGGTTAGAATGAAAGCCTGCACCCACACCGGCCCTTGTAGACACACCCCTGGTCTACACCAGTTCATTGACTGATTTACTGCTATACTGTGGCATAGTTGGGAACCAGAAAGATCAACATTACGGTTATAGTACAGCGTTGTGGGCCATACTTGTTGAAATCGTTGATCTTAAGTGATCGGTCACCCAGTTAAGATGAGTTTCTTTTGCAAGGAATCCTGAGTCAGGTCAACAAACATCTTTCTTGCACACGTCCAGTTAACCTCGTGTTGACCGGCCCAGATAAAGCGCAATGGTTAAGGAACCGTTGGGCCGACAGAATAATCGCATGGGGTTCAGTGGCAATCAGCGATGATATACGGCTTGGCCAGACGTTACGATGAGACAAACAAACACAACCCAAATAATCAAGGCTAAATCGTGGCTGCATAATAGCTAGTCTTTAAAAAGCGTTACTTTTTACAAAAAGAACTGCATCACCAAAACAGTTGCATCAATATCAGAGACTGGTAGTATTATAAATCTGTGTATCTCAGGTGTCTAAGATGCTGGTTGGCTTTGCTGTTCCGAGAGCAGTCATGTCACCTGAACTGAATGCAGTGTCCCATGTGTCCAGCAGCACCAACAACCACATCTGCAATTTGCATATAATTTCGGGATCTGGATATCAGTAAGAAAATCTAAGGCTGATCCTGATGTTGCCTAGATACAGAGATGTTCATGTGATGGAGTCGTGGCAGGTACAAGCCTCTTTAAATGTATTCCACTGACAAAGCAGTCCTGAAGTTCTGAGATGACCCCTTCAGGCAATGTTCTCATCTGCTGTACAACCGGTTTGGCAATGTGGGCATCTGGATGCTGGAATTAGCTTAGTAAAGCTGGAATCGCATAAACATGTGAGAGGTTTGTTCACTCATTAGATGTTGGCATAAACAAGGTCTACTATGTGTTTTAAACTCAATGTAACCGTCTGAACTAATTACGTTTAGTTCTTGTTAACGTTTGCTGACCAGGAAAACCACTACCAATGTATTTTTATTTTTGCGCCATATATATATATAAAGTGTCAAACATACCGTACTCTGGTTAGAACAACTAAATATGGTGTTAGCATTCACACCAGTAGCATTGGTTTATTATTAGTTTTTATTTTATTGTAATTTTGACTAATACATTTCGGAAAATCCATGTATTGCATTCTTGTATGCATGTATGCAATACTAGTTTGTGATATTACTTTTAAGTTAAATTACTGTAATACTTTTCCCATCAGGATGTTCCAGTAGGAGCATAAGCAAACTCCAGTTAGTCCATAAAGCAGCAGCTAGAGTTCTAACGAGAACCAGAAGATATGAACATATCACTCTGATTTTCTGGCATTTAGCAGACGCCCTTATCCAGGGTGACATTTTTCATCCGACTGAGAAATTGAAGTTTAAGGGCCGGGCTCAGGGGCCCAGCAGCGTCAGCTTGGTGGTGCTGGAAATTGACCCAATGATCTCCTAATCAGCAATCCAACACCTTAGCCATTGAGCTACCACTCTTACTTAACTGGGAGAGAATGTAATGTCTGTGTGGGGAAGTGGTAGCTCAGTGGTTAAGGTGTTTGACTGATCTGAATACCAGGGTTCGATTCCCAGGACCGCCAAGCTACCACTGCTGGGCCCCTGAGCAAGACCCTTAACTGCTCAGTTGGATTAAAAAAAAAGTAAGTTGCTCTGGATAAGGCTAAATGCTGTAAATGTAACGTGGCTATCAGAGCTAGTCTTGCTGAAGGCGTTAATTGTCTTGTGTTTGAGACTCATTCATTGGACATTTTATGGCTTCAGCAGGAAAAGTTGCTCAAATATTCCTGGTATACACTTATAGATCCGGGACTATAATCCGGCATTCCGGTGTTTCCCGGATGAGTTTAGCTCCTCTCAATATGGCCTGGAGGTTTTTCCTTGGCAGCAATGCATCAGTGTTGCTCATTGGGGGATACATAGAAATTAGATTTTAAATGTTACCATTTTTATTATTAGTATCTCGTCTTCTTAAAGGTTCAAATAAAAGAATCTGAGGAAATATGGCTGAAATATCCAGATCTTTTTTTGAACGGTATTTTTTAAATATTACCCTGGAATATTAGACATACGTTAGCCAAATGACTAAACAGTTTAAAGTTAAACCGTATAATGTAATTACAGTATCTGAAGTACTTGAAGAAAGTTTCAGATGTCTGTTATTGGTGAAAACTTGTCTGGTGAGTCATGTTACATTAGCTATGGGAATGCAGATAAATCTGATTAGCGAAACAGCAACATGACAAAGTGTTCATTTCTGTACATCTAAACAAAGTCTCCTCCCCCCTCCACCACGCGCTGCCACTCTTATCACTCGGAATTGTCTTTATGTCCACAATGAGGACACGTTTCACGTGTGTTTAATTTTATCAGCTATACTACAGCACTTTTTAATCCTGAGGGATACAACATGTCTTCCATCAGTACTAATATTGTCTCTCTTCTAACAGCTGACCGACCTGGTGGACGCTTTACAGAAAAAAAAACATGCTTTTAACAACAAAAATCTAAAGATTTGTTTATATGGTGACATTTTCTGTGAGAATCTGTTTGTCACATTTATGGAAAGTCTATAACTTGACAATTTGTTTGAATTTTTTTACACTAACAGGATTCAATGTAGTGTTTTTTGTTTTTTTTACACTTCACTCCAGCAGTATTTATAGTACCCACAAATTACATGTTGTACAATGAACTTAAAGTAAATCCAAAGTATCTACTCTTGGGACTACATTAACGACAAAAACATTTTTATACTTTATATTATTTAAACTTTATTGTAATACTAGACACTAACATTTAATCATGTTCGATTTTGTTTTGACAAAAAAAAAAACATTACATAAGTTCTGGTTTTACATAGACTTGCAAAAAAGGAGGTAAAGGGAACATAGTACAAAGCCCCTATTCAGGAACAAGTTACCGTACGTGCAAGAATGGTTTTTTTTTTGATAATATAAAAACAGTATCTTGCACTAAAAAGAAAAGGCAACTAAAATGTTTGATTTGCTGTTTGTGTGTAACTGCGTTGATTCCACCGGTGTGCGTGTCTTACCTGCAGTTTCATTCTCAGGAACGGTCCCAGAGCTAAAGCCCATCTCGCTGTACACCTTTCTCACAGCGCTACAGCCGGCGCTCGCGCCGTCCTCGGCGCACGCCAGCGCACAGAGCGCGCACACAAGGAAAGCAGCGGCACGCGCGAGTACCATCGCACATTCGTGTTCTGAATATCAGCAACAATTATGAACGAAATCGGGGCGGGAAAAAAAAAAAGACACCCAAGAAACAATTTAAAAAAGATCAGTTCTGACTAAAAAAATATCTAAAACACCCAGCGCCACTTCCGGGTCGAGCGACCACTACCAACATCATGTTAAACAGACGGGCGCGAGGTTTCTCGAGCGGAGTTTGCTTGTAAGCGCGTGCGCTCGTCTGAGGTTTGAGAGGGGGAAAAAAAAAGAAAAAAAAATAGACCGCAGCAGTTTCCGCGCGAGGGCGTACACGTCAATAAGACACGGAGTGAGACAAACCGAGGTGTCTCACTACTTTCACGATTGTTCTGCGACAAATTTCTTTTACAATAATCGGATGAACTTCACGACACTTTAAGAGGAAACTTACACGTCGGTCAGATTTGAGTGCAACACAAGCGTTAAACGCCAAATAAATTCAGCTGTTTTTGTTTACGTAGAATTTAACATACTTTTATCTTGTTACTGTAACTCACATTCGAGTACTTTGGGACAGCTGCGCGATCCTACCCACACATTAATTCGTGTCTTTATAGTAGTCCAGTTTGATCCAATACTATGGAAGAAGTGTTCATCAGCGGTTGCACTTAAACAGAGGTTTAAACTAGACTAACTAGTTTGAGATCGAGATTGTACGTTCCACTTTAGTTCGTTAGTCGATATAAAATGAGAAATTTAACAAAATCATGAATAAAAAAAACTATTTCCCACTAATATTAATACGTGCACATTACACCTGTCGTGTTATGCGTGCATTAGCACGCAGTGGCATTCACATTTGATTCTACAGCACCATCTAGTGGCGCAAGTACGAAACAGCTCATACTGGCACAATCAACTTTTTGTCTATTATGATGCTTGCAAAGCGTTTAAAACATACAGTAACATCGCACAGCTTTAACACTATTACTATTAAACATCAGCTGTATTGTAACAAACCACAAAAACAGTTTTCCCTACCGTAAATACAATTTAGGGGAGAATTTATGTGCATCTTAAAATAATGAATGGCAGCACGCTTAGTTATCATCCCAGTTTATTAACATCATGTTCAGTGTGACAAAATCATACAAGTGACCGTCACGGTCTCATACTCCCTACACCCATGTGAATAAAGTGTATCTGTACCAGGACACAGCAACTAACCCAGTGCTCTCAACAGGCCGGGACAAGTGCAATATTACATTCGGATAACAACATTGCGTCCAATCCCAACCTGCTGAGAAACGGGAGGATTTTTTTCGTTTCCTTTTACTGAAGATCAGCAGAAATTTAAATCTTTATGGTTATCTTCGTTTTAAACCAAAAAAAAAAAATGGGGGAAAAAAGAATTGAAAAACAGCTCGATGACATCCAGAAGCGATTTCTAACAACTGCTAGCGTTTATTCACGAATATGATCAGTTTTGCATGGATTTGCACAGCTGAATTCAAACCAATGCTGAATGCAAACCAGCAAAACTGAACATAGCCGTGATGCAGCATGACGGTAAACTCGGCGAAGCGTCGCATTTTTCTGGCTGGAAGTAATTCAAGTGCTCACACTGCAGTAGAAGCATTACAAACCAGACTACCTGCACTATAAGCACTTTAATACTGCCACGAACACCGGAGGACTCGGAGAAGAACGGCGGTCAGTAGCCAGGTTAGTCCGCTGTCAGTTTTGCATAGATTTGCACAACTCTGTTTTTCTTGTGGTGCAACAATGCAAAACTTACAGAGAAACGCTGTGAAAGATAAAGAACACAGGAAGACCAAGAAAAAAAAAAAAGCAGGAAGGGATGAATATGCCAGCATTCTCATGCCAGAAGGAGCACTTAGGGCAGTAGATGTCGTTCCAAGCCACTATCTGCACTAGATGCACCTTAGCAAAGGAAGCAGTTAAATAGTTTGTCTGTAAACATTTTTTATGTTCATTTTGTTGAAAGCTCAACAAACTCAAACTGGTGCTTTGCTGATTGCAAAATCAATCTCGACAGTAAGCGCCACTAGCAAGCTACAAATATCTACATTGACAAAGTTACAAATCCAAAATAATCACTTATAAATAATTATTAACAAGCCTGTTATAGTCAATGGGATGCGTTATTTATTTATTCATTCATTAATAATTACATTTATTTAATTATGTTATTTGAAGTTTAGCTTAAGAGTTTAATTAATCAGAAACGCCTTACAAACAGCCAATAACGCTATTTGATGGATAACGGCGCCGATTTGGGGACATGTCAGAATAACGGAGTTTTCAGCCATGCGTCGTGTCGTAACTCACCAGCGTCTGTAAGAAACACCGGCACCGCAGCCAACTAGTCGTTTTAACAGTAACGCTAAAGGAGCGGTCAGAGCGTGTAGAGCTTGAAGTGCCTCCAATGCAGTAGATGTCATAACCGAACTACCTGCACTGTAAGCACTTTGACTCTACAGAGACACTCAAATCGGCGTCGAGACAACCGCTTCACAACGTGATGGACGCGCCGTCGGAAAGCTGAAAAAAAAAAAAGAAAAAGAAAAAGTAATAAATAAACTCCAACAAAGCATTGTAAAATAACCAACATCTGAATGGTGTTGTAAAGGAGCCTGACTGCCAAACATCCTATTCGGGTGGCTCTGGGTCAGTGATCAGAAGGTCGGGGGTTCAAGCCCCGCACCAGGCAAGTCACCGTCATTGGGTCCTTGAGCAAGGCCCTTAACCTCACCTGCTCCAGGGGCACCATTCATTCTGGCTGACCCTGCGCTCTGACCCCAGCGTTCAAATGTGTATGCTGGGATATGCGGAATCAAAGAACTTCACTGTATGTTGTACTGTATGATGTGCATGTGACCAATAAACTGAACTTAAAAAAAAAAAAAACTTTAGTCTTACAACAGCAATGTAACCAACAATTTACATGACATTACAAACGTTATATTACATGGCCTACATAACGCTATGCAAACGTGATTCAACTATAGCAGTTAGTCATAACCTGTACAAGATCCTGCAAAAAGTCTGAACACTACATTAGTGTTCGTATAAACCTGCAGCCAGTTTGTCACATGTACATCATACATAGTACAACATACAGTGAAATACTTTGACCACGGACCAAAAGTTTGCTGTAAGTTGGGGTGAGGGAGAGAAAAATTGTTTAAAAAAAAGGGGAGGGGGGGGTGTTGGTTGCATATAAATACTGTTTACAATAAGTACAGTAATTAATAATCCCAACTGTACATGACAATATATAATAAAATAGTAGTAGTAATATAATAAAATATAGTATACCAAAAATGTAACCTACTATAAATATACGTTGTATATACATACTATACTGTAAATATACAGTAGAAACTACCCAAAAGCGAGACTCCTACTACACTAAACAACTTGTACAGAGGAACTAAACTTAAACGCTCCATAGTGGATAATAAACGGAGAAAGCGCGCGCGCGCGTGTGTGAAAATGTCAGCACTCTGGTTAGATTTGTTTACTAGCGTCTTTAAGTGGCCCGCTTCTGAAAACCACGCATGCGCAGTTAATAATTAAGCAACTATGCAGACTCTGTGCCCGCTAGAAAAACTGCGCATGCGCGGCTCGTCCCTCCTTAAGCGCACCTCCCCCCAGAGAACTAATAACCAACATGGCGACTTTGAGTTTGTAGTGTGTTTGGTTCCGAAACCAACCAATAGTTTTAGTGAATAAAAAAAAAGCTGCGGACAAAGAGCTACGCTAGTCTGGTGTTTTAGTCGGGGGAAAATACGACACAAAGTGTGTAAAGAAGCGTTAAAACGACAGAATGTTACCATAAACAAGCTAGCTATGCTAGCGTCCATCTTGCACGCCCTTCTTTCTTAGTTTTACCGCGTTCCACAAGAGTTCTAGCTTTCATTTTCGCCATAAAAACTACGTACAACGACAGGAACAACTAAAACCCTGTTTGTTTGAGAAGTAGTGTTTGAAAAGTAACAAGCTAAACAAATCCGCACCAAACGCTACCCGGCCTGCGCGCGCGCTAAACACTTAGGCACTGTTTACTTGAATAATAAGAACATCCTAAAAACAATAATGTGTGTGTATCCCGGCACATAAATGTCACTTCTGAGTTTTTCCCCCTTAAAGAATGTGTGCGCGCGTGGGCTTAGCATTTGCCAGCGCGCTAACAGGTCTCGTGCGGCCTGCAGCCCCCCATGTGCTTTCGGTGCTTTGTTCTACATGCACTTACAACTCAGCACACACACAGTAGAACAATCGAAATCAAGCGCTAGAGTACACAAACTTTAACGCAGTTTATTTTAAGCACGTTAAACACTCCTAAAACCACACACGCGCCGCAGTTATTCAAGTTAGTCTGAGTGTACACGAGTTCTTGGGAGAAAACCCTGCAGTTGAAATAAAGCACGCGCCTGTTCCCGATTATTTCCTTTATTATTTAATGTTACTATTCTCTCATCACCATCACCCTACAACTCCACACGCTCTGAGCCGCCGCTTTCCGTTTGTCAACACGCGGAGTCTTGTTTATGAAATTAAAGCGCGCACGAGTACTAGCCCACGTTGTCTCGCGTGCGCACACAAAACACGCGCTCGAGCCGCGAACTAAAGCCAACGCTGAGAAATCCTGGTTTACAACAGGTTTCACGTCAACAGCATGCGCCTGCCTATTGAATAGCCACCATCTTAAAAACACGCACGCGCGCACAGACGTACTTACCATCCGCGAGCGCTGATCGGAAGAAAAATGGTGGGAAAAAAGGTGCAAACGCGCAGCCAAGAAGAAAGTAAGAGCACGTGGGAGCCGGAAACGGAGTAGATGTGCAGGACGGAGACAGCAAGACAGAGCGGTACACAAAACGCGGTGTCTCTCCCGCACCGCGTGCTTGAATGAAGGGCGGTGCCCGCGCGCCTTATAGAACCAACTACCTCATTAGCATAATTCAGCCGTCTGCGCCAATCAAAGCGTGCCGCTTTACTACAATGCAAAACACCCGCGACTGACATAATATTAATAATAACACAACGTATTTAATAAAAGACAAAACTAAATAAAATATACATAAACCTACAATTAAAACATCAATCACATACTGTTCGTTTAAGTATTTTCAATTAAAACATTTTTGTGTGTTAAACAAATTTGTTTATTATTTCATTCATAAATCACTAGATTCTGAATTCTAGTTTTTATTTTGTGCCCATTATTTGAATCTAATAAAGAAAAAGAATGTAAACAATAGCATTAATAGAAAGTAAATTAGGGAATAATATGTAAACATAATTGAACATTATTACTAATTAATAATAAAACAATATACATTTTATGTATTATTGCTTTTTTCGCAATGTATTATTACTATTGTAGTAGTCATCGTCATAGTGGTAGTATATGAATATTAAACTTCAAGTTATAAAAGATAAAAAGAATTAATAGCATAGTTCTTATAAAAAGCAGTATTTAGAATGGTATTTGCATATTGATTTCATTGTGTTAAGCTGTTTTGATGTAAACTTCACACTTTACAAGTGGAATCTTACAGGATTGCTGACTTTCTATAGTTATTCAGCCACATATTATACATTATGCTGGCAGTACAGAATACCATGCGGCCACGTGAGCAAGGCAGTCACAACCTCAGTGTTATTCTCAATTAAAGGCTCGCGCAAATGGGGCCAATGAGCAAGAAATAACAAGACATTGTTTATAATGAACAGTGAAAACTTTATTTACCATTTAGCGAAAATGAGTTTTACAGTCACGCTGCAAAAAAAGAATATTTAACCATATGCTGAGAATATATTCAATTGATGTTCAGATTCATAAAACAAAATAACAATAAAAATGTAAAAAAAATTAATTGATTTAAGACAGGGATCCAATTCAAGGGGCAATTTAATCAACACTTTATGAATCTATAGATTTTTAATAGACTTTAAAACAGAATGCGATGTTTTGTCAGAAGAGTTTATATCAGGAGGACATGCAGTGGTCATTTACTGAGAGACAGGAAGTACCTATCCAGAGATGCTATCATCCAACAGTATGTCTATAAATGCTTACCGCGCATATATATATATATATATATACACACATACACACAGCATATAAAAAGTATTTACTTTCCACTTGGCTGTTTTACACCATTATTGATTCTATAAATCAATCATGGTTAATATAATTTGTCTTTATGACCAATAACATTTACAAAAATCTTCTTCAATATCAAAGTGAAACCAGGTTTTTACAAGGCAATGGCAATTAAATATAAATATATAATGTAAAATAAGTGATTGCATAAATATTCACCCCTTCGTGTCAACATTTAGTAGATGCACCTTTGGCTGCAATCACAGCACTGAGACGGTGTGTAAAGAGCTCAATCAGGCTTACACAACTGCACCAGCTCGGTCAAATTTCCTATTATATTGAAGTCTGGGCTTTGACTCCATTCACCTTGTAGTCTTTACATCATCTCTCTGTAGCTGTCGATTGGAAGCTGCTGCTCTCTTGCAGACTGAATAGGATTAACTTCCAGGATTTCCCCATACCGTATTTTCACTGCTGTGAAGCAGCTCCACATGTGCCAACATGTGCCGTGTTTGGTGTCCACCAAACGCAGCGTCTTGTCTGACGGCCATAAAAGCACCATTTTGGTCTCAGCAGACTAAAGAACTTCCTTCCACCTGACCATGGAGTCCTGACCATTGGCAAATTCTAATGGAGATTTAATTCAAGTTTCCTTCAACAGTGACTTTGTCTTTGCCACTCTTGCATAAAGCTTTGACCGGTGACGAACTCGGGCAACAGGATCAATATAGCTGAATAACTAAACCTGATGTCCTTTGGTGCCGTGAACCTTGAGGTTTCTCAGAATGTTATGTTACAGTTCCGTTTTGCACCAAGCCGCATGAGAACGCGATCATACCTCGCAGATTTTCTCTCACACTTTCGGTTTGCTTGTAAACATATGATTTATTAGGGGTCGAGACCCCTATTCTATTCGTACGATATAAGACGGCAAATTTGTATTCTTCCCGAATGGTGTTCTATGGCAGGTCTCATATGTTCTATGCCAAAAGCTATGAAAAATCGTCACTATTAAGGTCCACTATGCCGTCACCACGGCAACTTAAACACACACGCACATGGAAGACGCTGAATCATGGAATGAACTCTAACAACACAAACAGGAAGTAAATCAGCTTTTCATTTAGCTGCTCTGTGCTTGTGCACAATGTAATAATTTATGATTCATTATAAACCTATTTTGTATATTTTGGTTTAATATCATAAATGTGGTCTCTTTAGATTTCTTGATCATATGATGATTTTGTATCGGAATGAGCCGAGAGTAAACGCGTGTGGTGAAGTTACCGCTTCATTAATTGTGACAATCGGAGATCTGCTCGTGCAGACCGGCGCGAACATGATCCGTGTTGCCAGATTGATGTGAAAGCCTCATCGTGTGATTTGTTGATTATCACTAGTTCAATCGCCAATTACTGTGATAAAAGGAATAAAACCTTTTATTTTAATTTTTCTAATAATTATATTTTGACGCTCCGTGTCTGTGCACTATGTAATAACTACTTATGATTAATTATAGACCTGTTTTGTATATTTTGGTCAAATATCATAAACATGTTCTCTTTAGATTTCTTGATGATATGATGAATATGAATCGACATGAGACAAAGAGAGAATCAGAAGCGAAAGAATGATTAGTTTCTAGGTGTGTTTTATGTAAATCTTTTATTATTACAAAGACTACAAATTGGGCTTGACCCCGATAATTGCTGCTGGCAGCTATATTTTATTATTGTTACACTCGGATACATTGGTGACTTGAAAAATCAGTGATTGGTTTAGGACTTCTTTATCTTACAAGTTTAAGGTTAATTACACAAGCTAACAGTGTCTGAAAACATTGTTTTTAATGAAAACAGGACACTGACCGATTATTTTCTTAGATTTACGTTAGCTTGAGATCTCAAGAGCTTGGATTTCTATGGGATCATCAGCAAACACATTATTACGAGAGACAGAGAGACAGAGAGAGATAGAGTAAAGTGATTTCCAACACCCAATACCCAAACAGAACCAAGTACAAGGTTTAGGGATCTTGAATTGAGGGACCTTCATAATCTTGTCCATTTTTATTCGTTTCATCCAGTTAGACCGAAAGTCGTGTGTGTTATAAACATCAACTGAATCTTAGAGTAGTGTGAGATTCGATCTGTACATTTACATTCATCAGAATGTTATAAAACCCACAACACGCTAACAAAAAAAAACTGACCTGCCAAAATCATTCCGCAACCGTGTGCTCCTCTTTCTCTACGTGCAGCCTTTTCTGTTCCCGCAGCGTTCGACACACACACACACACACACACACCCCGATCCGGAGTCTTCTTTTGTACAGAAGCGTTTTCAGTGTAAAACAATAAGAACGCTGCACGAAATATGTTTCTCTTCCCAAACAAACATATGTGCTCGGTCAAGAACTCGAGTTTGTCTTCAGCATCGTCTCCATCATGCGCTCGCTTCTCGTTTATTTACTCACCGACAGCAACAGACTGATCTGCGACAAAGCAGGAAACAATAACACACTTTCCACAGCTGATATTTATAAACACATAGCTGTTAGAGTTACAGTAGACAGTAGTGTGTGTATCTCTAGCCGTCCGTGTGTCCTACTTCATCATTTTCATACTCAGTCTGTCTGTCTGTCTGTCGGTCTGTCTTTCTAGTGGACCGTCTCACTGTCTTGGCTCGCCCTCGCCCGCTCTCGGTCTCTCTCGCCCTCGCCCGCTCTCGGTCTCTCTCGCCCTCGCCCGCTCTCGGTCTCTCTCGCCCTCGCCCGCTCTCGGTCTCTCTCGCCCTCGCCCGCTCTCGGTCTC
>JAOUQX010000040.1:17925839-17937193 GCA_028566295.1 Liobagrus marginatus
CACACACACACACCTGCTCTGTAGCGTGGGGACCAGATTTCGCTAAATGTGCTGTTTACAGAGCTTAAGTGATAAATTAGAGCTAATAATAATAATAATAAAAACAATTAAATACTAATATTTCTATTGCAAATAATAGATTAAATGTTTTAATACTGACCCTTGGAACCCTAGCAACCTGCTGAATATCTTTGTTTATGTGCACTTTAAACATTATTTCCCCTTACACGGGGCAGTTTGATACACAAATATTATTATAGGTGTCAATGCAAACATCAATTAATGGATATACATTTCATTGACATATTAACATGTTGACTGAGTTATTGATTGATTGATTGATCGATCGATTGAATACAGTTGACGGCGCTACAGGCCAAAGTTCACTATCTGAAGTATCTCAGTGACCTGAGACTGTATGGAGGAAGAGTGTTTAAGTCCACACTGCTTGTGAGTGTTTTTACCTTTTACAATCGTGAATGTGTGTAAAATAATTTCCTCATTGCAAACAATACTTTCTGAAGTACAGATATTTTTGACACATTACCGTTGTACTATAACTATAGACTGTGTGTGTGTGCGTGTGTGTGGCCATTAGCAAGCAGAGAAACACACAGAGGTGACGCTCCTAGTTGGGCCACGTCATGGAATTAGCCACGTTCTCAACACCAAAACCAACATGGTAGCCCTGCTGGCCGACTTCAGCCATGTTAACCGCATCGAGATGTACACAGAGGACGAGAGGAACGTCAGAGTGGAGCTCCACGTGCTCGATGTGAAGGTAACGCGTTCGATAGGGTGTGATCGAAGATTAATAAAATGCATAGAATAATGAATAATCTGATGTTTGGATCCGAGATAAAGATATTAATAAAGCTCCAGATGCTGAACTGATGTTTGGAGCACTGAGATATTATAAATGTATGTACAGAAGACAGTTATCGAGGTGGTGCTACGTGTGCTTATGTATGTGCGATGGACAGATTCATGTTTATTTTTGTTGTTGTGTTCGTAGCCTATCACACTAATAATGGAGTCCAGTGATGCAATGAATCTGGCATGTCTTACTGCGGGTTACTACAGACTGCTGGTGGATTCAAGGCGCTCCATCTTTAACATGGCGAACAGCACAGCTGGTAAGGGTTGATTCATAGTTACAGATGTAAGTTTTATAGTTATGTAAAAAACTATTTACACCTATATTTCCTGCTTTTGATTGCTGTGCCACTTCTCTTCCATTAGGCCACGATTTCCAGGAAAAGCACAACTTCCAAGCGATTGAGTGGAACTACAGTTCCTGTACTGGGTGCGAGGATCACGGTGGCAGGATCTCAGAGCCAGACTCCACCCCCATGTATATTACCGAGGTCCATCAAGCACATTGTGCAAGCCGGGGCACCTGTATGCAAACCGCTGCCAACACACAAGCCTTTTACAGGGGAAGGTCTGACGAGCCACCCAAGAGCGCCAAGGTGTCTTTTATATTCGGAGATGCTCCGTTGGATAGCATGAATCCAGAGCATATGGGGTATCAAAGGTTGATGGAGGATATTCCAGAGGTTTTTAACAGTCAGCGGCAACTTTATCTGGGTCAAGATGTGTATAAACCCTCGGATTCCTGCTTGGACATGGATAGCTTCCAGTATGGGAGTCACATGGTCTACAGTGACGGTAAAATCTTTAATACAACTGAAGGCATCGAGGAGCCACTCCTGCATGATATTTGCTATGCTGAAACCACCGACGATGCCGAAGACGACGACGAAATTAGCTGTGAGGACGACATGTCCGTGATGGCTCTGGCGGATTCTCGGGAAAGAGCGTTGTCACTGCTCTCCCTGTCAGAATCCAGCGACGATATCATCGATCTGACTTCGCTTCCACCGCCGCCAGAGGGCAACGACGTGGAAGACAACGACGTGCTTTTGCAGTCGCTAAACTTAGCCATAGCAGCTCCACCTCCGGGATTTAGGGACAGCTCAGATGAAGATGAGCACCAAGGAGAACAAATGAGGGAAAAGAGAAACTTGGACATCCCGGTGTCACTTATTGACTCTGTGCCCATGAACGTAGATAGAGGGACAGAGAAAGTGTTGGATAATGCGGTTGTTTCCACGTTGCAAGCACTAGAAGCTTTGGCGGCATCTGAGGATCAGTCGCACCCACAATCGGACAATAATTCAGGTTCTTACTCTATTGTAACGTTTATTCATTGATCAAATCCTCCAGCCATTGAGTTTTGGTTTGGTTTAAAATGTTCGCTCCATTCCCCCACATCTTGTTTTTCATGTTTCATGCATTGTCTTGTTTCGCAATGTTGCTTTCTTTTCACTTGAATTATTTGTTTTTTTTGTCATGTCGTTAATGTTGCATTCGTTGTTTTCATTGTCTCTGCCATTTTTTTGTACAAATAAAAGACTTAAATGATGTGCAAAATGACTCATACGGTGTAATGCTTGCTTGTTTCACTCACATTGTTTAGTCATACAGTATATTGTTGAATCTAACGCCAATCCTCCTCGTTTGTTTCAATTAGCCATTTGCTTGCTATCTTCTTCTAATGCCAAACAAAACAACCTAAACCCTTTGTTTTCTGTAACCGCAGGTATAGAAATATCTCGATCCTATAGTCCCGAATCTGCTTCCGATTCAGGAAACGAGACGAATTCCTCCGAGATGACTGAGAGCTCAGAGCTAACGGCGGCTCAAAAACTCTCGGACAATCCGCTGAAAATGTTTGTGGCTACGGCCGAAGGGTATCAGACGCTGGATGCAGAGAAAACAGAGTTTCGTTTGAGGGCCACATCAAGAAATCAGGATGAAGAACTGAAGTCCACAGCTGTCGTTTCATGTCAGGCCATCCGTTCAGACAACTTGGAGATGGAACCCGAAACAATGGAGACCAAATCGCTGTCCGATTACTTCAACAAAATGCACATGGATGTCATGATGGGCAAGAGACAAGGACAAGTTGATGACGGAGACTGCAGATTGGGAATTGGCAGAAAAAATGAATCGTCTCAAATCAAGGCAGTCGGCTCGAATGTAGAGGATGTTGTTGGGAGGTACAACAATGCCAATGTCAGGGAACTTTTTCACACAGGGTTTGACCTCCAGAGGGCGCCGTTCCCGTTTCAGGACAAGAATGTACGATCCCAACAGAGCCTGAAGTGTAAAGCAGAGGAGCATGTTTACTCCAAGACACCAACGTGTAACAGCTCCAACAGCACAGCTCCGAGTAATCTCAGAGGATCCCTGATGGACCTGAACACACGTTCAGCTGCAGAAAAAGCTTTTTTAATCCAGCAAGACGCACACAAACAGGAAAGTACGGTACCGGCACCCGAGAAGGAAGGGACACGGTTATACGAGTACCACTTGCCGAAGAGGATGTCGTCGCTGCAGAGTGAAGGGATTCAGTCCCTGCAGAGCTCGCAGTGCTCATCCATTGACGCAGGCTGCAGTACGGGAAGCAGCAGCTGCGCAACTCCCATGGATTCGCCACTGTGTACTGCCGAGAACATCCACCTCATTACTGAATCTTCTCTGAAAGGCCTCGGCTTCTCAAACACAGAAGAAAGAGGCTACAGTCAAAGCCCACATCGCAAACTCGTCCATCAGACATTAGAGTCTACGTTTTTGCGAAAGCACCACGCAACACCGGGTACAGAGTCTAGTACGGGACACGAAGGGCGCCAAAGGATGGCTAAGATCCGAGAAACGACAGGTATTTCCCATAGAATGCGCTATATATTGTATATGGATGGTTTCTTTGCTATTGTTTACAGTATATACATCACACCTGGAATATCAACTTCTAATATTCATTTTTTTGGTCTCAAAGTCAAATGTCTTTCATTTACACCAAGAAAAACAGAATCGGCCGTGCTGTTCCAATACTTTCAAAAGGAGCTTTATAGCTATCTATTTATAGTTCATGTTCTTACTAGGTTATTTAATATAACTAAAGCAGAAACAAAGGCAAATAATTGTGACGGTCAGGTTAAAGGCAGGGTAGGTGATTTCCGAGAGGTTTTGTTCAAAAACCATCCCAATAGCACCCTTTAAGCTAAGCGTTCTAAATGTATTTATATGTATTTATAACGTCTGTGGAAGGCATAGGACCCAAAAAACTTCGTCCAATCAAAACGTTCGGTCCGAACATTATGATAGGTTGTCCTACCTGCCTATTAACATATGTATTACCGTACCTCTGCGCACCCTGTTAGCGCAGACGGCTACGCTGCATTCCCGCTATAAACTTGCTGTGTGTAATTACGTGTTTATAAAGTATCTTACGTTGGTTATTGTAATATTACGGCTTTGTGCTGTAATATATACTCACCGCTGTATTACACATGAACTAATCTCATTCGCTCTTGTCTTGTCGTTTGAGCCTCTGCTCTGCCCGAGCAGGGTGTTCATGTGTTTTGGAAAGTGATCATGTAGGGCGAGTCTTAGGTTTTCAAAGCTAGCAAGCTATTCTTAGCCTCTGAAATCTCCTATCCTACCTTTAAATTGTTTTGGAGTAGGCGTGGCTTTGGAAAGTGATCATGCAGTGAGGACAGGGCTTTGGCTTTCAAAGCTAGCAAGCTATTGCTAGTGTCTCTGAAATCTTACCTTTAAATTACTGTTATGTTTAAATTACGTTTGTGACGTTAGCTGCTGTCACAAAAACATCACATTTTTCATAATGAAATATTGTTCATATACATTTTTTACTTAGAACATTTTCCAGAATGTGAATTTATTTTAGTATCTCGTCTGCACCTTAAATGTTTCTCCTTTTCCTATAACGCATTCTCTATGTTATTTGCTTCTATTACAGTGTAGCGCTGAAACAGAAGAATTATCGTTTACATATACCACATCTACACCAATCCTGACTATTCATGCATAGCACAGACCCTTCCATGCCAAAAACAGGTCTGTCACTGGTCTTCTCCTTCTTGGACTAACACTCCCTCAGGAAGTCAAAGATGGAATTTCGATGGAAAGCCGCGGCAAAAAGTTTTGATCTGTTTCTTCTGAAGTGGTTTTGGCTCAGGGAGCTGTGTTGGAACGTAAAAGAACATAAAAGTTCAGAAAACCCTACATGAAGGATGGAATCTTGAAGATATGTTAAAATATACCTAGTGGAATAATATGTCTCACCAGCTTCCGGACACTTTATCCCGGCCTCCTTGTTCTGTACTGATGCTTTGCAGTAATGAATGGAAATCATAACATGCTATAACATTGTTGCCAGGTTTTACACTTTCAGTCGATAACATTTGTAGAAGAATTCTTTTGTCCTCAACTGTTATCAGGTGCAGTGACCGCCAGTTCATCTCAGCTCACGACCAAAGAATTCCTTTACAAACGCTGGGATTCAGAAAGTGGAACTCATTTCCTGGATACTAATTAGGAGCTCTTACTGACTGTGAAGTTCTGGACCAAATACATGTGTCAGAACAGTACAGTACTATAAAAAGAAAAAAGAAGCAGGCAACTTTCAGCACAAGACTTTAACGTAGAAACTGAAACGGGTGAAAATGACAACCCCCCATACCCCTACTACCACATCCCCACCCACCCAACAAACGTCGTTATGACATCTCAGACTGATGACCAAAGCAGTTTTTTTCGACAGCACAATCTCGACGTGAGATTCGAAGTTCTTTTTGGTTTCTTTCTGGGATAAAAGGAAAAAGATAAAGACGCTGAGTTCCAGCTCCTTCGAAGCCATAATCTGACCTGTGAACATCACTGACATCACCTGGTGGATGGAGACATCCATGCCTCGTGTATATTTTATGTAATCTGTAAAGTAAATCAATTATATAATACGTCGGATTTTTAAAAGCCAAAAAAACTAATTCTTCTTCAACCTTGGGTTATGCCTACCTATATTTCAGTGATATGACACTTGCAGTTTATTTGCCTGTTTAATTATTTACAAATGCTTCAGTCATAGAAGACAAAGAACAAACAAAAAATAACAACACATTTTGCATATTTATGACCAAGTCAGATGTGGTTTCTTTCCATTTCAAATATAATGCATATTAAATATTTCACGTTGTTATCTTCTGCTGTCGTTATTTTTGGTCGCACTTGTTAAGGAATGTTTTTTAAATAGATTTTTTGGTGAATGCGGTTCATCATCAGCATGTAACATCGGGGTGTTTGAAGCATCCCCAGTGACTTAAGGGAAATATTGAAGATGAAATTCCCCCCTCATGTGGTTTTGCTTTCATTTACATGGAAATCAGTCAAATGACTAAACTTTCTCTGTAAATTTACCCGCTTTTTAATTCCTTTCGATGCAAAAACGTCTCAGTGCAATCAAATCAAATGGGTCCCCAGGATGTAAGATTTCAGAATAATTACTCATAGTATTGTTTCTTTTAGTTTATCGACTTAAGACCAGGACTGAACCTGCATGTAGGTAGTTCAATAATGAGGAAGTTAAGCAAGTTAAATATAACCACTCTCACTTGGCTTTATGGTTTTGTGTTCTCAAATGTGTAACATTTGCTCAAATATTCGTCTCACAGCGCACTTTGAAAATCACGTTTAGGAATCTGCAGGCTGTGATGCCAGAGCCCAGCAAGGAGGTGAGGTCTTTATTCTTGTTAGCCTGATCATAACTTGACTAAGATATCCTTTCACATCTGTTTTGTTTTGAAACTTAAGAACGTTTAAAGCTGCCTAATTTTACTGTATGTTCCGCTAGGTTTCATATCATTAATACACATTATGGTTCCTCATAGATGGCAAACAGGATCGTCATCCTTAACACAGCCTTCCTTTTACTTTTCTGTCCGTCTGTGTGCCCGGAAAGCGAATGGTACCCAAAAAGTCTGCAGTGCGATGTGTCCAGGATTAGCAATGGCTCTGAGGTGAAAGTGGATTGCGCCAGCAGAGGGTTAACGTCGATTCCTCCGGGAATTCCATCCAACGCCACCAACCTGACACTTAACATCAACCACATTCCTCACATCAACAACACATCGTTCCGAGGCCTCAACAATATCATGGAGATTGACATGCGCTGCAACTGCGTGCCAATCAAGGTTGGCCCGAAAGACCGCGTGTGCACAAAAAGTGTGCAGATCGATAATGGAAGCTTTTGGCAGCTTAAAACTCTTAAGTCGCTTTACCTAGATGGAAATCAGCTCTCCAGCATCCCTAAAGGGCTTCCTGGGAATGTTGTGCTCCTTAGTCTTGAGGTAAACAGCATTTCCTCGATCCTGAAGGAAAACCTCACCGAGCTGACCAACATTGAGACCCTGTACCTTGGCCAGAACTGTTACTTTCGAAACCCGTGCAACAAATCGTACTTCATTGAGCAAGACGCTTTCTTGAAGCTTGACAAACTGACTTTACTGTCGCTTAAATCGAACAATTTGTCTTATGTGCCTCACAAACTACCGGGCAGTCTCAAGGAGCTGTACTTGTACAACAATAACATTCCGAAGGTAGCGCCAGAAGACTTTCACAATCTGACCGAGTTGGAAATCCTGGATTTGAGCGGAAACTGTCCCCGCTGTCACAACGCACCTTTTCCATGCGCTCCATGTCCTAACAACGCCCCTTTTCAGATTCACCAACACTCCTTCCTCAACTTGACCAAACTTAAAGTTCTGCGTCTTCACAGCAACTCTCTCACTAACGTGAACCCGCAATGGTTTCAGGGCTGCAAAGAACTTCAGGTGCTAGACCTCTCCAGCAATTTCCTAGCAAAAGACATAACACTCACCTATTTTCCACAGTCACTGCCTTTCTTAGAAGAACTGGATCTCTCCTTTAATTACGAGCTCCAGAGGTATCCTTCATCACTCAACCTGTCTCGATCTTTCTCCTCACTGAAGAAGCTCAGGATCCTGAGAATCAGAGGCTTTGTCTTCCAAGAACTCAAACAAGAAGATATTCAGCCTCTGACCTTTCTGGAGAAGCTGGAAATGATTGACCTCGGGACGAACTTCATCAAGTTAACGAATCTCAGCATCCTTACAAGCTTGAAAAGTTTCCACATCATCAATTTATCAGACAACAAAATCTCATTGCCTTCAGAGGCTGAGCACGGAGCTGTGTTTCTGACCTCGGCACATGGCTTTGCCAAGCAGGATGACACTTCCCCCATGTCGCAAGGCGTTCCGTACAAAAGTGGAGAAGTGAGAGAGATTCACTATTTTAGATATGATGAATATGCACGAAGCTGCAAAAATAAAGATAAAGAACTTGGGACTTTGAGCCCTTTCAACACGCAATGTAGCTCCTTTGGAAAAACACTGGATCTCAGCAGGAACAACATCTTTTTTTTACATCCGAGATTCTTGAATCTCCAGGAGCTCCGTTGTCTTAATTTATCAGGAAACGCCATGAGCCAGGCTTTAAATGGTTCTGAATTTGTTCATCTTAAAAATCTGGAATACCTGGACTTCTCCCACAATCGCCTTGATCTGATGTTCTCCACAGCCTTCAGGGAACTGAGCAATTTAATCGTGCTGGACATCAGTTACAACAACCACTACTTCGAAGCAGAGGGGTTGACTCACATGCTGAATTTTACCAAAAACCTTCACAAGCTGAACAAGTTAGTAATGAACCACAATCAAATATCGACATCCACGAACACGGAAATGGAGAGTTCATCCCTGGAATATTTGGAGTTTAAAGGCAACCGCCTTGATTTGTTATGGCGAGACGGTGATACAAGATATCACCACTATTTTAAAAAACTTGCGACCTTAAAATCCCTCGACATCTCTCACAACAACCTTAACTATATTCCCAGTCAGCTTTTTCAAAGCCTTCCCAAAACGCTCAAGGAATTCCACATTACAAACAACAAATTAAAAGAGTTTCACTGGGAAAGTCTTCAGTTTCTTCCGAATCTGACCATCCTGGACCTTACTGCTAACCACCTAACAAAAGTCCCTTCAAAGCTTTCCGACTGTTCGAAATCTATTTGCACGCTGGTTTTGCGCAAGAATCAGATCGTTAGGCTGAGCCCAGATTTCCTCCAAGGTGCAGTTAGCCTGAAAAAACTGGATTTGAGCTACAATCAGATTAAGTACATTGACGAGTCAAGCTTCCCCGAAAACGTCATAGACAACCTGGAGGTTTTGTACCTAAACAACAATCGGTTTGTATGCTCATGCAACGCCACGTGGTTTGTCCGGTGGGTCAATCGCACATCAGTGTACATTCCCCGATTAGCCACCGATGTAAACTGTGCTTCCCCCGGCACGCAACGAGGCAAAAGCGTCATTTCTCTCAACCTCCAAGCCTGCCAGCATAACTCTTTGTCCATAATCCTCAGCATTCTGACCATGTCTGTGACCTTAAGCCTCGTTACCCTGTCCATCTCGAGCCACCTCTTTCTTTGGGATGTGTGGTACATCTACCACTTCTGCCTCGCCAAAATCAAGGGCTACCGTCGCCTCCTCTCGGAAAGCACGGCCTACGACGCCTTCGTAGTCTACGATAAGACTGATGCGGCAGTGAGCGACTGGGTGCTGCAAGAACTCAGGGTCCAACTGGAATTGCATGGACAACCACGGCTCCACCTTTGCTTGGAAGATCGTGACTGGGTTGTGGGCTGGCCCCTCATCGAGAACCTTTCTCAAAGCATTCAGCTTAGCAAGCGTACCATATTCATACTGACCACTCACTTTCTTCAGAGTGGCCACTTCAAGATGGCATTCTACCTGGCACACCAGCGGCTCATGGACGAGAAAGACGATGTCATTATCCTGATTTTCCTCGAGAGGTTTTCCTCCGGTCATTCTAAATACTTACGACTCAGGAAGAGGCTGTACAAAAGTTCTGTGCTGGAATGGCCAAGAAATCCGCAAGCACAGCAGTATTTCTGGTTTTGTCTCAGGAGCGTCATGGTTACTGAAAGCCAACAGCACTACAACAAGCTCTTCCAGGAAACACTGTGATAATCACCATGGATTGTATGTATCGTATATGTCGTTTTTGATCAAATCAAATCTGTTACTATACAAACAATAACACACATGCCAATATAAACCGCTGTAGTACTGAAACGCTGAGCAATGCCTTCTTATCTTCTGCCAGTGTAGGATTTGTTTTGATTTCGTGTTTAACAGCATGTGTATTGATTCCTATTTGTTTGTCTTGTATGCAAATAAAATGTACAGATTAATCAATGAGGTTAAAAAATATTGTGTTGCTCTGCGGAGTGCAATACACCGACATTATGTATGTCTACCTGGATCTATGATCAGAAGTGGGCGTAGCCTACATTGTTGGGATACTTAGTAATGCATTAGTGTAATCTGATTACTGAAGTAATTTAATGTGTGGTAAGTAGAGAAGATGTGACCGAATGTATCGCTGGGTATATCATGGAGAACATGGTACCTACAGGTTCATTCATGAGCTGGCTAAAGAGGTTATTCTGTTTTTTGATGGGGTAGGGGGGGACTAGTAATGTAACTATAAATAATAATAATAATAATAATAATAATAGAAGATCTGAATGATTACGGACATTTTCAGATCCTATTTGTCACATACACATACTGCACATGCATACATGCAGTGAAATGTTTTATTTTCCGCATATCCCAGCATACCTGTCAGAACTAATAACGTAACTAGTAATGGAACTAATTACTTTAAAATAAAGTCATCAGAACAGTAATTTTTAAAAGGAGAAATCAGTAGTCATTTAATTACATTTCCAGAGTAACTTGTTCAACATTGCGAGCCTTAAATCAGTTAGATTAGATTAGATTGCATTATTAGATTACATTACATTACATTACATTAATTACATAAAATTACAATACATTAGATTAGAGAACATTACATTAAATTATATTACATTAGATTAGATTGCATTAGATTAGAGACAGATTACATTAGATTACATTAAATTAGATTAGATTGCATTAGATTACTCTACATTAGATTACTCTACATTAGATTAGATTGCATTAGATTAAATTAGATTACATTACATTAGATTGCATTAGATTACATTACACTAGAATAGTTGCAATAGATTAGATTTTATTTCACATACAATTTTTTATTAACTCTATCCTTTCACCGGCTAACAAACTAACATCAAAAAATGGGAAGTGAATCTTCGGCACTTCCTCCGTTTAAAAATAAATCAGTAACAGCATCCTTCCCCACCCCCACTCCCGAGATGTCGATCGGCAGCTGAAAATATAACTATTGATTTGGAACAACTCAGAGCAGAACATTTGCCACGTGGTGTCGGTTTGTGAGGAAAATTACAGAAGAAGTTTGACGATATGGTTGCTGCTTGTCAGGTAGGAAAAAATGCCTTTCAGTATTATTTCAAACACACACACACACACACA
>JAOUQX010000040.1:17945170-17958399 GCA_028566295.1 Liobagrus marginatus
ACACACTAAGTTATCTGGGATAGACTACAGCGCCCCCACGACCCTGAACAGGATAAACACTAGATAATGGATGGATGGATGGGACCTAAAGAAAGCTTGATTGTTGTAGCCAGCGGCGACAGTGCTAGCTATCTAAACTTACAGGTTCACTTTGTATTTTAAAATTGCCCCAATCTTTATCTTACATTCATTTCTTAAATATTAGCCTCTTTGTTTTCATTCCTTCCGTTGACACACAGTTGAAATACACTTAAATGCATTCAGTTAAAGTGAAAGTTTGGACTCCTAGCATTTAGAAAAGTTCTATAACGTTCATAGTGTTCAGTTTGGCTGTTTAATTGATATGTCTGCATTTTATGAATTAATACCTCACCGAACTGAGAACTGTTTAAGCTCCTCCAAAATATCGATCCATTCCCCTTAAATAGTCAATAAATAATAATAAAACTAAATATTGATTATAATATTAAAGTTATTATAATATTAAAATCAAACAAATGAAAAATGAACATTAAAAAATGCTTTGGAATACACAATTTTGCTGTAAAAAAGGAAAAGAAACAAATAAATCACACAAAAGACAAATTATTTAAAAATGCATTTAGGTATTGTAAATATAAGTACCGGTAAATGCTAATATCTTTGTAAGGTTCCTGATAATGGATTTGATCATTTGAACATTTGTATGATTAAAATAGGGGGGCTAGTAATTTGTTTACTGTAAATAAAATCACATAGACCCCCTCAGAAACTATCATGGAAAATCTTTAAATATGACAATAATGTCTTGAATCTAGGGATTAATAGTGATGAATAAAAATGAACTGTCCTTTGATCAATAACCCTATCACTTTGGGATCCTTGGGAAAACCTAAACATCTAAACCAAACACCATGAATTTGCTCCCGGCATTAAGAAAGCAGCTGAACATCTTCTGTAGCATTTTTCGATTTTCATTAATTAGCTTTAATACTGAATTTACAAGAGAGTTTCATCCGACGATAAAAAAAGAAACATACATATCAACAATGCAACCCATTCGATATTATCAGTATTCTCTGCACTGCAGTCCTTCAAGGTGTGTAGGTATTTATAATGTATATAATATTTTGAATCAAAACACATACACATAGGTTGCTTTGCTATCACTACCAACCACATTTTTGGCAGTGCACTTATAGAAACCATTGTCTCTGCTTGATGGGTTCTGGATGACCAGAGAGCCCTGTGGGTGGATGTACCTGTTCCCATAAAGTCGTAGTTGGGGGCCGGACTTGAGCTTGATTTTGTTAGGCATTTCCCAAAGCACCTCTGGCTTTGGGATACCAATTGCCATACAGTCAAGTTTGATTGCAATTCCTGGTCTCCCATACATGACTGTTGAGGGTCCAGTGGTGATGCGTGGAGGATACGCGATCACAATTACTGCGACTGACATGGACGAGGCGCCGTGTTCGTTTGCACAATTACAAAGGTAAGTCCCTCTATCATAGACGGACGCCTGTTGGACTGTTAAGGTGCCGTTGTCGGCAATGGCATATCGTCCCAGTCTCTGTGGTCTAGTGAGGGTTTCTCCACTTGGTAGAGTCCATGTAAGCTTGGGTACCGGGCTTCCACTCGACAAACAGTTCAAATGAAGGTTTTCACCATTAATAATGCTGACCAATGAAGCGTACTTGCTGCTGATGTAGGGCTTTTGGCTGGACTGAAGAATCACTTTGCGTTCCACAGAACCTGCACTGTTACGCCCCACACATCGGTAAATCCCTGCTTCTGAAACAGAAGGTTCTCTAATAATTAAATCTCCATCGGGAACATGGTTGAAATGAAAAATGCTCGATCCATTCAATAGGGTTGTTCCATTGGGAAGGAACCATGTGATGTCAGGATGGGGAATTCCCTCCATGGAGCAGTTTAAGATCACAGAGACTCCACTGGTGAACTGGACTGTCTCTGTGGCCAAGCTTTTTAGCTTTGGTTTCTGAACACGCTCTGTAACGTAAAGCTGTACCTGCAGTCTGGCCTCCCCTGCCTCATTGCGTGCTATACAGAGCACCTGGACAGAATCACTTTTGCGTAAGTTACGAATCTCAACAGTACCATTGCGATGAACAGTGAACCTGCTGCCATAGTAAGGAGCTGGAAGCACAACATTCTCAGGCATTATCCACATGACTTGAGGAGATGGAGTTCCTTCAGCTTTGCAGTGCAGGATAACTTGTTGGTCCTTCTCAGCAGTCGCCTCTTCTCTGGTTATGGGACTTTTTAGTCCATTAATGATCGGTGCTGAAGTCACAACTTCCACACTAACCACCTTCTTGTCCATACCTGCCATATTTTTGGCTAAGCAGGTGTAGTTTCCACCGTCTGACAATTGAACCTCATGAATTTGCAACGTGGTCCCATCAGTGGTAAGCTGGTACTTATCTGATGCTGGCAGGGGTATCATCTGGTAGTTTGGAGAAATCCATGTTATAGTTGGGGAAGGCTGTGCTATTGCCCTGCAAGTAAGCGATGCTGTTTCCCCATGTAGCACTCTGATCACCTGAAATGTGTTGTTGAGTATCGTTGGTGCAGATGCCACTACTTTAATGTGAATTTCCATTTTATCTTTGCCAATCTGATTCTCCGCATAGCATGTGTAATCTCCCTCCTCCTTCATACCCACGTTGTTGAAATAAAGCGTACCATTGTCAAATACAACATACGTCTTTGTCCGGACTCCGTTGTCATCCAACTGCATGACGCTAGTAATCATGGTGCCATCTGGAAGACTCCATTTAATCTCAGAGTTTGGGAGACCTGAAGCTACACAGTCGATTTTCAGATCTTCTCCGTAAAGAACCTTGAGGATTTTGAACTGTTTTCGCTCAATTCTGGCTGCTTCCATGCTGACAGTTACTGTTAGAACAACAGAATCATCACCGACTTTGTTTCTGGCCAAGCAAATATAGTCGCCATGGTCGTTGTCTGTTACTGATTGAATGGAGAGAGTGCCATTGCTGAGGACTTTCATTCGGTGATCAAAGCTAGAATGAAGCGAAGAGAAACGGTCAGATTAACTAGAAACTAAATGAAAGTTTGTGCATGATATTTAAAATTTTTTGTCTTACAAAATAATAACAAAATATGCTGATGCCAATTAGCCACTGAAGTAAATCTTACTTACAGCTTCCTAAATGAATGTGTAAAGGATACACTCAGCATCTGACAGTACTTAGAACAGCCTCTCAAAGAACCTTTTTTTATTGCATTCTACTAATAATCTTCTACAGACATACACACTTTCAGAACAATAAATATCGTTCCAAATATGATTAGAGGTCTAGAGGTCTGGACAAAATCAACCTGAAAAATATCTACCATGTGGCAGGGCCAGTAACAAAGGGGTAGGTAGCTTGGACAGTATGTCATTTTTTAGACTTATCATTGCTTCATTCTCTTTGTGATTGACGGTCAGGGAAACAAAATTTCTCTTAGTAACACGTGAAAGCTTTTTTTTTAAAGGCATCTGATGTACTTAAAGTGATATGCATGGTTTACTGACAACAAGATTGATTGAGCTTTGTTTGTCTGATACTCGTTAAATCTTCGCTTTACTGAAACTTGGATGAACTTCTGCACTCTGTGCAAATCCACTCATAACTCCAGGAATTATAAGCTAAAACAGGAGTACTTAGTCAGCTGTCTAGAGCAAAGATGGAGGCGTTTGTTTTGTAATCGGCAACAGATGGTGCACTGAGGTCCACTATCTGCTTATCACATCTGGAAGTTGTATGGCAGCCCTTTTATCTACGAATGAACTTATCTTCTACTATTACTACTCCAGTCTGCATTGACATTCTTACCAGAACCTCTAGACTGTTGGAATAGACGACACTAAGGTAAGCAACACTATACTAAACCACACTGGAAATGTAAACCAAAAATTGTAAATATTTTAGTATTTGAGGAGAAGATAAACCCATTTTCAGGTGGCTATTAAAATTGTGAATGGAGAACTGAAGAAACATTGGACCACAAATGGCATAAGATCAATAGCCAATCAAAATACTAGCTTTATTGCCTAATCACTAATTTGCATAGACTGAATTGGAACTGGATTGAATTGAATTGACTTCAATTGAAATCGCTTTGCTGCACATAGCTGTCACTGAAAACACTGCTCCGCTAGCATCCATTTAGCATTACGTGCTCATCACTTGTCACATTGACCTACCTGAAATGTGCATCAATGAGTTTTTTCGCTGGTGTTTTCCAGATGATTTTTGGCTCAGGACTTCCGGAAGCACTGCAGTCTAACCTCAGGTAGCTACCATAACTGACATCGGTTCTAAGGGGCGACGTGAAGTTAATTTTGGCTGTAGAGGACGCTCTCTTCACAGTCACTCTTACACTTCTCTTGGCTACACCAATAACATTCAAAGCAACACACTCGTAGGTACCGGAGTCTTTTTCGGTGGTGTTGCGAATGTAAAGCGTCCCGTTGGGAAAGACGAAAAGATTCCCATTAATGAACTGGGAAGGCCGGATTTGCATGCCACTTGAGGTGATCCATCTGATCATTGGAATTGGGGCTCCTTTAGCACTGCAGTGAATGTACATGGTCTGACCATCGGAAATGGTGTGGTTTTCCTGTTTCTTTTGCTGGATTATGGGTGGAAGTGCAGTGACGTGGAGCCGAATTGATGTTGTTGCAGCTCCGGCCACATTACTGGCAAAGCACTTATAGATCCCGCTGTCTGGATAGCTCGTCTGCTTCAGATGAAGTGTCCCGTTGCTAAAAAGCATTATCCTCTTCTGCCTCATGCTGACCGCCTGCACTACTGTCTGGTTTGGAAGCATCCATCTTATCTGAGGATGGGGAAGACCTTGTGCATGACGACACTCAAGGTTGACCTGGTCTCCCAAATACACGGCCAGGTCGTGCTGCCGAGGATGGAGGATTTTGGGGATTTGGGCCAGAACAATCAACATAACAACCGTCCGATCAATACCAAATTGATTACGAGCGGTGCAAACATACTGGCCATGATCCTGGAGCTGAACCTTGTGGATTACCAAGCTACCACCAGGCTGGACCTCAAATCGCTGGCTTTTGGAATTCGCTGAAATAACAGCCCCTAAACAAACAGAAATAGAAATAACAACTTACATCCACCAATATGGAAGAAATCTGTTGATATAATCATAGGTTTTTTGAAACTATGGATGTGTAACAGTAAATAACTGTCCTAAATGACCCTTTCTGGAATCACTCTCTGTCATCACACAGAAACAGAAGGTGCACAGATGTTCTTTGGACATGTCATGGGTCAGCAGAGAATAGTGATGGTTTCTGCATTTTACAGAGGCAAGACTCCATGGCTTGTGTCCAACTGTATCTCAGCATGCAAAAGATTGTTATTGCAGAGATCAAGTTAAAACAATTGGAAGACTGATAAAGAAACCCAGCTCAGACATTTAACATATTAATTAATTGAATTGTTTATACATGTTATTTCATGCGAGCAAATTTGTGTTGGATGAGTGTTTATTTGTACCTGTAGAGAGTTTGGTCCAGGTAAGAGATGGTTTAGGTTCCCCCACAGAATTGCACGGAAACTGCACATCTGTTTCAGCAGTCACAGTGACTGTGGTGAGATTAGTGGCGTAAATTCTGGGTCTTGTTCTCAGGGCAGTGATATCTGGAAGCTGGGAGAGCGTGAGATTCTTGCCAAAGTGCCGGTTTGTAGTGACTACACCTGTGTGAGTTATTTTAACAGGTTTTAAAGTTCGTGCTGGGCTTGTAGATGTCCTCTGAGTAGTGGTTGTAAAAACATTATGTGGTATGTTAGAGTTAATTGAAGTAAGTGAGCCTGCTGTGACATCATCAACAGATGAAATGGTATCTAATGGTGTTTGATGGATGAGAAACGGGTGCTTATAATTAAAGTGTTTTCCATGATTCTGCTCAGGAACATGGTTAATTCGGGGGCTTTCTGAGTAAATTGGAATTCTGTTATCTGCTATTGGGATGCTGGGTTTTAAAGAAGTGGTTTCTTTAAAAATAAGGGTCATAACTGGAGTGTTAAATGGAGATGCTGTGGTTTTAATTGGGGGTGCCATGGTTGGTGATATTGTTGATGTAGTAGTTGTTTGAGGTTTTGTTGAAATTTGAGTGGCAGCTTTGCTGGCTGGTGTTGTGGATGTGGATGAAATGATACCAGTGGGACTGCTTATGCTAGACAACAGCAACTCTCCGTGTCCCATCCCGGGGCCTGAAATCGTAATGGGGAAAACAGAATCGTATTCATCCAGATAAGTAAGAAACGTTGTGCTCAGTAACTCAGCGTGACTTTGTTTTACTGAATAGTCAGCAACTGTTTTCTTGACTGGAGCATTTGAAGATTTGACAGAGTTAGGTGTAGAACTGAGTACTTGCATACTACTGATTCCTTCCTCGGGATGGTATTCAGATGTGTGAGGACTAGTGTCCGTTGTCTCATTATCAGTAACAGTTTCCTGAGGTGGTATTGTTGCTAAATAGTGGGATGTGAACCCCATTTGCGTGGCTGAAACAGTTTCTGCTTCTGTCTGAGGAGTAAACAGCATGCGGTAATTCACTGGGATCTCTGTAGTGAGTGTCAGTGACCGTGATCTCGTCAGTGATGTGGCCACAGTCGCTGCTGGTGGTGTAAGGTGTACTGTCTGGTGGAAACCATATTGTGAAACATTTTGAGTTGTTTCAGACCTGTGGCTTTCATTAGCCTTTGGATTGGGTGTAAGTGTATTGATGTTGTCAGCTAACAGTGGGACATCCGTTTGATCATTACCATTACGATTATTGTCTGTTAAGGATTTTAGAAATTGGAAAGGCGTAATAGATGTAGCAGTGGAATTGGCTAATTTGATTGCTGTTGCCGTGGTGGACCCGGTTGTTGTGATGAATGGTTTGTGTGTTCCATTGGCCCTGGGTGCTGTTAATAACTGTAGTCTGCTAGTGATTAGGGGCAAGGATGGTCTTAGTCTTATTCGGTTTATTCGTCCTCTGCTTCCAAATCGCCTTCTGGAGTTCCAAGGTTTCCTGGAATATGAAGTATTCTGAGCTGTTTGCTTTATGACATTAGCTGAAATGGCTTGGGTTGTCTGTGTCAAAGTGCTAGTTGTCCATTGTTCCCTGTCCATTTCACTCTTTCTGCCGGATTTCTTAACATCAACAGAATTCATTAAGATGCCAAGCTCCTTCTTTAACTCGGAATTGGGAGCAGCTGGGTTATTTTCCAGGAGGTTTTGTTGTCTTTCTTCTCTGTGTGAAGAGCCGGTAGTTACAGTGTTTACATGATTTCCCTGCAGGACATTTATCTCAGTGGTTGCATAATTTGGTGTCGCTGTGGAATAGGCCGGTCTCAGTGAAACCTCGGCTGCCTTATCGCTTGCTTTAGGAGGGGTTATCTGGTGCAACAGATATTTTGTATGTGAAGGAGCTGTGACTGATTGTTCATTATGGGTTTGAGACATGATAATGGCATTTATCTCTTTCTTAAGTGAGCTTGGATCATCTGGTGAAGATCCCTCTTTGTTATAGTCATATTCTGGATCTGTTGTCTGAACCCTTTCTACTGCAGTGCTTGGGCTAGGTGTCGTGGTATTCAGAACTTCTTTCTCACGAATTTTGGCCAAAAAGTCAGCCCATCTCTGAGGGTCTATACTGTTTTTGGATTTATTTATTTTTCTCCTGTTCCCAAAAGCATCTTTCTTTTGTTGTCCATTCAAAAATTTCTTAATTGGCTTCCTGCGGCCTAGAAATGCTTTTGACCTTGACCGTGGTCCCTTCCGGTTGCTCAGAAAACCTCTGTTTGACACTCTTTTCTGGCCTGCACCGTCACCAGATGCCTCCTCCATATCCTCAAAAATTGCTCTGACCTTTGTAGACATGCCTGCCACAGACAGAGGTCCCATTGGATACTGTTTGAGAGGCTGGGTCCCTTGCCGCCTCATGACCGTAAGCTTTACTGAAAGAGTGTCCTCACCGTGTTGGTTCAGAGCCACACATCTGTAATTCCCGTTATCATCATGTTTGCAGTAAGGAATGAAGAGTGTTCCATTGGAGAAGATAAAACCTTTCGATGAGTTTGATTTGGTATTGATTATACTGCCATCGGGAAAGATCCAGTTCACGTCAGCATCCGGTGACGCGGTGGTACTGCAGGGCAGATAAACAGATTCCCCGATATATTTCTCAAAAGAATTCTGGACCTCATTACCTAAGGGGGTTCTGGAGGGTTCGGTGACTGACAACCGAAAAGGAAGAATATCTACATCTCCCATAAGTTCAGCAATGCAGTAATATACACCAGCATCTGAAAGAACTACTGCTCTGATGAGAAGTTTACCCGTACTAGACACAGATAGTCTGTTATTCGGGATACTAAAAGAAGCCCTGACCTTCGAGCCGTCCGGCAACATCCACTGAATGCTCGGACGGCCAGAACTCAACACGTTGCAATCCATCTCAATCATATTACCCACGACTGAACTAAATGTTGTCTGGGTTGCATTGTTGTGTTTGATCATAACCCAGGATTTCTTTTGCCATTTTGCCTGCTCAGTAGTAGTGGTAGAAGACATCTGCGTGGTGAAAATGAGCTTCACAGTCCTGGATGTGGAATATTGACGGTTGAGCTTTATGTTCAGGTATGATTGCATGAGCCAAGATGGATTAGAGAGAATATTAGCTCGGACTCCGGTGTAATAGTACGCATCTCTCTCGATGTCCTGTCTGTATCTGTAGCTCAGTTCAGGCTCTTTACTTAACATGATCTCTCTGCTCAGGTGAAGAGAAACCTCGCTGTAGTACGCGAGCAGTCTCCATAATCTCGTGTACTTCTCCCTATCTGTCGGGCATTCAAGATCCAACACCAGAGTCATGTTAGTGCTAATCTGCAAAAGCTCAGTGTAGTGCCACGTGATTTCTGCTGAATCCCTCGGCTCTATGACTCGGCAGGTCAAGTCCACCATGTTTCCGTGCTCATCCGACAGGTTCAGCATGATGTTTCCAAAAGGTGGCCTGAAATCGTGTAGAGAAAGCAGCTCGCTGAGGTGTTCCTCTTGCGAAACGTCTTTTTCTGGGGAGCTGCTAATGATTGGACCTGAGCATTTGAAATCCTCGTGTGCAAAGATTTGTTTTCCCCTCAGATGCTGTGGCGAGGAACAAACAGGGCAGAGCTGATCTGTGGCATGCGCTTTGTCCTTTTTGCACTTCATCGCGCCTGGAAAGGAGTTAAATATTGTATTATAAGGGAAGCTAGTATGTATTCTGCACTTTATCATTACCAGTGTTTGGTATGTTACTTAAACGAACTTAAATGAAATAAAAAGTCATTAGTTATAGTTACTAGTTACTTCTCGCTAATAGTAACCGTGTTAGTAACTGAGTGACATCATTATAAAAGAAACTAATTAGCAGGGAAAGTAACTATCGTGTTGAAATATGTCAAAGAACTTGGATGCTACCAATATTGAATATGTTAAAGGAATGAAATGGGCTTGACACCGCTCGGACTCCTGTCTCGCTGGTGTGTGTGCAATCGTGCATATATGTGTGAGTGTGTGTGTTATAGTATGTAACGGCGTATGTTACAGTCAGAAATGGTAACGGGCGTTGTAACGGGGGAACAGTCATTCGTTTGATTACTCACACTGGGAAATTACTGGTTACTGGGAAATATAACGCCGTTAGAGTAATGCCATTTATTTATAACACTATTATTCCCATCACTGATCATCACTAGTGTATTTAATCGGTAGTAAACACCTTTTTTCACTTTACCTGAATGCCAAGCCATCCAACCTTGGAGCCAGTCCATCATACAGTCGCAAGTCCAGCGGTTTCCATAAAGGAAAAGGTTTTCTAGGTGTGCCATGTTTCTCAGCATTTCTTTCGGCAGAAACGTCAGATAATTGTCTGAGAGATAGAGATGTTTTATTGTGGAGACCGGAAAGTGGTTGAACAAGAAAAATGTGCTGAAAGTAGAAGGGTGTAGCTTCTGCAAATGGTTCCCTTCGAGATGAAGCAGACGAAGTGATGTCATCCCTCTGAAGGCATCCGGATAGATGAATTCGATGTGGTTGTTGTCCAGGTACAGCCTTACAAGGCTTGTGAGACCAGACAAAGTGTGACCTGTGATCACTTTGACTTTATTGTAGCTCATTTTCAGAACCTGGAAGAGATATTCGTGTCAGTAGGCGTGTTTACATGGATCCCTGTAATCCGATTATAATACTACTATAAGCACAATCACACTAAAAAAGTCACATGTAAACACGTCAATCGGATTAAATTGGTCCGATTTAAATATTGATCGGATTGTAAGGGGTGGTCTAAACCTTTTCTAATCCGACCAAGAGGACATGTAAACACTTTTTATGTTTGATGTTTTAAAAGTGAGGCTAGAAAGTTGTGCGCATGTGCAATAGCGTACAACTTGCGTAATGACGTAGGCTCATGGCTGTTGGCAAGTTGCCGAGCACTAAGCAAAATTGGGCAGTAAAATAAACCACGTTGTTACTAAATATTAAAAAAACAAAGAATATATAGTTTCAAAGGAATCCGAAAGTGCTATGTGATCATGTTGTATACAAGCTGCATCTCAAAATTAATTAAATAATTAACATTAATTAAAATTTAAATGAAAGGTAATGTATACAAATTACAGGAAATAAAAAAATAATGTAGAATTTTTTAAAAAACAAATTAAAAGTCCACTGAATGAATTAATTAATTGATGGATGAACAAACGAATGATTGAATGGATGGTTTGATGGATGGATGAACGAATGAATGAAATGGTGAATGAAATGGATGAATGAATGAATGGATTGATGAATGGATAAAGGGATTTATGAGCGGATAAATGGATGGATGAATGAATGGACGGATGAAAGAAATAATGAATGGGTGAACGAATGAATGAATGAATGGTCGACTTAAATAATGTTTTATATTTAACAGAATTGTTCGTTTTTATATTGATCTGAAATGAAATGTTTCTTTTTTTCATAGCAGATAATAAAAGTTTACCTGTAAAGACATCAAGTCTTGAAAAACACCATCAGGGATGTGATGGATGTTGTTTCCGTGCATCATCAGAAGCTCCAGTTTCTTTAATTCAGCTAAAGAGTCCGAGTCAAGTCGAGAAATGCTGTTAAATCTGTTAAACATACGAATTCAACACAGTGTTTTATTTATTACATGAGTCTAAATACAGGATTAATGACTTACATGGTTAAGACGTGGCAGATTCGTGTTCAAGCCCCAGCAATGCCAGGTTATAACTGATGGCTCTTTGAACAAAGATCCTAACCTTGTCTCTACTCTAGGGGGCGCTGTATTCGGGTTGAACCTGCACCCAAACTTCCTTACGCTTCTTTTGCCTTCTTTCAAGTCTCTGCATACTTTATAAACAGTTACAATCAGACATGGACAGTAACTAAGAACACTTTTTCAGTATTTGTACTGAAAACTATCGTACGTTTTACTCGACTACGTTTGTGTTAAGGTCGTTGAGTAAAAAGTAGTTACGTTCGACAGAGGATGATTTTTTTATTTCTTTTCTGAAACATGATTGGTTGTTTGCAGGTGACAGACATCCGATCTGTCTGTCTGTCTGTCAGTAATCACCCTTGTAGGGTCATGTGCCGTAAAGTTCGGCAATTTCACACCATTTCTGTGTGTTTTAGAGCTGAAGTGTCATTATGAAGTACTCACATGTAAATGATTCAAATTTTATGTATTTACCCCCCTGGTTACATTAGGTGTATTTTTTGTAAATTGTTTTGGTTCTGTAGGTTTTGTAACATTTTAAAAGTTATTAATTCCATAGATACTATAAACCGGTGAGTATATTCACTAGGTTGCTTCAGAAGCATAAGATACAATGATACAATAATAAAACAATACATTGATATTTACTTATTACTTTTGATACTTAAGAGTATACTACTTTTATACTACTTTTAAAAAGAACAACTTCTATACTTTTACTGAAGTCAAAATCAGTCTTTACAACTTTTACTTGGCATGGAGTCCCATTTGACCGGTAGTATCTATACTTTTACTCACGTATGAAAGTTGTGTACTTTTGAAGGTGTAATTTAACAAGATTTAAACATTTAATATTTTCCTATATAGTAAATTAGATTTACGATTAACATGTTTTAGTTTTATAATTAATTAGCAGCTTGCAGTTTAAGAATTTACAGTAGGAGGCGCTAACCTTTGTCAGTAAGCTAGCTGCTATAATGTAATTTATACTACTAAAAGGGCTCCTGGCCATTAGATGTTTTGACTCTTGTGGCTTATATTTCTCCCTTCCCCCCAAATATTTCCAAGGTTTCCACACAGGAGAGATGGCACTTACCCGAGGTTCATGCGCCGCACTAACCGTGGTACTCCGGAGGGGACAAGGGTGAGGGAGCGGAAGGTGCAGTGCACTTCTGAAGGGACGTAACAGGCACAAGGGCGAGGGCAGGACAGGACAACATCCAGAAATATGCTAAGTAATGTTAGCATCACCAGCAAACATCGACGTACAGCTCCCATCCTTCTATGTCTTTCCCATGGCTTCATGTTGAACACTGTGGAACCAAAATATCGTTTTTTTAGACTAAAAGAGGGACAGAGAGACACAGAGATAGAGAGAGAGATAGAGAGAGAGAGAGAGAGAGAGAGAGAGAGAGAGAGAGAGAGAGAGAGAGAGAGAGAGAGATCTCATGACAACTTTCCATTGGAAAATGGCTGAAAAAACTAAAATCATACAATAACTGATGTATGGATGATGTCTAGTTGTAAAACCTGCATTTTCTACATACCCCAATTCCAGAAAGGTTGCGACACTAAAATCCATAATTTGTTCACTTGGACCCTAATTTAACAATTAAAATGTTCATTATTTTCAGTGTCATCACTGATAAACCTAATTCTATTTATAATACATAAATAGAATAAATAAATAGAATATAATATATAAATATAAATACATGCAGAAAGTGATATCTGTAGCACACACACACAATATGCTGGGACAGAGGCAAAATAAGGCCGCTATATACTAAGTATATATAGTTAGATACACTATAAATTTGGGTGATGGTGGCTCAATGGTAAAAGGTTCTGGGTCAGTGATCAGAGGGTCGGGGGTTCAAGCCTCGCACCAGGCAAGCCACCGTCATTGGGTCCTTGAGCAAGG
>JAOUQX010000040.1:18052181-18063211 GCA_028566295.1 Liobagrus marginatus
AAGGACCCAATGATGGTAGCTTACCTGGTGCGAGGCTTGAACCCCCGACCCTCTGATCACTGACCCAGAGCCTTACCATTGAGTCAGCACATCCCCATATTTATCCGACTGAGCAGTTGAGGGTTAAGGGCCTTGCTCAGGGGCCCAGCAGCGGCAGTTTAATGGTGCTGGGAATCAAACCAACGATCTTCCCAACAGCAGTCCAACACTTTAACCACTGAGCTACCACGTCCCCAAAACAAAACATATAGGCCACACACTCCATCGGTGCTTGGCCCCCTGATTACAGATATGTAAAGAAGTGAACTACGGAATATCCTGAGTGTATGACTCTCTAATAACGGTTAACAAGAACAGTTTAGAAAAGATTTCATGTCCCCCATTTCCCCCCCCCATTTGATTTCTTTGTTTCGGTATAATGTTCACACTCACCAACACACGTTTTTCCGTCTGAACCGAGCTGTAAACCAGTCGAGGGACAAAGGCAGCGAATTTCCCCCTGAACTTCCTCACAGCCATACTGACAGTGAGCCAGAGAGCAAGTCCTTGAGTCTGACAAGAAAACAGTGTAATTTATAGTTTATGTATAGATAACTATTCTACAGGAACGATAAATGATCTTTTCATTGGTGGTTGAGTGAATTAAATTTTTTTTTGTGCAGTGCAACAAAAGAGCAACAGTCGTTAACTGTATAAGTATATATAGCAGAACACGTGTATAGGGAATATAGAGTAAGCATACATAGCGCACTTACTTGCACAAGAGCCATCAGACATCAGCATGTACCCGTTGAGGCAATAGCACATGTAGCTACCAAAGGTGTTCATGCAGCGATGCTCACAGGGACGAGGCTTCAGCCCACATTCGTTTAAATCTGCACATGGAGAATTTCACCATAGCATCTAACTCTTAATTAGCTTCGCCTTTTATTTCCTCTAAAGCAGCGGTTCCCAAATCGGGGTGCACGTACCGCAAAGTGACGCAGGGGGTCAAAACACGAACAAAATGTTGAAACTTACTGTTACTGTAATTATACCGCACCTGCTATTCAACCATGCGTTTATTTCTCACAGGCTAAATATAAAGACGCAGAAACACCCTGGGAATTGGGAATCGAACCCATGACCGTCTTACTGTGAGACAGGTATGCTAACCTGTCTGCCACCGTGCCGCCCTGGGGTACGCATACCTGGGGGGTACGTCACCGTAAAACGTTTGGGAAGCACTGCTCTAAAGGATTCTACTAATATAAAAATGTAACAAGCTAGCTAGTTAGTCATATCATCTCTATAAACACAGACCTCGCTAACAAGCTGAAAAACAAGTCAAATACAAATGCTAGTCAACTCTATCAAAATCAACTAAATTAGCTAAAAATAGCTAATCAACAAAAGCTGATCAAAAAGCAAAAAAAAAACCAACACACAATCATCAGCTATAATCTCTTTAAAGCTTAGAGACAAAAGGGGGGGAAAATGCTATAGTTAGCTACAGCACCATAGATGCTAATTAGCGCTAGGTTTATCCATGCTAATCAGTTTTATGGTACATTCGCCGAAACATTCTACACAACAAACTTTCCTACACACCTTGACTACATGTTTTGCCGGTGTAACCGGGGAAACAAGCGCACTTATTGGGCCCGACGCAATCTCCGTGTTTACACCCGAATTCACACTGGGCTGAAAAAAAACACATTTTGTTGTTAGCAAATAGAAATTTCTGAATAATTAACAATAAGTTTACAAAATGTTTATTTACTAATAAATCAACTGTATGCTTTCAAAAACCACAATCTAGAGAAAATTAATTAGCTTTGCTAACAGCTAATTAAACAGTGAGCGAGTTAGCATGAGGGAAACAGTTTCCTGTCTCTTTGGACTTTTTTTTACATTTAAAACTATAAACTATGCACTTAAAATTGTAAACATGATATTTGCAGTTGGATACCTTCACACTGCCCTTTTGCATTCTTCTTCCACCCATAGCAGCACTCCAGCTGGTTGCCATAGCGACACACACCTTGTCGATTGCCTACAGGTACCTGTCTGCTTTGCCTATAATGCGAATAAACACACACATTATCACACACATAAAAACTAATTCTACATTCCCTGTGTTAATATTCACAAAATAGAATAGCAGAAACCTAGCTAGATAACCGGACGTGTGCTAATGCTAGCTGTCGTATATTCAAAAGCAGGTTTAGCATAAACGCTGCGACGATCACGAGCCGAATTTATTTATTATTTTATTAATCTATGCAACGATTGACTCTCTTTCTTTCCTTTTGTATGTTTAATGAACCATAAAAATATATAGCTTGTCCAGACAGGCTGAGTTTATGTTATAAATAAACAGATGAGCATGAAACAACCACACACACACACACACACACACACACGTGTTAGAATATCAACTGACCTCTTGTAGACTCCGAGCATGAAAATACAGCACAATAAAAGAGTTATGCACACCAAACATTCCGGTGTGTGTGTGTGTGTGTTTGTGTGTGTGTGTGTGTGTGTGTGTGTGTGTGTGTGTGTGTGTGTGTGTGATAGCGGCACCACAATTCATTGGAATGACCGTAATTACGAGTTTCTGAGTTGTAATAACGGGAGTTGTTGGTGACTGAAGTTTTGAATGGTGGAGTGTGGGGGAGGGTCATGTGACAATGACCGTAATTATGGCTGATTGGACGTGGGACCTGAAGCACTAAATAGCTGCGAAAAACACACAAAATGTTGCCATGTGTTTAGCTAAAACTGAAATGTTAGTGTTATTTTCTGGTTTCTTTAAGATAACGGTTAAAAGAGATAAACTGCATTTAGTTTGGTGTTTTTCTCACATGGTGTTTGGTCACATGGTGTTTGATTAAGAATTACGACTTTCTGTTTCTGCACTAGGCCTCAGTAGTCCTTTATCCTTTCTTTTAGTCCCTTAGTCTCGTTAGTCCATTTGTCCCCTCAGTCCCATTAGTCCCTTAGTCTCTTTAGTCCCCTCAGTCCCTTCATCCCCTTAGTCCCTTAGTCTCTTTAGTCCCCTTAGTCCCCTCAGTCCCCTAGTCCCTTTGTCCCCTCAGTCCCATTAGGTCCTTAGTCTCTTTAGTCCCCTTAGTCCCCTCAATCCCCTAGTCCCTTAGTCTCTTTTGTCCCCTTAGGTCCCTCAGTCCCCTAGTCCCCTCAGTCCCTTCATCCCCTTAGTCTCATTAGTCCCCTAGTCTCTTTAGTCCCCTCAGTCCCCTAGTCCCCTCAGTCCCCTAGTCCCCTCAATCCCCTAGTCCCCTCAGTCCCTTAGTCCCCTAGTCCCTTCAGTCCCCGCTTTTAAATACTTATTCTTAACGGTTTTAAATTCCTCTTGAATCAATTTTTAAATTATTTTAATACATATTAAATTACTTGTTTTTATTGTTGTGATTGTTTTTTTTTATAATTATTTTAATTATTTTTCAATTTTTTTGTAAAGCACTTTGAATTACCAATGTGTTTGAAATGTACTATATAATATAAATAAACTTGCCTTGCCTTTATCAGGGAGAGTTTGGATGAATATGTCACAAAAGAATAAATCATGATACATAGTATATATATAATATAATATATTATATGTATAAATAATACAACGCAAGTGCAGCTGAGTAGCATTTAGCCCAACTTACAAATCTACGTCCACAAAAATGACAAAATATAGACTCAATGGTGAAACATCCCTTTCGCCTTTTATAGGGTGCCATTATTTTTGACCAAAATGTAAAGTCTTATTTATGTTAATAAATTTATTTGTTTCGCACCTTAAACATGATACTGATGCTTTTTAATGCTCACTGGCAGACTTTCTTGCATAAATCACCATGGGATTAATTTACAACAATTTATTTTGTTTTCTGTCCATGTCCTTATGTCCTATATGCTAAACATAACACACCAGTGTTACACAAATATCTATGGGGTTTTTTTTTCTTTCTTTTACCTATTAAATTTATCAATAGCTTAATCCACCATTTTGCAAAGTGAACAATTGTCCCGGTGTTAATTCGATGCCTCGTATATGTGTGTTTATATGTGATAACGGGGATAAAACCGGACCAGTGATAATAAGAGCTGACTGTGAGTTTAGATGAAACACAGAAAGGAAGTCCCCGTGTTATAAACAGACCTGGAATACAACCTTCATTATGGCTTTGAAAGACTGCAAGGAATCTGACAGCCAAAATAGCATAAAGAGGCGAATAAGAGACGCTAACAGGTGGCTACGCTACATTTAGACATCTGTCGTTCCTTGGAATAGCGCTAGCACATAGCTAAAATACTTTAAAGAAATAAATGATGCTTTTCGGTTGTTTTATTAGCATCCAAATTAATCAACTAGCGATTTTTATTCTGCATTAACTTTCGAAACATTTATTTCATAAACAGATTAAGCAAAAGATTATTTTAGCATTAGCCTAATCTTTTCTTCTTGGGATAATTGTAAGACTTCAAATTTAAAGCGACAACTTGAATGTGCTTTTAAACGTATCCAGCGCTCAGCTGCAGAAACTGAGGGCACGATATTGCTATTATGCTAATAACATCGCTATGTTAGCGCTTAGCATTTGACCAGGAGTTCCTGCTAAATTCAAAGCAAAAGTAGAGATAATGGGAGGATAAATAAATGTTTAAGGGTTAAAAAAAATTGCGTCGCTAATATTTCACTTTATTATACAGTTAAAGCCTTAGCATTAATTATGCTAACAAATTTTATACAAATGAAATTAAGGAAATGAGTTCATTAAATAGGCATTCTAGGGTAAACTTTGATCCAAATTTATGTAACATTTATTCAATATTTTTACTCAGACTTTTGTCTGTATTGGGTAGAAAAAAGTACAATAGGATCAATTTAAAGATTTAAAACTTTACAAAATACATTCTATTAATAATATTGCTATTGGGGCGGCACGGTGGCAAAGTGCTTAGCACACGTGCCTCACAGCAAGCACTTCATGCGTTCAATTCCCGGAAACTCGCTGGGTACTCCGGTTTCCTCCCATCTCCAAACACATGTGATTGTACATAGGTGAATGTGTTACTCTAAATTGTACATATGTATTGTACATGTATTATGCTTACTAAGGCTTACTATTTATCGTAATAAATAAATAATGCAATTTATTGCAATAAATAAAGAAAGAAAGAAATAAGGCAATTTATAGCAATAAATAAATAAAAAAAAGGCAATTTATAGCAACAAATAAATAAATAAATAAATAAATAAGGCAATTTATAACAGTAAATAAATAAGGCAATTTATAGAAATAAATAAATAAATAAAAGGCAATTTATAGCAATAAATAAATAAAAAGGCAATTTATAGCAATAAGTAAATAAAAAGGCAATTTATAATAATTAATTGGAGAGAAAGGTAAACAGAGTAAATCCTGTCACTAAGGGTGAATAAAAATCAAATCTGACCAGTAGATTTCAGTTTACACGTGGATTCATCAGAAAGCAAAACACCGTCTGTGTGTCACATTTAAACCATAAATTATTCTTAAAAACATTTAAAAAAATATTTTCTCTCAAAAACAAACTCACCTGTAAGCAGCATGTGCAGGAAAAAGGTAGAACAAAAATGTCACAGCGCTGATCCATGTGCAGGGCTTCATGACTGAGATTTCCCTCTCTCTCACTCTCTCTCTCTCTCCCTCTGTCTGTCTGTCTGTCTGTCTGTATTTCCTCCCTTTCTCGCCTTCGACACCTCTCTCTAACGCTTTTGTTCTTTTCTTCTGCCTTCTTTATGGTTCAGTGGAAAGAAATACAATCAGGGTCTTAGACAAACATCTCCAGACTTGTAGTGAGATATTCTCTCCCTCTCACACACACACACACACACACACACACACACACGACTCAAATTCCAGAGTGCGTCTGTTTTTAGGAAAAGGGAGGAGTTAATGTCTGTCTTTTTTTACCTGAAATTCCATCCAAGAAGCGGTGATTGATGCCCCTTTGAGCCAAAGGGGTTTTCCTGTTTTCCCAAAGAACTATGTGCAACAAAGAAATCTGTGACTGTTACAATTACATGTACGCGTGAGTATATTCATTTAATATAATAAAGCTTTTATATTTCAAAATTCTGAGCTCCAGACTTTTGAAAGCTGCTACACTGTTATTTTTGCAGCCTTTAAACAACATTAGGAAGTGTAACTAGAAAAGGATAAAAAGTATGAATGTTTTTCTAATGGAAATATGCAGCTGAAATTTGAATGAATAAATCACCTTGGGATATAATGTTACAGGAAAATAATCAACACAGGATTTGAACCCATGATTTTTCCAATCAGCAGTGCAACACCTTAACAACTGAGCCAATGACCGCGTGATACATAAATGATAGGGGTTCAATCATCAAGTCAAAGTCAAGCCGAGTCATTACGCTCACAGCAAAGAGAGAAAACATTTTTCATCCTCTCTCCGTAACTCCTCGGCCTTTACAGCATGTCTCAGCACGTGGATGAGCGGATTGACCTTTGACCCTGTTAGTCTCCTCTCCAAACATTTCAGGCAGTTGAACCGAGACAAATGGTGTGCTAAGGCCCATGTGATCTACCTTGGGACTCAGGAGAGCGTGAGGTCCTTTAATACAGGGTTTCTGCAACTATAACATAAAAAATATATATTTTTAAAAACCGAATGAACACACACACCCCCTCACACACCACAGTGTGTTTATATTCACACATATATTCGCATGTGTACATATCGTATTTTTGCTCTTAATTATAGCGTTTAATATTTGAGTCGGGGGTCGGCACGGTGGCAGAGCCTCTTGTTTGTCTCTCCCTTATTTGTAGCAAAAGGAATTGATCAGATTTGTTTTAAAAAGTGGGGACATGTAGCGGTTAACGCTCCTGTCTAACAGCAAGAAGGTCATGTGTTCGAGTCCCGATTCCCAGCGTGTTTCTGTGTGGAGTTTGCATGTTCTCTCTGTGTTTGCGCAGGTTTTCCCCGGGTACTCCGGTTTCCTCCCATCTCCAAACACATGTGATTGTACATAGGTGAATGTGTTACTCTAAATTGTACATAGGAGTGAATGTGTGTGTGTGTGTGAACGGTTGTCTGTCTCTAAGTGTTAGTGCTGTGATTAACTGCTGATTGTACAATGTAACCAATCTCGTGTGTTTGGAGGCAGGAGGAAACTGGAGTATCCGGGGAAAACCCGCGCAAACACGGGGAGAACATGCAAACTCCACACAGAAACACAGTGGGAATCGGGACTCGAACATATGACTAAATATAAATATAAGATCTGTTATATCTAACGCTGGGCTGAAGAGCACAGGCTTAAGGAATCCATGAGGCATTCGCATAACATTTCATCTCCAGCATACGCTCACGACATCTCCTGGTGAAGCAGCTGATGTACAGTCAAGAACAATAAACACGCTACTGAAGCTGTGTTCTTTGTTCTGTTACCAGCACGATAAATGATATATAATGCAAATGAACTGGACTAGCGTTAATGCACAAGTTGGACTGGATATACAGTTAAAAAAATGCTTAATCAACAAATGAATTCAAAATGGTATTAATTAATGCTGTCTAATATGAAAAAATGAAGTCTTATACATGCACACTGTAAGATTATGGTTCCAGACATGTGATCTAAGACAAAAGGAAAATGATGCCTACCTAAATGAAGTCCTTTTACTGGCTGGGAATATGAATATGTGTGTTATTACATACTGTATTCATGTAAACAAGCCGTGTAAGCCGTGTAATTCACTTCACAAATGAATGCCAGGTGATGTTTTGTTTGTAAAATAAAAATACATTTGTGAACATGCGTTTTTTTTTATTTGCAAGTCTCATTTTATTTATTTGTGAATTTATTTCATGGTTGTGAAACTCTAAGATTCATTTGTGTATCTCTTCCTGTTTATTTTGTAAAGATGTTTGTTAATCTCTTTACACTTGAAAAATGAAAGTGTTCATGATGAAAGTTTTTATATTTTAATGTTTTACTAAACTACATTAAAAATGTTATGTATCAACAGGAAGGCTATATGACTATTTTATTTATATGAATTTATATTCGTAATATTACTGATAAGTTCAAACAAGTCTAGATATAAGACCAGTGGTTTTAATTCACGACCTATAGACTAAACTTAGATTGTTGTTAAATATAGCGCATCAGTACCTAAGAAAATGTGTATATTGTTGGATTTTTTATTTTTTGTATTATATGGTATTTTATTTTAATTTATTTTGTATTTATATTATATTTTTTTATATTTAATATTTTTTATTATATATTGTATACGCTTTTAAAAGCTTTTATTTTGTATAATAATAAACATTGTAAATATATATACATTATATATACATATACTGTATATATATACACAAGTTATTCGGACATTAATATTAATTATAACCTTATATCGATTAGAAAAAGAATAACAGTCGGTCGGAACGGGGCAAGATTATTAATACACGTTTAAAAAGGAACAAAAGGAGAAAAACAGCGTTTAAAAGACTGCTACCGTGAAATAACTTCCGTTTTGTGGTGACGTAAACGGAAGTGACCTCATTACTAAACGGTTTGTGTATTTTTTTCTGCGGAGTGGTGTTATGCACTGTTGGAGAAATACTTTATTGTGTGAAGAGAAAAGCATCAACTGAGCTCCCTGTAGTTTAGCTAAAAGGTTGGTGGAAAGTAAACTGTATATGATATCAGTAAAATGTAAGCTTATTTATTCCAAGGCCGGAAAAACTCGCGGTGCCGGTTAGCGGAGCTAACTCAGCTAGCTACATTCGGCTAATGTAATAGTAGAGTCATGCTCAGTTTAATGTTGATGAAGGTAAACGTTTAACGGTACAGTTCTGACGCAGCAGTACTGTGGGAATATATACCGGGCTTATAGACTTCAGTTTTCCATCGTGGCTCGGTGTTAAACGTGTGCCGGTTATCGGTTCCGTTATACATCGCGATATTAACACGATAATTGCTTTAAATATCCGCTAACGCTATAGCCACACAGCAAACATTTAAAAACGATAATGTCTTTGATTGCACATCGATTTATACGGACTATTATGTTTTTTTTGTAATTGGAGCTCCTGACACCAAGACAAATTCCTTGTGTGTGTGCAAACACACGTGGCAAATAAAGCCCATGCTGATTCTGATGAAAGAAACCAACAAATCTCCTGAAACTGCAACATAAATTAACCTTGAATTGATTACATTTTTTCTAGAGGAACTCAATGTAAAGTGCTGGTACATTAACTAACCTGAAGATAAGGCAGGAAAAGACTGCAGTAATAAAAATACAAAACTAATTTCTTTCATGCTACAAATAGCTGCTGGTCAAATAAAGATCATGTGACATGGAGGTCATGTGACATGATACGAGAGCCTAACGAGAGTCTCATTTGTTTTCTCCCACTCAGTGTCAAGATGACGACGATCGTCCACGACGCCTCCGAATCCGTGCTCCTTTGTGGCGAATACAACCTGTACCTAAAACCCATCGCCAAGATGACCATCAGCGTGTCACTTCCTCAGCTCAAACTGCCTGGGAAATCTATCTCCAACTGGGAGGTGATGGAGCGCCTAAAGAGCATGGTCCACCCGGAGCAGTTTTCCTCGCTCCGGATCTCCAAAAGCACCATGGACTACATCCGCTTTGAGGGCGAGGCAGAGAACAAGAGCGCCGTCAAGCGCTTGTTAGCCAACTTAGATGGGAAGAGCATCAAACTCAGCGGCTTTACCGACGTCCTAAAAGTGCGCGCGGCTGAAACTAAGATGGACTTTCCGACGCGGCATGACTGGGACTCGTTTTTCCGTGACGCTAAGGACATGAACGAGACCGTCCCAGGTGAGAGACCGGACACCGTCCATCTTGAAGGGCTCCCGTGTAAATGGTTTTCCTTGAAAGGTGCGTCATCAGACAAACCTTCCGAAGACGTCTTGAAGCGTGTGTTTGAAAAATTCGGGAAGATTCGGAACGTCGACATCCCCATGCTCGACCCGTACAGGGAGGAAATGACGGGAAAGAACTTCAACACCTTCTCGTTCGGCGGCCATTTAAACTTCGAGGGCTATGTCCAGTATGAGGATCACACGGGGTTTGTAAAGGCAATGAGTTCGCTCAGGGGAATGAAGCTGCTGTATAAGGGTGAAGACGGGAAAGCCATGGCCTGTGGGATAAAGGTACCAACTGCTTTCGGCTGCTATGTTTTACGTTAAAGCAAATTGTCTTCTCTTTTATTCCGATCTGATCAGTTTGATCAGAAACGGACGGTTAATCAGACCAGGCTGATCTAACCGTAAGCTGATGATGTAAAGTGTTTAGCAAAGCTCACTGCGCATGCCATTATTATTATTATTATTATTATTAATTACATTCCATGAATATTCCCTAAATCCCACAGGTGAGCTTCGACACAACCAAACACCTGAGCGAAGCCTCGGCGAAGAAGCGACACCAGGAGCGAATGAAGCTTCAGGAGCTGGAGAGGCAGCGAGAGGAACAGAAAAGAAAAGAGAAGGAGGAGGAGGAGAGGCGCAAGGAAGAAGAACGGTATTTCTCAATATACTTTGAGTTTTAGTGTGTGGAATGTTTAGATCATACTAGCCGAAGTACACGGCGTTGCCCGGGATGAAATAATATATTTTTTTAAAGTATAAATTGATTCCTAAATGATATAGAAATGGACCCTGCTGAAAAGCTTTTGTGAAAGACTCTTTTTTTTTTTTTTTTTTTAAATGACCACTCCTAAAGGTACTTTATTTAGTAACTGGACCATTCCGGAGGCATTCCACCCCCTGGTTGAGTACGTGAAACGGCGCACATTTCAGGGCCGACCAGGGGGTACATGCGTACTTTGACGGTCCCCTAGGGCAGGAGTCGGCAACCCGCGGTTCCGGAGCCGCATGTGGCTCTTTCATCCCTCTGCTGCGGCTCCTTGTAGATTTGGAAAATAGATAATACATATTTAATTTCAATTTATTTTATTTTAGTTAGTTAGTTGAAAAA